>VWZI01008171.1:687132-762637 GCA_013396835.1 Psilopogon haemacephalus | reverse complement strand
AAGGTGGGGGGGCAGGTCACTGCAAACCCACTACAGACAGTTACTCACTTCCCTTTGGTTTTAATAACTGCTCGAAACTTCAGCCCTAGCCTCTACTTCCTCAAATAACTCCTGGCAAGAAATTATTTTCTTAGGGGTTCAAGCAGTGCTTCATAAATGATGGAGAGGTATGAAGCACTGAGGGATACTTCTGCCCATCTGTGGCAGGGGGGGTTGGAACTGGATGATCTTTAAGGTTCCTTTCAATGTAAACCATTCTATGACTCTCTGTGTTAAGACTTCTTAGGTTCTCAATGGAGTTACCTTATCTAGTGTGGCCTGCCCTGCGGTTTGCAAATCTGGCTGATTCCCAGGTCAGGAAGCTTCTGTTGGAGAGCATCTGGTTTATTTTAGAGCTGACTGCACAGCACCCCTTAGGAAGAGGCTGTCACAAATGGAAAAGAGGAATTTGTTATAACCTCTTTGTCTCTCCTCTTCTAAAGTACTTAAGGTTCTTGAGTATTTCCCATCACAGAGCCACAGAATGGTTTGCTTTGGAAGGGTTCTCAAAGATCCTTGAGTTCCAACCCCCATGCCACAGGCAAGGACACCTCCTACTCCACCAGGTTGCTCAAGCCCCAGCCAGCCAAGCTTGGAATAGTTGTAGGGCTTGGGGCCTCCACAGCTTCTCTGGGCATCCTGTTCCAGTGCCTCACCACCCTCATGAAGACACATTGCCTCCCAATGGCTAATTTAAAGCAAGCTTCTCCCAACTCCATGTGATCAGACAAAAAATAAGTGTTTCATCACAACATTTAAATATCACAGCAATAACAGGACAGTAGCTTTTGGTCTCCTCTCATACCTGGTCATCCAGGGGTAATTCACAGAAGCCTGGAATATATTTAGCCCATTCCACCAGGACCAGGAGTTGCTGCTTCATAGATTCACAGACATCACTAATACCAGCAATTTTCTTAACACTTATGTCAGTGCTAGCACCAGGACTGGGGACTGAGATCTGAGGGAGAGAAAAAAAAAAGTCACATTTCACCTAATTGCATTTTCACTGTTCAGCAGCACATTTCAGCAAAAACCCAGCAGCAGTAATCCTGCATTCAGGGGAGCAGTTCCTTGCCCATATGGACCATTAACCTACACACAAATCATATCTGGTTTCTCATCACAACCACTGCGTATTAGAGGATGCAAACAATTGCAGTGTTTGTACCATGATCCAGTTCCTTCCCATTCCAGAATGCTGTTTTTAAATGTACTGGAGCCCTTATTACTTGCAGGGGAAGAGGCAAAGGGGTTTGTTCCCTTAAAAGCGTTGACATTTACCTCATTTCAGGAAAAAAAGAAGCTCCTAGGGGCACACAGTAACACAAAGGGCAAAGAGAGAATTCTTCTAGTGACAGGAAAGGTATCACTAACTGCAGAAGGCAATCAAGGGCTTTGCAGTGTCTGGAAGAGAATGCTTTGTCTTGGTGAGGTAGCAGTACAGGCTCTGAACCTCAGATGGTGCAGAGCAAGAGTAAAGGATAGCAGTATACATTGCACCACCTGCAGTGAACAGTGCTCTGTGACATGAGAAGAGTAGAATCTGCCTGGATCTGAACATGGGGCACTTAGACATCAACATGAGACAAAGACTCAAGTTTTAAGGACTTTGCAAGGAAGGGAATAAAACCAGGCTTGCTCGTACACCAGACAGCAAAGTCAGCACAAAATCAAGCCTGAGAAGAGAATGGCAGTTTATAGCTGACAGCACACCATGGAAAGAGAAAAAGAAGAAGAAAGAAAAAAGAAGATAAAAAAGAAGGAAAAAGAACACAAAGAAAAAATAATTTTTAAAAAAGAGAATAAGGAAAGAAGAAAAACAAAAAGGAAAAAGAGAAAAGGAAGGAAAAGAAAAAAAATTAAAAGAAGAAAAAGATGAGAAAGAAAGAGAAAAAACAGGAAAAACAAAAGAAAAAAAAAAAGAAAAAGAGAAAAAGATAAAATATACAAAGAAAGAAGGAGGGAAAAAAAAAAAAAAAAAGCAAAAGCAAAGCAGGAGCAGGGAGCAGAAGCAGCCAATCCCACCATAAGAGGAAGCTGAGGTCAGCATATCCAAGGCCCATGGAATTGCCCTTCCCTTGCCTTGTAGCAGCAAATACCTCCCACCAGCCCAGGTCACTCAAGGCTGGCCTGGCCTTGAACACCTCCAGGCAGGGGACATCCACAGCCTCCCTGGGCACCACCCTCACTGCAAGAATTTCTTCCTCATCTCCACACTCAATCTCCCTTCTACCACCTCAAAGCCATTGCCCCTCATCCTGTCACTCCCAGCTCTTGTCAAAAGTCCCTCCCCAGCTCTCCTGGAGCACCTTCAGGCACTGCAAGGCTGCTCTAAGGTCTCCCTGGACACCTGTCTTCTCCAGGTTGAACAGCCCCAACTCCCTGCCTGTCACCACAGAGGAGTTTCTCCAGCCCTCTGACCATCTTGGTGGCTTCCTCTGGACCTTCTCCAGCAGCTCCAGGTCCTTCTTGAGCTGGGGGTCCCAGAACTGGAGGCAGTGCTGCAGGTGAGGATTGAGCAGAGCAGAGCAGAGGGGCAGAATCCCCTCCCTGTGCTGCTGCTCTCCCTGCTCTGGCTGCAGCCAGCACACAGCTGGCTCTGGGCTGCCAGCGACCAGTGCTGGCTCCTGGGCTGTTTGGCACCAACTGACACCCTCAAGGCCTTTTCCTCCAAGCTGCTCTCAGCCACTCCTCAACCAGCCTGGATTTGTGCTTGCGATTGTCTGGACCCAGGCGCAGGACCTTGCCCTTGGCCTTGTTGAACTTTGTGATGTTGATACATGGTGATATTTCAGGCCAGGAATCTACCATCTTGTGGCAAGACCAGCTGAGGATGTGATTCTGATTAAGCCAGTTGTTATTCCTGAATTGCAGACACCAGTTGGAAATGATTAAGGGAATAAAGTAACAACTAAAAAGCACAATAAGCAAGTTTGAAGAATTATAAAGGAGGTAAACCAGGTCTATTTTTCATGCCCTATAGGTATGGAAAGTAGTAACGTCCATTACGTTCATTCAGCCTTCACAGACACCTTAGAGCTGCCAAAGACTCTCATCCAGTAATTTCTGAATCAATTCTGCACAGACAGATTCACCCAAAGAGAGATGCTAGTAAAGGATGAGATTACAAAACATTTGAGGAGGTATAAATCCGTCACTGTGGAATCATAAAGGTAGCAGTTAAATTCTAAGTTAGTAAGGGGTGCGAGAAGGCAAGATCAATGGCCATGATTGATCTGAGGTGCAGAACAGGACTGGAGTCTGTTCTATTCAGCAACTGATTGGATAGGAGGGAAAGAAAAAAAAAAAAAGAAACAGAGAAGAAAATGAAGTTCAGATGAGACAAAGAACATGTGAAAGAGAGCTGTGAACAGGCTGCAGTTGGAACACTTCTGTTTGCCTTGTTTATAACCTCTGGGGATATTAAAAATGGGGGGTTCAAAAGAGTGGGAGGAAATGAGTGTCCACACCCCATTGAATGCAATGGCTGTGGACAGTTTTATTCCCTGATGTTCCATGGGAAAGGCAGCCTCAAGGAGAGATAGATGCCACCAGCTGCCTGAGCCAGCAACTGATTTAAAAGCAGTAAGAACCATAAAGCTTTATGAAGGAAGGCGCCTTGGACATACTGTCCTGGAGAAAGCAGAGCAGCTTTTATTGACTTGGCTTTAAGAATGTCTCCCATCACTGATTCCTTCCCTGGGAAGAGGAAGCTGGGTGCAGTTTGGAAACAGAGAAAAGTCATCTCAGCAAATCTATTTAACACAGTTTAAAAAAAAAAAAAAAAAAAAAAAAAAAAGAGTGAGAAAGTATTTAGTCTGAGAACAAAAATGGTCTCTTGAAGTCATCAAATCCCTGTGTGGCAGATCAGTACCTGACGAGAGAGCGCCTCAGCTTGGGACAAGGTGCTAATGGAGGGAATGTTGCAGCCATCAAAAGTGTTTCTCCGTGTACTTATCCTGTCTCGTTCATTCTGGACAGCTGGAAAACAAGAATTAACCTCATTTAATGACTTGCAGACACTGCTACACAACATCATATCCTCAGTTTACCAGGTAGCTGCAGGAATTGCAAGTCATGGCACTGACAAGACTTTGTGTGCTCGGGGAGGATGGCAACAGGTGGCTATGGGCTGGTATCCCATTCACCTGGAAAAACTATTCATTATAGATGGAAAATGGTACAGTTAATTGTAGACAGATACTGAATTATCAGCACTTCTGTGGCTGGCTAGCCACCTGCCACTAGCCCACGTGGCTCAAGGCCTCATCCAACCTCCAGGGAGGTTGGCATCCACAGCCTTTCTGGGCAACCTGTTCCAGTGTCTCACCACCCTCACTCTCAAGAATTTCTTCCTAATCTCTCATCAGTGGTAGAGCACTGAAAATCACTAGGAAGTGCTTCAATTTTCTCCCATGCATACATATCTTTGGATTATTTGGCTGGATTCTCTGTCTTGCTAAAGCTTTTTGGTCAGTTCAGGTTAAAACTGCCTGTAAACAGAGAGTCCACAAGGGAGAACGAATATTTGCTCGAAGAGGGATTCATAGAACCATAGAACAGATGGGGTTGGCAGTGACCTGTGGAGATCATCAATGTAGGACCCCAGCAGGTTATAGAACTTTCACTAGTTTAAGTCTTTCTCATTTTTATCCCAAAGAAAGTGATTTACTAGAAATAAGCTGAAGAACTGCCACCTAGACTATGCTAGTTATGCTGTGAGACCTCCCTGAGGTAGAGGACAACATACAAGCAGAGATGGTCACAGCTCAGGCATTCAGTGCTGAGAATCTTTGAGCAGACATAGCTTGGATGCACTGAACAATGGAATGTTACTGAGAGTGGGATCAGAGGAGGCAGAATGGTGGTTAAAAGTTTTGCTTAGAACCTATCTTCACTTCACAAACATGAGTCAGCACCAAGACCCATGGTGGTGTCAGGTAGCCACGGACCAGGCTGTGTTAGTGTCTTTGAAGAAAGTGATTACTTCTCTGATTTGGGCTCCCCAGTACACAAAAGATGCTGGAAAATTGGGCAGTGTCCAGCAAAGAGCTATGGAGATGTAACCCACAATAAGCACAAAGTGAAGCAGAGGCATTTTTATGTGGAAAAGAGAGGACCACGGTGGAGTTGAGTGGGTTAATTTCTGTAGTTTACAGAAAATGGACTCAGATTCTTCTCAAATGTACCATGAGAAGACAAGAGGCAACAGGCATTAACTACAGGAAGGCACATTACAATTAGCCATAAGGAAAAGAAAACCTCTTCCCAATGATGGTGGTCAAGCACTGAAAGAAGTTTTTAAGAGGCGTTGTGGAATCTTTCCTCTCAGGGACTGTATATACCTGGCTGGACAGGGTCCCAGGCAACCCGACTGAACCTAGAAGTTAGCCTGACTTAATGAGGAGATGAACTAAATGTCTTCCAGATGTGCCTCCTGAGCCAAGCTAGACTTGAATTGCAGGTTTTGAAAGCCTCTGAAAGCTCTGCTTTTTGCAACACTTTTAGGGCTGCTGTGGATGCAGAGGTCTCCCTCTGTGCACACCATGCCCCTGACAAAACTGATTCACAGACTGCATTGCATTGGAAGGGAACCTCAAAGCTCATCTTGTCCAACCTCCTATACTCAGCAGGGACACCTGCAGCTAGTGCAGGCTGCCCAGGGACACATCCAGCCTGATCTTCAATGTCTCCAGGCACAGGGCCTCCCTGGGCAGACTGTGCCAGTCTCTCCCTACCTTCAGTGTGCAAAACTTGACTCTGCCCTGCAGAATCCCTTCTGTCTCTGGCCACAATGCTTTGGATGAAGCCCAGGCTTCCACTGGCCTTCTGGGATGCCAGTGCCCAGTGTTGGCAAAAGCAGGCAGTAAAGGCTCTGATGAGCCATTCTGAGTCCTTCTTTGAACCAGATCACAATTCTTTTGCTCTACACCCTAACTGCCAGGGAAGGAACAGCCCCAGCAATGTGATACAGAATTCCTCTGAAATTCTCACTGTCTCTCCCTCTTGCTCTGCAGCTGTGGTCATCTGGTCTTTTTACTGTGACAAGAGGATGGCTGTGACACCCATGTTTCTTAAAATCACAGAATCACAGAATGGTTTAGGTTGGAAGAGACTTCAAAGATCATCCACCCACCATAGGCAGGGACACCTCCCACTAGAACAGGTTGCTCAAGGCCTCATCCAACCTGGCCTTGAACACCTCCAGGGAGGGAGGATCCACAGACTCCCTGGGAAACCTGTGCCACTGTCTCACCATCCTCACTGGGAAGAACTTCTTCCTAACATCCAGTTTAAATCTCCCCTCTGCCAGTTTAAACCCACTACTCCTCATCCTGTTGTTACAAGACCTTGTAAATTGTTCTTCTCCAGCCTATCTGTAGGCCCTCATGTCTGTCAGATATGTCAGTAACAATCTTCCCATATTAAGCCTTGATGAGATTAGAAATTTAATTAATGAATGTGGACACTTCAGTGACACCTACAACTATTCTTCTAACCACTGCTTTCTCGCTCAACTTCTTGTTCCTCCCTCTATCTTACATCCTTCCTTCATTTAAATTTCAGGGAAGAATCAGTAAATTGGCACTACCACTGCCCAAATAGGTAGAGACAAAATCCCAGATAATACTTTAAAATGACTCAAGTCTGGAGAGAAAGAAAAAAAAAAAAAAAAAAAAAAACTAGAAGAAGAAATTGAAATCTCCCTCTTGGAGATTTCCTGGGACATGGCTCAGCATTTAAGAATCAAGGTGCAGGGACTGTTGGCTCAAAGAGTTGCAAATTCCCTTCAAACCCATGGATTTGCTAACGCTGAAAGTGTTCTAAGAGCTTACCCACCTGCACCTATTGCAGCTCACACCTTTCTCCACCAGGAAGGGCTGAGAGCAGACTTTCCATTGGATTTTCTGCTGGAGCTTCTTAACATTTTTATTCCCCTTTAAAACTAACGCAAAGAATAAATTACTCCATTACCTTCTTTCTTCATTCCTGCTCGAAAACACTTTTTTAAACGGCAAAATCTGCATTGGTTCCTTTTGTCCTTGTCAACAACACACTGTCGGCTGAACCTAGCAGGGACAAGGAAAGGAAAAAGTAGAAAGCATGAAGAGCAGAACTCTGATTAGGGATCATAGAATCATGGAAACATGGAATCATGGAATCATGGAAACACACAATATGCACGTCCAGACACATGTGCATGACAGAAAAGCTAAATTATGCCATAGCAAAACTGTAATAATCACAGAATCACAGAATTAACCTGGTTGGAAAAGACCTCTAAGATCATTGAGTCCAACCTATCACCTAACCCTTCTAATTAACTAAACCATGGCACTAAGTGCCTCATCCAGCCTCCTCTTAAACACCTCCAGGGACAGTGAGTCCACCACCTGTCCAAGCAGTCCATTCCAATACCAATCACTCTTGCTGTGAAGAACTTCTTCCTAACATTCATTCCTAACCTGCCCTGGCACAGCTTGAGGCTATGTCCTCTTGTTCTGCCCCTGGGTGTCTCGCAGAACAGACCAACCCACCTTTCAAGTAGCTGTAGACAGCAATGAGGTCTGCCCTGAACCTCCTCTTCTCCAGGATGAACACCTCTGGCCCCCTCACCAGCCTTGGTGTCCTTCTCTGGACACATTCAAGCACCTCAACATCTTTCTAAACTGAGGGGCCCAGAACTGGACACAGTACCCAAGGTGTGGCCTAAGCAGTGCTGAGTAGAGGGGCAGAATGACCTCCCTGGTCCTGCCGGTCACACTGTTCCTGATCCAGGCCAGGATGCCATTGGCCTTCTTGGCCACCTGGGCACACTGCTGGCTCATGTTCAGTCACTTGTCAACATAATAGGATGTGTTGGGCTGGAAAAGACCTTCAAGATCATCCAGTTTCAACCCCCCTGCCATGAGCAGGAACTCCTCACACTAGCCCAGGTTGCTCAAGGTTCCATCCAAGCTGGCCTTGAATGCCTCAAGGGTTGCAGCCTCCACAACTTTGCAACTTCCCTGGGCAACCTGTTTCAGAGAAGTTCAGGTTCTCTGGGCAATCTGAAGAAGCAAACCAACTCGTCCAGCCTGTCAGAATAATGTTTGTAACCACAGATTTCTCCTGCTGCTGCTTTGGATTTCTGACTCAACTAGTCAGCCTTAAGAGGTGTTTTATAACTGCTCAGCTTGCAGGTACATGGGTCCTTCCTCACAGCAGAGATGTTCAATCCCACAGTCATCCCTGTAGCTCTCTGTTGGACTCTTTCCAGCAGGTCTCCCTCAAACTGGGGAACCCTAAACAGCATTGCAGGTGTGACCCCACCAGGACAAAGTTCTCCATGAGCCAGCAATGTGCTCTGGTGGCCAGCGGGGCCAAGGCCATTCTGGGGTGGATTAGAGGAGCTGTGGTTAGTAGGTTGAAAGAGATTCTCCTGCCCCTCTACTCTGCCCTGCTGAGGCTGCATCTGGAGTACTGTGTCCAGTTCTGGGCCCCCCATTTCAAGAAGGACCTCAGGGAACTGCTTGAAAGAGTCCAGCATAGAGCCACAAAGATGATGAAGGAAGTGGAATATCCTCCTTATGAGGAGAGCCTGAGAGAGCTTGGAGAAGAGGAGACTGAGAGGTGACCTCATTCATGTTGATAGAGATACAAAGGGTGAGTGTCAGGAGGCTGTAGCCAGGCTCTGCTGGGTGATGTCCAGTGATAGGACAAGGACATAGGAAGTTCCATGGAAATATGAGGAGGATTTTTTTTCAGTACAAGGATGCTAGAACACTGGAACAGGCTGCCCAGGAGAGTTATGAAGTCTCCCTCTCCAGAGATACTCAAGATTGCCTGAATATGTTGCTGTGTGATCTGCTCTAAGTGATCCTGCTCTGGCAGGGGGCTTAGACTGGATGAGCTTTGGAAGTCCCCTTCCAGCCCCTAACACTGTGATTCTGTGAAATTATGTCTGTGCTATATCTACAAGGGAGACTTACCCTTACAAGAGTGTTAAGCAACCAAGGAGGCACAGCCCAAACCTTTTGTGACACAAGCCCTTGTAATAAAGTTTTCTCCTTTAGGGATTTATGTTAGTTCAGAGCAGTTTCCACACATTCTGTGTACAGCTTCAAACCAGTATTTTCTGAACTTGTGAATGTACAGAATCATTTGTCCAACATGGTGCACAGCCCTGCAGTGTGAGAATTTGGGCTGCCAGATGTCTGGAAGTGATCTGACTGCCATTCAGACTGCTGGGGGAAAAGAGTAATCCCAAAGAGCAATGTGTCACCCAGAGCAGGAGGAGCCACAGGCTTTCTACTCAGAAACTATTTTCTACTCTGCACCAGTGAGACCCCACCTGGGGTATCGAACCCAGTTCTGGAGCCCCTGTTACAAAAAGGATATGGAAGTGCTGGAAGCTGTACAGAGAAGGGCCACGAGCAGGATCAGAGGGCTGGAGATGCTCTGCAATGAGGAGAGACTGAGAATTGGGGCTGCTCAGTCTGGAGAGGAGAGGGCTCCAAGTTGACCTTCTTGTGGCCTTCCAGTATCTGAAGGGGCCTACAAGAAAGCTGGGGAGGGACTTTTTAGGATGTCAGGTAGTGATAGGACTAGGAGGGGATGGAACAAAGCTAGAAATGGGTAGATTCAGACTGGATGTTAGGAAGAAGTTCTTCACTGTGAAGGTGATGAGACCCTGGAATGGGTTGCCCAGGGAGGTGGTGGAAGCCCCATCCCTGGAGGTATTTAAGGCCTGGCTGGATGAGGCTATAGACATCTTGATCTAGTGTGAGGTGTCCCTGTCCATGGCAGGGGGTTGGAAGTAGATAATTCTTGTGGCCCCTTCCAATCCTGACTGATTCTATGATTAAAATAAAGGGAAATGAACTTTTAGAAAGCAGTTTAGAATGACACTGCCACACTGACAGTGAAAATATGAACATTTTTGCCTTTTGTTTGGCTTTGTTTTGTTTCTTCTCAGACGATGACCTTTGTTATCATGAACAAAAGTGCAAAAGCTCTTGAGAGATGGAATGAGACCATGGTCATTGAATCACAGAATAGTTTGGGTTGGAAGTCACTGCCTAGACCCATCAGAGCCACACTGTGTGATGAAGGGGACCTGTAAAATGGGTCTTCTTTAGAGAATCATAGAAGCACCTTAAAGGTCATCCAGTTCCAACCCCCCTGCCATGGGCAAGGACAACTCCTGCCAGGCCTCATCCATCTTGGCTTGGGACACTTCCAGAAGCGAAGTCTCCACGACCTCTTTGGGCAACAATGTCACCAGACACTCGGGTTGTTGTACCTGGGGTGTGTAACACCAAGCAGTCTCGAATCAGAGAGAGGTTTGCCCACCAAAAGAAAGTATCCTGACTGCAGCGCTCAGCCAGAATGCTGGCTGGGGCTTGTTAGGCAAAGGTTGCAAACAGCCTGACGCAGCTCGGAGGAGTCTGGGCAGTGGAATTCATTAACCGAGTGCCCATGGATGAAGTAAGTGCTACGGTACCTGCAGGTGTAGACGTGGTTCTTGCGTATGCTGCGCCTGAAGAAGCCCTTGCAGCCGTCACAGCTGGAGGCGCCGTAGTGCTTGCCGGTGGCGCGGTCCCCGCAGATGGCACACAGGCTGCTGACCCCACTGTCAGCAGCGCTCATGGTGGCAGCTTCTCCTGAGCTCTCTGAGGAGAGGCAAGAGCAACAGACAGTCACAGACAAGGCTTTCAGCAACCACAGAATCATAGAATGGTTTAGGTTGGAAAAGATCTCAAAACTCATCCAGTTCCAACCCCCCGCCATAGGCAGGGATACCTCCCACTAGAACAGGTCACTCAAGGCCTCATCCAACCTGGCCTTCAATAACTTCAGGCAGGAAGCATCCCTGGGCAAGCTGTGCCAGTGTCTCACCACTCTCACTGCAAATAATTTCTTAACATCCAGTTTAAATCTCCTCTCTACCAGTTTAAACCTATTACTCCTCGTCCTGTCATTACAAGACCTTGTAAACAGTCCCTCCCCAGCCCTCCTGTAGCTCCTTTCAGATACTGGAACGCCACTCCAAGGTCTCCTGGAAGCCTTCTCTTCTCCAGGCTGCAGAGCCCCAACTCTCGTAGGCTGTCCTCACAGCACAGGTACTGAAGCCCTATGATCATCTTTGTGGCCTCCTCTGGGCTCACTCCAACAGTTCCAACCACACCGTGAACGATTTGTACCTAAAGCCAGACTTGTTCTAGCCTTTGTTATTTGCCACTTAACCCTTTATACAGAGTTCTGAATCTGATTACAATTGGGAGGCATCAAGAGTAGCAAGTCCAATAGGTTGAAGGAAGTTCTCCACCCCCTCTACACTGCCCTGCTCAGGTCTTGCCTAGAGAACTGTATCCAGTTCTGGGCTCCCCACTTCAAGAAGGACAATGGACTACTGGAGAGAGTCCAGCTCAGAAGCACTAAGATGCTGAGGGGGCTGGAGCATCTCTCATGTGAGGAAAGGCTGAGAGAACTGGGACTGGTTAGGCTGAAGAAGAGGACACTGAGTGGGGATCCTATCAATGCTTCCAAATATTTAATGGGGCCAGACTTCTCAGTGGTCCCCAGTGACAGGACAAGAGGTAACAGGCATAAATCGGAACACAGGAATTTCCACCTAAATATGAGGAGCAACTTCTTTAGTTCGAGGGTGGCAGAGCACTGGAGCAGGCTGCTAAGAGAGGTGGTAGAGTCTCTGTCTCTGGAGACTTTCAAGAACAAGCTTATGTGTGACCCTGCCTTGGTAGGGGGTTTACACTTGATCTTCAGTGGTCCCTGCCAAGCCCTGCCATTCTATGATTCTGTGGTTCTTACTCAGAATGAATTCATTTTCAAGTGAACAAAAATGTTCATTTTCAGAGTTGGACAGAAGTTAACAGCATCTCTGAAGTTAAGAGCACACAATTTGATTCCAAACTCTTTCCAGCTGAAAAGGGTTAAAACTTGAAGTGCAGATCCGCATGTACAATTACACTGACACAAGCCTGAAGAGGAGCTCTGGCTCCCAGCAGTGGGGCCCAGTTATTGTATAGCAGTTCTTAAGAGGAGCTGGGAAAAAACGGCAAAGATGGTGGAATAACATAAACAGAGAAACACAGAACCATTGAATTAGAGAATTGTAAAACACAGAACCATAGAATTGTAGGATTGCTGAATCATAGAATCACAGAAACAGAGAACCAGAGAATCACTGAATCAGAAAATCATAGAAATATAGAAATACAGAATTACAGAATCATAGAATTATAGCACCATAGACTTATGGAATCATAGAAATACAGAATCATAGAATCACAGGCTTATAGAATGACAATCATCACCTTTCTGGGAAAGAGAGAGCACAAGTGAGGGCTTTGCAAACTGGAGTGTGCCTTGTCCATTGTGAGACACTGGAACTGATGTTTGTGAGAAGGCATAAGTGATAAATGAAATCAGAGAAACCAGATAGATCGATTAACCTTGACCTTAACCAATGTCTGTGACAGCTTTCCCTTGCACTCACAACAGAGTCCCAGAATGGTGTGAGGTGCAAGCCCATCATGTCCAGACTTTCTCTTAACTCTGACAAGGCTGGAGATAAACCATGGCACTCAGCACCACATCTCTGCATGTTTCAAACACCTCCAGAGATGGAGATTCAGCCACCTTACCAGGGAGCCTCTTCCAGTGGCTGAGAACCCTTGCAGTGAAGAAGTTCCTTCTAATGTCCACCTAAACCTTCTCTGCAGCAACTTGAAAGCCATTTCCTCTTGTTCTGTCACTTGTTCCTTAGGACAAGAGACAAATCCTTACCTGGTTACAACTTCTTTTCAGAAAGTTGCAGAAGTTAAGGTCTCCCTCAACCTCTTCTTCTCCAGGCTGGACACCCAAAGCTCCCTCAGCTGCTCCTCCCCAGCCCTGTTATCCAGACCCTTCACCACCTTCATTGCCATTCTCTGGACCTGCTCCAACCCCTCAATGTTCTGCTTATAGTGAGAATCCCAAACCTAGAATCCAGGACTCAAGTTGTGGCCTCACCTGAGTACAGCAAGACAATCCCTGCCCTGCTCCCACTGGCCACACCATTGCTGATCCGGCCAGGCTGCTGGTGGCCCTCTTGGCCACCCGGGCACACACTGGCTCCTTGACAGCCTGCTGTCACCCAGCACCCCCAGGTCTTCCTCTTCTGGGCAGTTTCCAGCCACTCTGCTCCCAGCCTGGAGCCTTGATAGGGCTGTTGTGACACAAGGGCAGGACCCAGTACTTGGCCCTTGTGAAGGCCATACAGCTGGTGTCAGCCCCTTGGTCATACAAAGACACAGTTGCACACACAGCAGTAAAAGAAAGACGAGAAAAAGACAGGAGGAATTTTTGCACAATATTTACTGGGAAAAAAAAAAACTGAAAAAAAAAAAAACAAGGCAGCATGCTAAGGGGACAATTTCATAGAGTCGTGGTTTAGGTTGGAAGGTACCTTGAAGATCATCTACTTTGAATCCTTCCTGCTCATGGGCAGGGACATCTCTCAACTAGACTTGGCTGCCCAAGGCCTCATCTAACACCCCCAGGGAGGAGGCAGCCACAACCTCTCCAGGCAAGCCATTCCAGAGTCTCACCACCCTCACACTGAAGAACTTCTTCCTCAGCTCCAGTCTAACCCTACTCTGCCTCAGCTTCAAATCATTCCTCCTTGGCCTGTCTCTAGACACCCTCAGGAAAAGTCTCTCTGCAGCCTTCCTGGAGGATCCCTTCAGCTATTGGCAGGCAGCTCTAAGGTCCCCTTGGAGTCTTCTTTTCTCCAGGCTGAACACCCCCAGCTCCCTCAGCCTGTCCTCATAGCATCACTGCTCCAGCACTTGCATCATCTTTGTTGCCTCCTCTGGACTCTCTCCAGCAGCTCTGTGTCCTTCTCATGCTGGGGAGAGCAGAACTGGAGACAGGATTGGAGGTGAGGTCTTAGCAGAGCCAAGGGGCAGAATCCCCTCTCTTGCCCTGCTGCCCACACTTCTCTGGCTGCAGCCCAGCACACAGCTGCCTGCTGGGCTGCATGAGGGCACTGCTGGCTCCTGGGGAGCTGCTCAGCAATCACCAGCCCAATGAATCTGTCAGACACAAGGCATAGAGCTTCTTTTCTCTTTGTCTAAAGACCTACATTTACATTCTACGGTCTTCAGGACAGATGGGAAATCCCCTAGTGTGTGTGTAACTTTCTGTTGGATCTGGTACTATAATAATATAGATGGGTACCAACAGTGACCAGCCTCTGCAACACCTCCAAGGAGGGGACATCCACAGTCTCCCTGGACAATCCATTCTGCTGTCTCTCCACCCTCACTGTCAATAATTTCTTCCTCATCTCCAGTCTCAATCTCCCCATATCCATCTCAAAGCCATTATCCCTCACTCTGTCATTATAAGTCCTTGTCAGAAGTCCCTCCCCAGCTCTCCTGCAGCCCTCCTTATGTGCTGGAAGGCTTCCCTAAGGTCTGCTCAGAGTCCTTATATTTAATGCTAATATACATCATGTCTATAAGTAAGGATATAGTAATTTTCCTTTGTAGTATCCATAGAATCATTTAGTTTGGCAATTGTTAAGTCAAATCATTTACCTCTTCTGAAAGAAATGCCTGGGAAGTTGTCCTGAACTTACAAAATTCTTTGATTTCAACAGAAACCCAAGCAAGAAATCAGAAAAGCTTGTTAAACTTCTCTGCATAATTCTAATGGATCTAGACAGGTAGGGGAAAAAAAAAGGGGGAAGGTTGATAGAATCATAAAACTGTTTTGGTTGGAAGAGATATTTAAGATCACCAAGTCCAGACTTCAACCTAAGACCACCATGGCCACTAAACTGATCCAGCTCTCAGTTCCAAGCAGACACTTGGAGTTTACAAATTCTCTAAGAAAATCATAGACACAGAGTCACATGATGTCAGGGGTTGGCAGGGACCAGATCATCTGGTCCAAACCACTCTGCCAGAGCACGGTCCCACAGGGTGGGACACACTGGGACCCAGCTTGGCTTTGAAAGTCTCCCGATCAGGAGACTCCACAACCACTCTGGGTAGCCTGCTCCAGGACTCCAGCACCCTCACAGCAAAGAAGTTTCTCCTCACGGCAAGGTGGAACCTCCTGTGTTCTAGCTTGTGCCTGTTGTTCCTCATCCCTCCACTAGGCATCACCACACAGTGCCTGACACCTTCATCCTGAGGCCTGCCCCTCAGATATTTATAGACATTGATCAGATCTCCTCTCAGCCTTCTCCTCTCCAGACTAAGCACTCCCAGGACTCTCAGCCTTTCCTCATAGCAGAGATGTTCAACTACCTAAATATCCTCAAAGCCTCTGTTGGACTCTTTCCAGTTGATCCCTGTCTTTTTGAACTTGGGAGCTAAACTCAAGCTAAGCTCAAGTCAAACTCTGAACAGAAACAGGCTGCACCTAATACCTAATAATTATCAAGCCAATCACTGACGGTGAATAATTGAACTCTATCAGCACAGATAATGCAACCCAGCGCAACCTCCCTGAGCTGCTTTCCCATTTTGTGTAACATTAACAGATCTGGAAGGTTGTTAGTCAGCAAAAAAAACCAACAACAACAAATTCCCAACAAAATCACCCACATCAGAGCCAAAAGTAGAGAAATCATCTGAAATTCACATGATCACTGTCGATGGCTTCAGATTCTCTCAGTGTATAAAGGTCTGGGGTTTAATTCTTCAAGCAAGACCCAAGCCTACATTGCTGGTCACTGAGTGTGCTGGAAAGTAAGATCAGAAACTGAGCTAAAAGTGCAAAGCCAGCAATAAAAACTCAGCCAGGCTGTGCAGGGCAGAAAGCTGTGGGAATGCAGCTGCTGAGTACTGCCCCTGAACGTTTGGGTTGCTCTGTAAAACGTTAACAGATCTACCAATGGTCCTCTGGGGAACAAGAACCCACTTTGTAAGGGTATTAGAAGATTTGGAAAACCATTTTAGGGTCATTTAATTCTTCCCTTTGATAGGCTGCCACTGCCTTGTTCTCTGGGCAGCACTCAGTAACGGCAGAAGGAAAAGTGCTCCTTCTTTCACACCTTGACAGGTTGCATCAGATTGGAAAGGACCCTCAAAGTTCATCTTGTCCAACCTCCCTGCACTCAGCAGAGACATCCCCATCTAGAGCAGGCTGAAGAGGGCCACACTGTGCCTGGTCTTCAAGCAACCCTCAAAGCTCATCTTGTCCAACTCCTCTGCACTCAGCAGGGACACCTCCAATTAGAGCAAGCTGCCCAGGGCCACACTGAGACCAGTCTTGAAGGGACTTTCAAAGCTCATCTTGTCCAACCTCCCTGCACTCAGCAGGGACTCCTCCAGCTAGAGCTGGCTGCCCAGGGCCACGCTGAGCCTGGGCTGAAATGTACCCAGGGACAGGATTTCCAGCAGCAGTTCTTGCAATCACCTCTCAAACATTTACTGCATTCGAGAACCTATATGATTTTTTTACCCTGCCAGACTAGTTCCTCCTAGAAAAGCTGCCTTAACATTCCAATCAGGAAAATATTAGCCCAGCTGTTAGAAAGTAGACATTAACAAACAGCAGCTAATTTGGGCTTGGTTTTCCTTTTTCCACAAGCCTATGGATAATTTTGCTTTGTCCTTCCACATGTAGACACAAATTAAACTTCTATGTCCAAGCTGTCAATACCAGTTATTGATTTGCCTTCCAGTAAATAGGAGCACTGCTGAAGGCACCATTCCCCTCCTCTAATTAACTGCTGATGACAGTGCAGATCAGTTACTTCATTACACAAAACCTCCCTTTCCTCTTCCTCCCTGCTGAAGAATTAACCAAGGCTTCGTCACCAAATGTAAAAGAACAGATTTGTAGTTTGCCAACAGCCCCCAAGCTCCACTGAGAAAACATTTGGCTGCCACCTCAGGGCCTGACTAAACTTTTTCCCCCTTTTCTCTGTCCCCTGTCAGAGATTTGGTGCAGCAGAGCTGAACTCACCATTGCCATTGTAGAGAATCTGCATGGTCTCAAACTCCAGTGCTGTGTAGGTAGGATCTAGAACCTCACTGTAGCTGGCCATTTCCATGTCTAGGATGGGTTCTGAGAGCCTCATCATTGACTGGGAAGCCAGTGAAGAAGCTGCTCAGAGGTCCAACCTTGCTGTTTTGCTTCACAGTGATTGATAATCCAAAGTTAACCAGAACTGTGTCACCTCCGTACAGCAGTGGGAGGAGCTGGAAAAGTGCTTCTGCAGGCTGGATTCTACCTCTTGGTTGGGTGTTGTTTTTTTTTTTCCTCTCTTTTATGATAGAGTGCAACCCTTATGATAATCTTGGAATGGTTTATAAAATAACCTTATCAGGAGTTGTACTGGTTTCAGTTCTGGAGTGAACCCAAGGCCAAGCAAGAAGCTTCCTATCTCCCGTGCCCTGCAACACATCCTGTCGTCAGTGCCTGACACACGCACAGGGACAGACTGCAGTGGGTCGGAAGGGAACCTCAAAGGGCATTTTGCCCAAGCCGCCTGCAGGCAGCAGGGACACCCTGAACTACAGCAGGCTGCACAGGGACATGTCCAGGCTGATCTCTAATATCACCAGGGATGGGACCTCAACCACAGCCCTGGACAACCTGTGCCAGGGTCTCCCCACCCTCACTGTGCAGAACTTCCTCCTGATGTCCAGCCTAACTCTGCCCTGCTCCAGTTTTAAACCATTGCCCACATCCTGTTCTCACAGGCCCTTCTGAACAGTCCCTCTCCAGCCTGCCTGTAGGTCCTCTTCAGATACTGAAATGCAGTCTAAGGTCTCCCTGAAGCTTTCTCTTCTCCAGGCTGAACAGTCCCAATTCTCCCAGTCTGTCCCCACAGCAGAGCTTCTCCAGCCCTCCGATCATCTTCGTGGCCTTCTCTGGACCCCCTCCACCAGGTCCATGTCTTTCTTGTGTTGGGGCCCCATAGCTGGACACAGAACTGCAGGTGAGGTCTCACCAGAGCAGAGCAGAGCAGAGCAGCAGGATCTCCTCTCTTGACCTCCTGGCCATGCTTCCTTTCATCTGCCCATTGTTTGCTCCTGCTGAGCTTCTCACCCAGCAAAACCCTCCACTCTTCTCTGCTGGGCTGCTCTCAATTCCACCATCCCCCAGCCTCTGTTGACATTACCCTAAACAAACCACTGTGGTTGTTCTGTGTAAAGGGACTGTAGGTTCAGTTGCCATTGTGCTCTCTCTCTTCAGCATGATCAGGAAGTCTGGGACAATTATGGGCTATCCTCTTACCCAAAACATCCTTCATCATCTTTTAAAAGAGAGCTACAAACCCTCCCTCTTTTACAAGTGTTGGCATTCTCTGCCAGCAGCAATCAGCTGCCCATGCAGGCGTGCCCAGCCAGGACCTCCAGAACTACAATCTGCCAACCCTGCCCCCCACTGCACTGATCACATCAGATGAGTCAGCAGCTCATCTGGGCAACCTGCAGGAACATCTCTGCCTTCTCAGCATGCCAATTCTTCCCTATGAAATAAAGATAAACTTCATGTGCCTTTCTGGCTAAGAAGGCCAATAGTATCCTGGGGTGGTTAGTAGACAGCAGTCCTTCCCCTCTGCTCTACCATTCTGAGGCCACATCAGCAATACTGTGTCCAGTTCTGGGCCTCTCACTTCAAGAAGGACCTCAGGGAACTGCTTGAGAGAGTCCATTACAGAGCCCCTAGGCTGCTGCAGGCAGTGGAACATCTCCTCCAAGGCCAGGCTGAGAGAGCTGAGGCTTGGAGCTTGGAGCAGAGGAGCCTGAGGGCTGCCCTCATTGTTGTGCTAAAGATGTGCAGGGCAGTATTGGGAGGACGCAGCCAGGCTCTGCTCAGGGATGGCCAAGGGCAGCACAAGGGGCACTGGGTGCCAGCTGGAGCAGATTTGGTGCCATGGGAACAGAAGGAAAAGCTTTTTCCTTGTGAGGGTGCTGGAGGCCTGGAGCAGGCTACCCATAGTGGTCGTGGAGTCTCCTTCTCTGGAGACTTTCCAAACCCTCCTGGGTGTGTTCCTGTGAGACTTACCCTGGGTGACCCAGCCCTAGCTGTGGAGCTGGACTGATATTTGGAGGTCCCTTCCAACCCCTAGCACTGTGATTCTGTGATTTCTCTGCTCCACAGGCAATATTACTTGCCTAGGAACATTTAATTTTGAGGTAAATAACTCAACAGAAACATTCACTTTCAGCCAAAGACAATACTGCATGGACCACTTCTAAAGCACTCTTGCAGCTCAAGGCTGACCTTTCCAGGGATGATAGATTCCTTTACACGCTGGATGGAGTAAAATCTACCCTAGACATAATTGGTTTCAGGATGAAACAAGGGCATGTATTGATAAGAGAAAATGTAATGGCCTCAAACTGAAAAAGGGGAGATCTAGATTCCTTTTAAGAACGAAACTCTTGGCGGTGAGGGTGTGAAGACACTGGAAGAGGTTGACTGGGGAGGCTGTGGATGCCTCCTCCTTGGAGGTGTTCAAAACCAGGCTGGATGAGGCCTTGAACAACCTGGGATGGTGGGAGCTGTCTCTGCCCATGGATGAATTGGAACTGGATAAACTTAAAGGTCCCTTCCAACCTAAACTGTTCTGAAATGTATAAAGTCCTTACCCAGAGGTAACAAGACTTTTTGTGTTCAGGTTGATGACAAACTGTCATCAGGCCAGACTTGTTTAGGAAATTTAAGTTAGCTTCATCACAACACGGAACTAGACTGGATTTCAGAAGAAACTTATTGACTGAAAGAGTTCTCAGCCACTGGCACAGGCTGCCCAGGAGGTGGTTCAATGCCCACCCCTGCAGGTATTTCAAGGAGGCAGAGATGTGGTGCTGAGTGCCATGGTTTATCCCCAGCCTTGGCAGAGTTACAGAATCACAGAGTCACAGAATCATACAGGTTGGAAAACACTTCTAAGATCATCAAGTCCAACTGTCTACTCAACACCTCCACAACCATCAAACTATCTCCCAAAGAGCCACAGGTTTCTTGAAACTCCAGGGATGGTGACTTCAGCAGCTCCCTGGGCAGCATTGCAGGAAAGACATTTTCCTTGATACCCAACCCAAACCTCCCCTGGTGCACCTTAAAGCCATTTCCTCTCATTCTGTCATTAGTCACAGAATCATGGAATCATGGAAACATGCAGGTTGGAAAAGGCCCTCGGGGTTACCAAGTCCAACCTAGAACCCTACTCTACAAGATTCACCTTGAACCATCTCCCCAAACACCACATCCAAAAGACCCTTAAATACATCCAGGGTGGGTGACTCCACCACCTCCCTGGGCAGCTCATTCCAGCCCCTGACCACTCTCTCCATGAAAAACTTTTTCCTAATATCCAGTCTAAACCTGCCCAGCCTCAGCTTGAGGCCATTCCCCCTTCTTCTGTCTCCAATTACCCATGAGAAGAGACCAACAGCAGGCAGTTGTAGACAACAATGAGGTCTGCCCTCAGCCTACTCTTTTTCAAACTAACCATCCCCAGCTCCCTCAGCCGCTCCTCATCAGATTTACTCTCCAGGCCCTTCCCCATCTTTGTTGCCCTCCTCTGGACCCACTCCAGCACTTCCACATCTCTCTTGTATTGTGGTGCCCAAAACTGAACACAACACTCAAGGTATGGCATCACCAGAGCCAAGTCCAAGGGGACAGTCACCTCCCTGCTCCTGCTGGACAAAACATTTTTATTGCAAGCCAGGATACCATTGGTCTTCTTGGCCACCTGGGCACATTGCTGGCTCATATTCAGCTACTTCTCCATTATGATCCCCAGATCCCTTTCTGCCAGGCAGCTCTCCAGTCATACAGCCCCAAGCCTGCAGCATTGCTTGGGGTTGTTGTGACCCAACACCTGGGAGAACAGGCCAAAACCAGCCTCACTCCAATCTCCCTCCAGGTAGCTCTGGAAAGCAATAAGGTCTCCTCTTAGCCTCTTCTGCTGATACACAATCCCAGCTCTCTCAACCTCTCCCCATCCGACCTGTTCTCCAGACCCCTCAACCAGGGTCTATGATTCTATCATCAATTTTCCTCTCCCTGAAGGCTCAGTCTGCAAAGCTTCTTCAACAGTGGAATTTGTTGTATTTGCTACCAATCCTTGTTTTGCTTGTGGAGCACTCAATAAAATGTGTTACTAATTACACAACAAATGACTCACTGCACTAAGCTTGCTACTAACAACAAACCATCAAGGATGGAATTATCTTCCGTTCCTTTTGGTAAGATTTTTTACAAACAACTTCGAGCCTTTTCACACCCAAATTCTAGGCTGCTCAACTCCAAAAATCCAAACTAGCAGAGCTCTCATTCAGATCTCCAGTCTTGAAAACTTAAAATAAGGGTAGAATTGGAAGATGGAAGAGGAGAGTCTAGAGGGAGATCCAGAGGAGGCCAGGAAGATGATCAGAGGGCTGTGGGGACAGGCTGGGAGAGTTGGGACTGTTCAGCCTGGAGAAAAGAAAGCTCCAGGGAGACCTCAGAGCAACCTTACTGTACCTGAAAAGGCTCCAGGAGAGCTGGGGAGGGACAAGGCTTGGGAGTGACAGGATGAGTGACAATGGCTTTGAGCTGGGAGAGAGGAGATTGAGACTGAGATGAGGAAGAAATTTTTTCCAATAAAGGTGGTGAGACGCTGGCTTAGGTTGCCCAGGAAGGCTGTGGATGCTCCCTGCCTGAAGGTGTTCAAGGCCAGGCTGGATGAGGCCTTGAGCAACCTGTGCTCGTGGGAGGTTTCCCCGTCCATGGATGGTCTTCAATGTCCCTTCCAATCCAAACCATTATGTGAGTCTATGCAGACACCAGGGCTGACATACTCAGATCCTGCCACCCACTCCTTCAGTGCTTCCACAACAGGCATGAGTTGACCTTTCATGCTTTAGCCAAAGGAAAACTCATGTCCACTGAATTTTTAATATGGAAAAATGCAGGCAAGATCTTGATAATGCTCATCATGTTTTGTAAGGAAAATTCTGACAGTCAAAACTTGCATGGTAAAAGTTTGGTCTCTGGGGGGTTTGAGGCCTCATGAAGTAAATCATAGAATCATTAAATCAGTCACAGCTGGAAAGGACCCCAAGGATCATCCATTTCCAACCCCCCTGCCATGCCCAGGGACACCTCACACTAGATCAGGCTGCCTAGAGCCTCATCTAACCTGGCTTTAAACACCTCCAGGGATGGGGCTTCCACCACCTTCCTGGGCAACCCCTTCCAAGGTTTCACCACCCTCATGCTGAAGAACTTCCTAACATCCAGTCTGAATCTACCCATTTCTATCTTTATTCCATTCCCCCCAATCTTATCACTACCTGACATCCTAAAAAGTCCCTCCCCAGTTTTCTTGTAGGCCCCTTCAGATACTGCAAAGTCACCTTGGAGCCTTCTCTTCTCCACACTGAACAAGCCCAACTCCCTCAGTCTCTCCTCATAGGAGAGGTGCTCCAGCCCTCTGATCATGCTCGTGGCCCTTGACTGGACACAGCTCATGAATACTAAGTGACTCCTGTAAGATCTGAATTAGTTTTCTTCCCGCCTGAGGCAGATCAGAATGCAGTGCTAGAATGGAGGAAAGAAGCTAATGCTGGACAGCTTTGGGTCCTATCTCAGCTCAGGCTTTCCAACTCACCAGTTCTCAGCCCTCACACACAGCAGGGCTCTTCTCATTTCTCACATTGGATTTGTAAATTCTGAATCACAGAATCCCAGCACTGTGGGGGTTGGAAGTGACCTCTGGAGATCATCCGGTCCAACACCCATGCCAGAGCAGTGTCAAGCCGTATCAGGTTGCACAAGAACGTGTCCAGATGGGTTTTGAAAGTCTCCAGAGAAGGACACTCCACATCTCTCTGGGCAGCCTATGCCAGGGTCTGCCACCTCAACACAAAGAAGCTTTTCTTTAAGTTCAGGTGCATCCTCATGCCTCTTCTCCTGTCCCTGGGCACCACTGAAAAGAGCCCAGCTCCATCCTCTTTCCCCCCACCCTTTACCTATTGATTACCATTGATCAGATCCCCTCCAGGGCTGCTCTTCTCTAGGCTAAGCAGCCCCAAGGCTTTCAGCCTCTCCTCACAGAGATGCTCCAGGCCCCTTAGCATCTCTCTAGCTTCCACTGGACTTCCTGCAGTAGTTTCTTGTCTCTCTTTTAACTGGGGAGGGCAAAACACAATACTCCGGATGATGTCTCAACGGGACAGAGTGGAGGGGGAGAAGAACCTCCCTCAACCTGCTGGCCACACTCTTCTTAATGCATCCCAGGAGCCCATTGGCCTTCTTGACCATGAGGGCACATTACTGGCTCATGGTGAACTTGTCCACCAGCCCTCCCTGGTCCTTCTCTGCAGAGCTGCCTTCCAGCAGATCAGGTCCTAACCTGTGCTGCTGCAGGGGATTATTGCTGCTCAGGTGCAGGACTGCAACTGATGCTTGGTATGAGATGTCCTTTCAAATTCTAAGTTGTCTCCTACTGACATCCTTAGGTAAGCAGAAGCTTTGAAATGGTGCAATCAGCCAAGCTGTGAAACAGTCCCTTGAGAGCAGTGTTCCTGTAAATTTTAGAAATGATTTTCCAAGACAAATGCGCACTCACTGAGAAGGAAGCCCAAGCTCCCCAGCACTGGTTTGCTCTTGTGGGTTTGTTGGTTTCTTTCTTCCCACCTGCTGACCTCACACTCATATCCAGAACACATTCCCATCTTATCTGGCAGCCTGTTCATTGGCCAGCCCTCCAGAGTCAATGCAATCATCCTTTCTGATGGGGCTATGAAACAGTATACAAGCTAATAAAAACCACCTGATTTCCACCAAGGTCTTCCTGAAAAGAAAGACAAGTCTCACACTGCTGCCCCTGCTGAAAGCAGCTTGGCTCTGCTTCTCTCTTTCCTGGTTTCTTTGGGGTTTGCTTTTCTTTGGGTTCTTTTTGATTTGTGTGTTTGTTTGTTTCTTCCAAGCAGCGATCTATCTTGATGTCATTCCAGGTCAGGAAGAAGTATTTGCCCTCAGAAGGAGCTCATTCAGAGCAAGGTTCATATCAGCACAGCACTTCTTGTTGTGTCATTGCAGTCAGCTGTGGTGGTCACGCTCCAGTCACGGAATCATAGAACAGTTTTATGTTGGAAGGACCTTAAAGAACATCCACCTCCAAACCCCTGCCACGGGCACGGGCACATCCCACCAGCCCAGGTTGCTCAAGGCCTCATCCAGCCTGGCCTTGAACACCTCCAGGCAGGGAGCATCCACAACCTAAGCCAGTGTCTCACCACCTTCACTGAAAATAATTTCTTCCTCATCTCCAGTCTCAATCTCCTCAACCTGGGCAACCTAAGCCAGTGTCTCACCACCTTCACTGAAAATAATTTCTTCCTCATCTCCAGTCTCAATCTCCTTTCTTCCAGGTCAAAGCCATTGTCCCTCATCCTGGCACTCCCAGCCCTTATCAAAAATCCCTCCCCAGCTTTCTTGTAGTCCTTTCAGGGACTGGAAGGCTGTTCTGAGGTCTTCCTGGAGCCTTCTCTTCTCCAGGCTGAACAGCCCCAACTTTCCCAGCTTGCTCTCATAGGGGAGGTTCTTCAGCCCTCTGATCATCTTTGTGGCCTTCTCTGCACCTGCTCCACCATGATGTGTTGGATCCCAAGGTGGAATTCCTGTTTTTGCCAGACAGCTGATGCATTTACCCAGTCTGCTGACAAGAGACACACTTTGGTGTGCCCCCTCCCAGTTGTTGGCACACATCTGAGGCAGGGTATGCAGGGTGTCTGCACTAAGCTTAATAAAACCCTAGGAGCTGAGAAAGAACTTGAGTTAGATACTGTTTGGACTCAATGATCTTAAAGATTTTTTCCAACCAAAACAATTCTGAGATTCTAAGTTCTTGTTAACCCAGGAAACTCCAAGATGTCCAAGGCAGAGAATTTCCAAAAGTTGGCTACCCAAGACACAGTGGGCATCCTTCTGCAGGCAATTTCATCTTTGCCTTACAGAGACACGCCCATGGTATACCAGGCACTGAGTGTCCCTCTCCTGCAACACACCCTCAAGAGCCAGTCACCCTCACAGCAGCTCTGCTGCCACCCTCCCCCAAGGGTTTCATAAACATCCCATGAGTAATGACTGGGAAATGTTCCCTGCTGTTCTGAAACACAGAGCCCTGGAATGGTTTGGGTAGAAGGGACCTCAAACATCAGCTAGTTCCAAGCCCCTGCCATGGGCAGGGACAGCTCCTACTACAAAAGGTCTCTCAAAGCCTCATCCAGCCTCGCTTTGGGTACTTTAAGGCTTGGAACCTCCATAGCTTGGCTGGACAACCTGTTGCAGTGCCTCATCCACCTCATGGGGAAGAATTTTTTCCTAATGTCTCATCTCAATCCAGCCGTCAGTTTGAAGCCATCACCCCTCATCCTGTTACTCCAGGCCTTTGTATAAAGTCCCTCCCCAGCTCTTATGTAGCCCCTTCAGGTACAGAAAGGCTGCTCTAAGGTCTCCCTGAACCCTCCTCTTCTCCACACTGAGAAGCCCCAACTCTCTCACCCTGTCCCCATAGCAGAGGTTCTCCATCACTCTAATAATCTTTGTGGCATCTTATAGATACCCTCTGACAGTTCCGTGTTCTTCTTGTGTTGGGAGCTCCACAGCTGGGCACAGGACTTGAGGTGAGGTCTCAGCAGAATGAAGTGGAGGGACAGAATCACCTCCCTCAACCTGCTGGCCATGGAAATACCACAATGGACCAATGGCTAAAGTTCACTACTCCAGAACTTTACAGTAGGGCTCAAAACATTGCTCCACCTTCTCCACTTTGAAACAGACAAGTTCTGAGCCCAGCAAAGTGTCTGTGATCTGGGTAACGGGTTTTGAGCCTAGTAAAATATCTGTGAGCTGTGTAACAGGTTCTGAGCCCAGAGAAGTCCTGTTGCTACAGGACTTTTCAGAACAGCTTGTGAGCCACAGGGGCAGATGCAGAGCACAGGCACTGCTTCCAGTAGAAGGATCACAGCCACCATGGCATGCACACTTCTCAAAGCCAGCACCAACCACCAGCTTCACCAAGGAGATCCATGGCACTGAAGTGCTTCTGTGCCTTTTCATTTCACATCTATGTCCTAAAGCGCAGTGGTTAAACAAGCCACTGGAAAAGCGAGGACCAGAACAGAGGAACAAGTTCTCGTGGCATGCTTGGTGGGCAAAATGTTGAGATCATCTCCAGCAAATTACAGAATCACAGTATGTTAGGGGCTGGAAGAGACCTCCAGTGATCATCCAGTCCAACCTCCCTGCCAGAGCAGGGTCACACAGGGCAGGTCACACAGGAACACATCCATGCAGATTTGGAAAGTCGCCAGAGAAGGAGGCTCCACAACCTCTCTTGGGTGGCCTGCTCCAGGGATCCAGCACCCTCACACCAAAGAAGTTTCTCCTCATGTTGGGGTGCAACCTCCTGGGTTCCTGCTTGTACCTGTTGTTCCTTGTCCTATCACTGGGCACCACCACATGGAGCCTGGCACTTTCATCCTGAGGCCCACCTCTCAGATATTTGTAGACTTTGATCAGATCTCTTCTTAGCTTTCTCTCTAGACTAAACAGCTCCGGGGGTCTCAGCCTTTCTTCACAGCAGAGATGTTCCAAGTCCCCTAATCATCCTCACAGCCTCTGTTGGACTCTCTCCAGCAGGTCCCTCTCTCTCTTAAACTGGGGAGCCCAGAACTGGACACAATAACCCAGGTGTGGTCTCATCAGTACAGAGTAGAGGAAGAGGAGAACCTCCCTAGACCTGCTGGACACACTTTTCTTGATACTATTGTCCCTCTTGGCCAGAGAGGCCCATTGCAGTCCCATGCAGAACTTGCTGTCCACCAGAACTTCAGGCTCTCTGTAGATAGAGCTGCTTTCCAGCAGGATGACCTCCAGCCTGTCCTGGTGCCTGCTGCCATTCCCCACTGAAGCAGGACTCTGCACTTGTTCTTATTGGACCTCAGGAGGTTCCCCTCTGCCCAGCCCTCAGCCTGTCCAGATCTCTCTGAAGGCCAGCACAGGCTGATGGATGTCAGCCACCCCTCCCAGTTTGGTACCATCAGGGAACTTGCTGAGGGTCCACTCAATGCCCTCATCCAGGTCACTGATGAAGATGTTGAACAAAACTGCACCCAGTACTGACCCTAAGACACCAGTTCATTGCAGGCTGGACTGCAGCACAAATCTGTGTGAGAAATCTGGGCTAAGCCACTTTCCATCACACATATTTTTCAACACGTTGGCCACCACAGGCTCTCTATTGGCCCAAGATTCCTGTGACAAGTGGCATCTGTCTCATTTCTTCATTCGAGTCGTGCTGTTGAGCTCTGCTGTGCCACAGCACAGAAACACAAGACTGTCTGCCATCAGTTATGATGGGGCTGGTTTTTATTTTTCCTCATCTTTGCATTGCAGGAAACACAGCAGGTCTGGACTATCTTCACACCCATTCTTCAGACAACCTTGGCCACAATTTGTGACAGTCACAGAGGTGAATAAAGACAGAAAACAAAGAACATGTCTGGCTCCTGACTCCTCTGCAGCTATGGACTCATCCTGTTCAGTGTGTTTCAAGCTGGAAATAATCACAGAATCACTGAATGGTAGGGGTTAGAAAGGATCCCCACAGATCATTCAGTCCAGCCCCCTTGAAAAGCAGGGTCACCTGGAGCAGGTCAGACAGGAACACAGCCAGGTGGGTTTTGAAGATCTGCAGAGAAGGAGACTCCACAACCTCTCTGGGCAGCCTGTTCCAGTCTCCAGCATCCTCACATTAAATTTTCTCCCCATGTTGCAAAGGCATTTCCCATGGTTGCATTCACGTCCATTGTCCTTCAGATGTCCCTGGGAATCACTGGAAAGAACCTGGCTACACCCTCCTCACAGCAACCCTTCAGAGAGTTGTAGACATTGATCAGGACCTCTCTCAGCCTTCTTCTTTCCATACTAAATGCCCCCAGGGCTCTCAGCCTCTTCTCATAAGAGATGCTCCAGGCCCTTCATCATCCTCATAGCTCTCTCTTGAACTCTCTCCAGCAGTTCCCTGTCCCTCTTGATCTGGGGAGCCCAGACCCAGACACAATACTCCAGGGGTGGTCTGACTAGGGCTGAGTACTGGGGAAGGAGAACCTCCCTCGGGCTGCTGGCCACATGCTTGTTAATGCAGCTGAGTTTGCTGTTGGCCTTCTTGGCCAGCAGGGCACTTTGCTGTCCCTTGAGTAACTCACTATCACCCAGCACTCCAAGGTACTTCTCTGCAGAGCTGCTCTGCAGCAGGTCACCCCTCACCTGTCCTGCTGCATGGTGCTCTGCACCTCCCCAGGTGCAGGCTCTACACAGGTATCCCTGCCCTTGACGATGGGGGTGGGACTGGAGATCTTCAAGGTCCCTTCCAACCCAACCCATTCTATGAGTCTATACTATGATTACCCTCAGTTAACTTCTTGAGGTTGCTCAACTCTCCAGCCAGTCGAGGCCTCACTGTATGGTGGCACAGCCTGAGGGGGTGCCACCACCTCTCTGCTGTCTCATCAGCACGTTTGCTGAGGGGGCACTCTTGAGGGCACACCCTGTGTTTGCAGGAAGTATCACAGAAAGATAAAGCTCTGCAGCATTTTCAGCCTGAAGAAGCTAACTTTGGAGATGATTTACACTGGCTGAGCATAGAGTCCACTGCCAGATCTCCCTTCTCTCTCCCAAACACCAACTCTGCAGTTTAGCCAACAGGCTAAGTGATTTCTTCACTCTCCACAGCACACTGTCAAGGAGGGGACATGCTCACAGCACAGCAACAGTAATCTAACGGTTATACTGATGAGTCCAGGTGGCCATGGAGGCCACCAGCATCCTGTCCCAGATCAGGGCTAGGGAGGTTCTTCTCCTCCTCTACTCTGTCCTGCTGAGAATACTGTCTACAGTTTTGGATTCCCTAGTTCAAGAGATACGAGGGCCTGCTGGAGAGAGCCCAACAGAGAGCCATGAGGATGACTGAGGGACTTGAGCATCTCCCCTATGAAGAGAGACTGAGAGTGCTGGGGTTGTTTAGGTTGGAGAGGAGAAGGCTGAGAGGGGATGTGATCAATGTGTACAAATATCTGAGGGGTGGATGTCAAGTGGAGGGGGCCAAGCTCTTTCGGGTGGTCAGCAGCAATAAGCCAAGGAGCAATGGATACAAACTGGACAGGAAGGTTTCAGCTCAACATGAGGAGAAACTTCTTTGCAGTGAGGGTGCTGGAGCCCTGGAGCAGGCTGCTCAGAGAGGCTGTGGAGTCTCCTCTGAAGACTTTCCAAACCCACCTGGATGCATTCCTGTGCAGACTACCCTGGGTGATGTTGCCTTGGCAGGGGTGTTGGACTCAATGATCTCTGGAGGTCCTTTCCAATTGCTAAGGTTCTGTGATACTGTGATTAGCAGTAGTGTAACCTTCACAAGCTGGGCATTGACTGTGCCCCTGTGCTCAGCACTGGTGAGGCTACACCTTGAGCACTGTGTTGAGTTTTGGGGTTTTCACCACAAGAAGGACATTGAGGGGCTAGAGCGGTCCAGAGAAGGGCAAGAAACGTGGGGAAGGGTCTGGAGAACAGGGCTGGGGAGGAGGTATTTAGTCTGAAGAGGAGGCTAAGGAGAGACCTCATTGCTCTCTACAGCTCCTTGAAAGGAGGCTGCCATCTGTCAGGTCTTGGTCTACTGTTCCTCCTACAAGTGATAATGGCATCAAGCTGTACCAGGGGAGCTTTAAGTTGGATATGAAAAGAAACTTCTTGGCTGAAAAGGTTCTCAACCACCATCTTGTTCCAACCCCCTGCCATGGGCAGGAACATCTCCCACCAGCCCAGGTGGCTCAAGGTCTCATCCAGCTTTGCCTGGAACACCTCCAGAGAGGGAGCATCCACAACCTCCCTGGACAACCTGTTCCAGTGTCTCACCACCCTCACTGCCAAGAATTTCTTCCTCATCTCCACAATCAATCCCCCTTCTACCACCTCAAAGCCATTGTCCTTTATCCAGGCACTCCCAGACCTTGTAAAGCATCCGTCACCAAATTTCTTTCAGCCCCCTTCAGGTACTGTAAGGCTGCTCTAAGGTCTCCATGAAGCCTTCTCTTCTCCAGGCTGAACAGCCACAACTCTCCCAGCCTGTCCTCACAGAGGAGGTTCTTCAGCCCTCTGATCATCTTCACAGTCTCCTCTGGACCCTCTCCAGCAGTTCCAGGTCTCTCTTTTGCTGGGGGCCCCAGAACTGGAGGCAGTGCTGCAGGCGAGGTCTGAGCAGAGCAGAGCAGAGGGGCAGAATCCCCTCCCTGTGCTGTTGCTCTCCCTGCTCTGGCTGCAGCCAGCACACAGCTGGCTCTGGGCTGCCAGCGACCAGTGCTGGCTCCTGGGCAGTTTCTCGTCAAGTTTTACTGTTAGGTGAGCACATTACTGTCAGGAAGACTTTAGTATTTAACATTTCTGATTTAACTTTGTGTTCTTCAGCTTGTTCTGTTCTTGAAAACTTCAGCTAGCCAGGAAGTGATGCCAGTTTCCAGGGTTTAAAGGATTCCTGTAGCTGAGAGCCTTGTGGTGAGATTTGCTGAGCTTCAGCTAAATGACTGCAGTCACTCGTTAATGATTTGCTTATATCAGGTAACTTATTATTTTCTGATACACACAGGAAAATTAATCAGAGACTTGTCTTGCAGAGTGGAATCAAATCAGAGGAGCAGAGGAAAGAGTTCAGGCGTGAGATAAAACCAACCCATGGTGCTATTGATAAGCAAAGCTCAACACTCCTGTTCAGGCAGCCCTGGTGATTAGTAATTTCTTAACAATCTCCTATGGCAGCTTTTAAGGTAAACTTGTCCATAAACAATGGTTTATAGAGCCAGGGAGATAAATCTGACTTATAATTTTCCCACATTTATCTTGAGAAATGCCATATAATGAGATTTTTAATTTTTTATTTTTTTTTTACAGATAAGCACCCTTGCCTTTGACATCCAAAATAACAGAGTTCAACAGGAGGGTAAGCAGTAGCAGGGCAAGGCTAGTTTGAAGGGTTTGGTTTTCTTCAACCTGCCTAAAATCTTTCATTTCTGTGTGATCAATTAATCACAGCAAGTCATTTAACTTCTAAATAGCTGCACTTCAATATCTGCAGGGGATAGGACAAAGGCAATGGTTTGGAATTGGAGCAGGGCAGAATTAGTTTGGACATCAGGAGGAAGTTCTGCACAGTGAGGCTGAGGAGACCCTGGCACAGGCTGCCCAGGGCTGTGGCTGGGACCCCAATTCTGGAGACATTGAAGATCAGCCTGGATGTGTCCCTGTGCAGCCTGATGTATTTGGGGCTGCCCCTGCTGCCTTCAGGGGGGTTGGACAAGATGAGCTTTGAGGCTTTCTGCCAACCCAATGCAATTTGTGAATCTGTGATTTCAGGTTGGACATGAGGAAAAATGTCTTTGCTGCATCAGTGGTCAGGGATTGGCACAGGCTGCCCAGAGAGGTGGTGGAGTCCCCATCCCTGGGGGGTGTTCAAGAAACCTGTGGCCATGGCACTTAGGGAAATGGTTTAGTGGCCATGATGGTGTTGGTTTGGTTGGATGCACTGATCCTAGAGGGCTTTTCCCAACTGAATCAGGGCTCTGCTGCTCTGTTTTCTCTCCCAGCTCCATGAGTTACATATTCAACATAAGGTTTCAAAACAAGGCCTGCACACCAGTGCCCCTGCTAGTGACTAGGTAACTCTTGGTCCTCCCTAAGAGGCCAATTAAATCACTGAATGGGCAGATAAGCTCCATTATTTTCAGTTACTCTGTCTAAAATTAATATTTTTAACTAGCCTCTAAACCAACTCATCACATTCCTTCAGGAAGAAAGGGCTTTCAACACACTTGGCTTCCCTTTTCCAAGACACACACTGTGGTTATGCTTAGCTGGACAACTTCTTTCATTTCTCTTGTTCCCAAAAGTAGTTAATGAGAAGTTCAGAGCATGTGAAAGACTACAGGTTTGAACTGAAAGGATGACAAAGGGACAGAAAAATCAAAATGTTCTCTAAGCACAGCAGCACAGAGTGGGGGGAGACTGTTGCAGTGGATTCTGGATCAGCTCCTTAATGCATGAAACTAACTTGGGTTTATGCTTGATGGAAATATGGGGGTGTGGAGCAACTCATTTTCTGCCTTGGCTGGGGGATTGGACTCAGTGATCTTCAGAGGTCCCTTCCAACGCCTACCATTCTGTGATCCCTAAGGAAGTAGGAATCTGCCTGAGGGTAGGAAGACTCTGCAGAGGGACATGGACAGGCTGGGTTGATGGGTCAAGGCCAGACGCTGGATCTTACATTTGGGTCACAATAACTTCCATGAACACCGCAGGCTTGGGGCAGAATGGCTGAAAAGCTATCCAGCAGAAAAGGGCCTTGGAGTGTGAATTGAGAGCAACCTGAAGATGAGCCAGCAGTGTGCCAAGGTGGCAAAGGCCACCAGCAACATGGCCTGGGTCAACAATGGTGTGGCCAGCAGGAGCAGAGAAGTGCTTGTCCCCCTGTACTCAGCACTGGGGAGGCCACAACTTGAGCACTGGGTTCAGTTTTGGGGCTCTTACCACAAGGATATTGATGGGCTGAAGCAGGGCCAGAGAAGGGCAATGAAGCTGGTGAAGGGTCTAGAGAACAGGGCTGGGGAAGAGCAGCTGAGGCACCAGAGTGTGCTTGGTCTGGAGGAAAGGAGGCCTCTTGTTCTCTACAGCTTCCTGAAGGAAGGTTGTAGTAAGGTGGGTGTTGGTCCAACCAACATGTAGGTGTGTACAAAAAGAGTCTGAGAACTACTCAAAATACAGCTTGTAAAGAATATGAAAACCAAAGCTTTAAAAAACCCCAACTCAGGGTTAGGTCAGGAATGCAAAACTTTCCCATTCAAATGATGGCTTCATTTTCCTTAAGAGAGCACAACCATGAAAAGACACCAATAGCTCCTTGGAAATCTGCACAACAAGGCTGTCTTAAGACTCAGGGAGGTCCTGGACACTTGATATCTTTGTGGGTTGAGATATTTCATAGAATCACAGAACAGCTCATGCTGGAAGGGATCTCCAGAGATCTGCTACTGCAACCCCTTGCCACAGGCAGGGACACCTCTCAACTACACTTTGTTACTCAAGGTCTCATCCAGCCTGGCCTTAAACAGCCCAGGAAGGAGACAGCCACAGCCTCCCTGGGCAACCTGTTTCACCCTCCTACTTAAGAACTTCTTCCTCAGATCCAGTCTAACTCTGGTCTCCCTCAGCTTCAAATCATTCCACCTTCTCCTGTCTCTAGACACCCTCAGGACAAGTCCTTCCACAGCCTTCCTGCAGGATTCCTTAAGGTAGTGTCAGTCAGCTCTAAGGTCTCCCTGGAGTCTTACTTTCTCCAGGCTGAACACCCCCAACTCCCTCAGCCTGACCTCACAGCAGAGCTGCTCCAGGCCGTAGATCATCTTTGTGGCCTCCTCTGGACTCACTTCAGCAGCTCTGTGTCCTTCTGGAGCAGGCTGTCCAGAGAGGTGGTGGAGTCTCCATCCCTGGAGACATTCAGAAATGGCCTAGATGTGTTCCTGTGTGACCTTCTCTAGACAACCTTGCCTTGGCAGGGAGGTTGGACTCAATGACCTTCAGAGGTCCTTTTCAGTGCCTGTGACTGCAACATGGAAGAAACAGACATGTGTCCTCCAAACAGATTTTAACAATTATCTTAGTAAGCTCAAAATCACTAAAAGACCATTGTAAAAGCTGCTGAGAAATACCAGAATTCACACAGTCACAGAATGGTTTGAGTTGGAAGAGACCTCAAAGCTCACTCAGTTCCAGTCTCCTGCCATGGGCAGGGACACCTCCCACCAGCCCAGGTTGCTCAAGGCCTCATCTAACCTGGCTTTGAACACCTTCAGGAAGGGAACATCCACAGCCTCCCTGGGCAACCTGTTCCAGTGTCTCACCAACCTCACTGTCAAGAATTTCTTCCTCATCTTCAGTCTCAGTCTTCCGTCTCCCAGCTCATTGCCGTCGTCCCTTGTCCTGGCACCCCCAGCCCTTGTCAGAGCTGCCTGCCCAGCCTTCTTGTAGGCCCCCATCAGGTACTGGAAGAAAACTAACATGGGCTGTATGTCTTTGAATAGTAAAGACAGAACACTGATGAAGTTGAGCAGGAAGAGTGATTAGTAGCACGGAAACTTGAGAGGAGTGATCCTGCAAGACTGTGGTCAGGGTCTGTCTTAAAGCAGGTAGGAGGAAGGTTTGAGGTGCAGTGAGGAATAGAAACAATGGAGACCATAAAGATACAACCTGAAAAGTTCTGTGTAGCTGCAATAATGCAGATTACATGAGCAGGTCTACCTTCAATATTGCAGCCAGCAGCCATGCCTGGGTGGGTTTTCTGGACATCAGCAGAATTCCCATGGCCACATTTCACATTTTTTAATGTCTTCATGTAAGCAGGCTCCATCATTTTATCTAAGAACTCTGATGTCAGTACCATTATCTACCCATGAGAGAGGGACAGGCTATACTCCCCTTTTTATGGACAGAGAACTAAGGCAAAGGACAACTCAAGATAGTATTTATGATACTGGAGGCCACATGGCCACAGCATAGAAGCACATGTCTGCAAGCCAGTGAGATGGCCAAATGCCTTTGGATACAGGGATCAGAGACTGGAATGTCTCCACTGAGGCAGAGCAGGGTTAGACTGGCTCTTAGGCAGTCTACTGGGTATATTAGAAGGGCTGTGGTTAGTAGGTCAAGAGAGGTCCTCCTGCCCCTCTACTCTGCCCTTCTGAGGCCACATCTGGAGTACTGTGTCCAGTTCTGGGCCCCTCAGTTCAAGACGGACATAGAACTGCTTGAGAGAGTCCAGCACAGAGCCACAGATATGACGAAAGGAATGGAACATCTCTCATACAAGGAGAGCCTGAGGGAGCTGGGACTTGGAGCTTGGAGAGGAGGAGACTGAGAGGTGACCTCATCTATGTTTATAAAGATGTAAAGGTGAGTGCCCAGAGGCTGTAGGCAGGCTCTACTGGGTGATGCCCAATGACAGGACAAGGGGCAATGGTGAAACTTGAGCCACAGGAAGATTCATGGAAACATGAAGAGAATTTTTTTTTTGAGTGTGAGGGTGCCAGAACACTGGAACAGACTGCCCAGGGGGTCTTCCTCTCTGGAGATATTCAAGACTTGCCTGGATGTGATTCTGTGTGATCTGGTCCAGGTGATCCTGCTCTGGCAGGAGATTGCACTGGATGAGCTTTGGAGGTCCCTTCCAGCCCCTGACATTCTGTGATTCTGTGTGACTCTGTTATTCTGAGTCCTTCTGCAGGAGGGTGGTCAGACTCCACACCATACCATTCTGTGAGTCAGTACAGAAGTGGCTGCCATCTGCACTCTCTGCTGATGAAATAAAACACCTAAAGCTCACTCACCTTCCAGAGAACTTTGCTGGAATCACACACCAGAGGAAACACCTCCAGTGCCAGCCCAGCTTTGTCAAGAAGTTGTCCATGGGACAGCAATGTGCCATGGTGGATTTAATGAATGTTTATAAATAAATATCTGAGGGCTAGGGGGCAGGAGAGGGGGGACAGGCTCTGCTCACTTGCTCCCTGGCATAGGACAAGGAACAATGGATGAAAGCTGCAGCACAAGAGGTTCCAGCTCAACACAAGGGGGAATTTCTTGACTGTAAGGGTCCCAGAACACTGGAACAAGCTCCCCAGAGAGGCTGTGGAGTCTCCTCCTCTGGAGGATTCAAGGTTTGTCTGGATGTGTTCCTCTGTGATCTGTGCTAGATTGTCTGGTCCTGCTGTGGCAGGGGGATTGGACTTAATGATCTCTTTGGGTCTCTTCCAATCCCTGACATCCTATGAAATTGTGTCAATACAGCAGGGTTTCAAACACAGGAACACTTGGCTGGCCAGAGCTGAGCTGTGAGAATGGACACAGTAACCTCCTGTGAAGACTCAAACCTTGCAGCTACCGAAAAGGAACAGAAGCACAGCAGAAAAGAATGACCTCATCAGAAAGAATTGCAGAACAAATTTGCTTAGGAATCAGAAAGGCTGAGTCAGGAGTGGTGGTGTTCAAGGAAACAAAGCTGACTTCACCCAGGTGATGGCAAGGTCATGACTGGGTGTATCCCGACCTCTCCCATTATGGTTTTGTTACAAAAAGAGAGCTGTTAGAAAACCTTCCGAATCTGCAGATGAGTGGGAAAAAGAGGGGAAGAGGAATTGCCATTTGGAGGTGATGTCAAGTCTGGAGGTGGAGGCACTGCTGTGGTAGACGATTTATACCCAGGAGTAGCAATACAATCACTGCACCTAAAAGAGTATCAGTGTTTGCTGTTGGAAGTGCATGTCCTGCTTGCTCTACTCAAGATCTGCCTTCTTGGTAGAACTTAGTTCTGCTTGGGCATCTGAATCAAAGAATCACAGAATTGCTCAGGTTGGAAAAGATCATCACATCTAACCACCAAGCCAAGACCACATGGCCACTAAACCCTGGGCCACACCTTTCTTGAACACCTGCAGGGATGAGGACTCAACCACCTCCCTGGACAGCCTATGACAATCCCTGACCACTCTTGCAGCAAAGACATTTTTCCTAATCCCCAACCTAACCTTCCCCTGGCACAATTTTAGGCCAGTTCCTCTCCCTGTATCACTTGAGACTAGGGAGAAGAGCCCAACATCCAGCCAGCTCCAGCCTCCTTTTAGGGAGCTGCAGAGAGTAATGAAGTCTCTCCTCAGCCTCCTTTTCTCCACACTAAACACCCCCAACTCTCTCAGCTGCTCCTCCTCAGCCCTGTTCTCCAGATCCTTCACCAGCTTCTCTGTATCTGCTCCAGATGACTGAGGAGACCTCTTACATTCTTATGTAGCTGAACCATCTGCATTATGGAGATTCACAGAATGTCAGAATGTTAGGGGTTGGAAGGGACCTCCAGAGATCATCCAGTCCAAGCCCCCTGCTAGAGCAGGGGCACCCAGCACAAGTCTCACAGGAACACATGCAGGAGGGTTTGTAAAGAGAAGGAGTCTCCAGAGAAGGAGACTCCACAACCACTATGGGCAGCCTGCTCCAGGCTCCAGTACCCTCACAGTGACAAAGTTTCCCTTCTGTTCCTGTGACACCTCCTCTGCTCCAGCTGGCACCTAGAGCCGCTTCACAGGCTCACAGGATGTCAGAGGTTGGAAGGGACCCAAAGAGATCATTAAGTCCAATCCCCCTGCCACAGCAGGACCAGACAATCTAGCACAGATCACAGAGGAACACATCCAGACAGGCCTTGAAAGGATCCAGAGGAGAGACTCCACAGCCTCTCTGGGGAGCTTGTTCCAGTGTTCTGGGACCCTTACAGTCAAGAAAGTCCCCCTTGTGTTGAGCTGGAACCTCCTGTGCTGCAGCTTACATCCATTGTTCCTTGTTCTATCCCAGGGAGCAAGTGAGCAGAGCCTGTCCCACTCTCCTGACCCCCAGCCCTCAGATACTTATAAACATTTATTAAATTACCTCTCAGTCTTCTTTTCTCCAGACTAAGCAGCCCCAGGTCCCTCAGCTTCTCCTCATCAGGCAGCACTCCAGTCCCCATATCATCCTTGCAGACCTCCCTTAGACTCTCTCCAGCAAATCCCTACCCCTCTTAAACTGGGGAGCCCAAAACTGAATGCAGTACTCAAGATGGGGTCTCACCAGGGCAGAGGAGGAGGAGAAGCTCCCTGGATCTGCTGGACACAATCTTCTTAACGCACTCCAGGATCCCATTGGCCCTCTTGGCCACCAGGGCACATTGCTGTCCCATGGGCAACTTGTTATACCCCAGCACTCCCTTGTGCTGCCCTTGGCCATCCCTGAGCAGAGCCTGGCTGCATCCTCCCAACACTGCCCTGCATGTCTTTAGCACAGCAATGAGGGCAGCCCTCAGACTCCTCTGCTCCAAGCTCCAAGCCCCAGCTCCCTCAGCCTGGCTCAACAGGAGATGTTCCACTGCCTGTAGCAGCTCGAGGGCTCTGCAATGGATTCTCTCAAGCAGTTCCCTGAGGTCCTTCTTGAAGTGAGGGGCCCTGAGCTGGACACAATATTCCAGATGTGGCCTCAGAAGGAGAGTATAGAATGGAAGGAGAATCTCTCTCAATCTCTTAACCATAGCCCTTCCAAGCCACCCCAGAATGTCCTTGGCCTTCATGAGGGAACATTGCTGGTTCATAGGCCTCCTACGAGTGGTCAGTGAAACACACCAAGTGTCTTCTAAGCAGAAATTAAACCAACCTCAGTGACCGCTAGTTCAGGGCAGTGTGAGAAAGCCACTAGCAGAAGGTGCTGAGTGCAGCTGATACTCAGTGAGCAGCTGCTGCAGCTGAAAGGATCCACCCCAGCTGCCTGGTCTGCAGCAGCATGATCCTTAGGCACATTTAGGAAGCCCTGTGCTGATGTGCATCTGAGTGAAAAGCTCTTCACTGATGTACTCCGAGTCACAAAGCTATGATCAGCATTGTCAGTGGTGTACACAGCGGCACTGCTGCCTCTGCCTAGCACTGGCTCTCCTTCTGCAGCCATCCTTGACAGAGAATCAAGTCATAACAAGTCCAGAAGGATGTTTGCATAATTTAACAGTGCAAAAAGTCAGAACCAGGTGAGACTCAGTACAGGAGCTGCTTCTGGGTAGGAAGGAACAAGAACCATGGAGCAGAATGTGGGATGGAGGGAAAGCTTCATGGAGGAATTCACTTTAAAAAGTGGAATGGGGAAAACTGTTTTGGGAAGTGTTGGGCAGTAAAGGCTCAGAACTGAAGAATATCTCATCACTCAGAGGTTATAGAATTGGCATAGTTGGAAAACACCTCTAAAATCATCAAGTCCAACTCAACACCACCATGGCCATCAATCCCCAGGTGCCATGGCCACTGGTTTTCTGATGGCCTCCAGGGTTGGGGACTCCACCACCTCCCTGGGCAGCCTATGCCAATCTCTGACCACTTGCAGCAGAGACATTTTTCTTCAAATCCAACCTAACCCTCTCCTGGTACAATTTCAGGCCAGTTCCTCTCCTTCTATCACTTGAGTCTAGGGAGCAGAGCCCAACCCCCACCTCACTGCAGCCTCCTCTCAGGAAGCTGTAGCCAGCAATGAGGTCTCCCCTCAGCCTCCTCTTCTCCACACTAAACACCCCCAGGTCCCTCGGCTGCTCCTCCCCATCCCTGTTCTCCAGGCCCTTCCCCCAGCTTTGCTGCCCTTCTCTGGACCTGCTCCAGCCTCTCAATGTCCTTCTTGCAGTGAGGGGGCCAAAACTGAATGCAGGATTCAAGGTATAGCCTCCCTGGTGATGAATGCAGAGGGATAAGGACTCCTATTCTCCTGCTGGCCACACCATTGCTGATCCAGACCAGGCTGCTGGTAGCCTTCTTGGCCACCTTGGCACACTGCTGGCTCACTTTCACTTGCTGTCACCCAACATTCCCAGATCTTTCTCTGCCAGGCAGGTTGCAGCCAACTTGCCTCGAGCCTAAGAGCACAATAAATGTAAGCTACCTACAAGGGAAACTAACCTTGCTCCTAAAGAAAATTCCTTTTTAGATTACAAAATTTGGGAATCCTGAGCTTTGACTCAAGGTCCAAAGGCATTTCTGAAGATTATAGAAACTCCAACAAAATGCTTAAGCCATCAGACAAAGCTGATGCCAGATTTACTCCCAGCTGTAGAATAAAGAGGCACAGAATTTAGAGAATGTCTTGAAATCCTACCTGGCAGGATTACAAGGAGGGAATCAGAGGCTTTGAAGAGTGCAAAACTGTTGACACAGAGGAGAACGAATAAAAGATTCCCTGTTTTCTTCTTTAGCTGCTGGGTTAACTACATATTAAACCAGGAATTTTAGGAGAAAAATAATCCTGAAAGAAAAGTAAGATTGATTTGACTATGTGAAGAGGGCTTGAAGAAAGAGGAAGGCATGAAGAACACAAAGGAGCATTTTGGAGTAACCTTGGAAACTACTGCAGAACTCTTGGAGCCTCACTGAGTTTCCTTGGGTGTGCTGCAGCTTGAACTGTCAGTCTCTGGCTGGGCAGGTGCTGCCTGTCAGATATTTCTGTGTATTTCTGTGCCTTTAGAGAGTTCTGTCTTATGCTGTAAACATAGAATTGCAGAACTGATCAGGCTGGAAGGGAACTTGGAGATCATCTACTCCAATTCTCCCACCATGAGCAGGGACACCTCTCAACTAGACTTGGTTACTCAAGGCCTCATCTAACCTGGCTTGAACGCCTCCAGGCAATCCATTCCAGAGTCTCACCAACCTCAGATTACAGAACTTCTTCCTCATCTCCAGTCTAACCCTGCTCTCCCTCAGCTTTAAATCATTCCACGTTGTTCTGTCTCTAGACACCCTCAGGACAAGTCCCTTTGCAGCCTTCCTGCAGGATTTCTTCAGCTATTGGCAGGCAGCTCTAACATCCTCCTGGAGCATTCTCCTCTCCAGGCTGCAAGCTCCCTCAGTCTGTCATCACAGCAGATTCTGCCTTTGGATCATCTTTGTGGCCTCCTCTGGACTCGCTCCAGCATCTCTGTGTCCTCCTTCTGCTGGGGAAAGTGGAACTGGAGGCAGGATTGGAGGTGAGGTCTCAGCAGACCAGAGCCAAGGGGCAGAATCCCCTCTCTTGCCCTGCTGCCTGCACTCCTCTGGCTGCAGCCCAGCACACAGCTGCCTGATGGGCTGCATGGGCAATGCCACCTCTGCATTCCACACACTCCTATGGCTGTATATTGATGAGCACTTCTTAAATACAAACAAAACATCCCATAGCCACTTACAAAGATCTGTAAGATCATAACAAGAGCCTGGAGCATCTCTTATGGGGAGAGGCTGAGAGCCCTGGAGGTGTTTATTCTGGAGAGGAGAAGCCTGAGAGCAGATCTGATCAATGTCCACATCTCTCTGAAGGGTTGCAGTGAGGAGTGTGCAGCCAGGCTGTGTTCAGTACACCCAGGGATATTTGAGGGGCAATGGATGTGAACTCAACCACAGGAAAATTGCTTCTCAACATGAGGCGAAACTTCTTCAGTGTGAGAGTGCTGTGAAGTTCCAGAGTCTCCTACTTTGGAGATCTCTGAAACCTGCCTAGATGTGTTCCTGTTTGACCAGCCTGTGTGACCCTGATCTGGCACAGGGGTTGGACTGAATGATCTGTGGAGGTTCTTTCCAATCCTTACCATGCTGGGATTCTGGGACTGTTCAGCCTGGGGAAAAGAGAGCTCCAGGGAGACTACAGAGTGACTACAGAGCTGCTTGAAAGGACCTCTGAAGTGGGCTATGGGAAATACAGACAGGGACTTTTGATAAAGGTTTGTAGTGATAGAAGGAGAGAGGATGAAGCTGGAGATGAGGAAGAAATTCTTTGCAGGCAGAGAAATTCTTTGCAGGCAGAGAAATTCTTTGCAGGCACCTCTCACTAGAACAAGTTGCTCAAGGTCTCATCCAACCTGGCCTTGAACACCTCCAGGGAGGGAGCAGCCACAACTTCCCTGGGCAACCAGTGCCAGTATCTCACTATTCGCACTGGAAAGAACTTCCTCCTAAAAAACAGTTTAAATCTCCCCTCCTCGTCCTGTCACTGCAAGACCTTGTAAATAGTCCCTCTCCAGCCTTCCTGTAGGCCCCTTTAGATACTGGAAGGTCTCCATTCAGATACTCCAAGGTCTCCCCAAAGCCTTCTTCCAGTCTAAGCTGGAGCTGTGCTGAGGCACTGCATTCTTCATTGATCTTGAAAACTGCAGAGTGTGCAAACTAGGGAGCAGTACAGTGATTGGCCCAGACACCGGCAGACCTGTACAACGGAGATTTATTCTGCTGTTGAATAATGAGAGAAGTGTGTACATAACATTAATTCTGATCTGCATATCTTTAGATGTAGACCCTGGATCTGAAACATATCATATACTTCAGCCTGGAGACAAGAAGGCTCCAGGGAGACCTTTGAGCAGCATTGCAGTACCTGAAGGTAGCTGCAAGAACGTTGGAGAGGGACATTTTACAAGGGCTGGGAATGACAGAATGAGGGACAATGGCTTTGAGCTGGAAGAGGGGAGGCAGAGAGTGGAGATGAGGAAGAAATTCTTTCCACTGAGGGTGATGAGACACTGGCACAGGTTGCCCAGGGAGGCTGTGAATGCTCCCTGCTTCGAGGTGTTCATGGCCAGGGTGGATGAGGCCTTGGGTAACCTGGGCTGGTGGGAGGTGTTCCTGCCCATGGCAGGGGGTTGGAGCTGGATGAACTTTAAGGTCCCTTCCAACCCAACCCATTCTGTGATTCTATGAATATATCACAATTCCTGTCAGACCAAGAAAATAAATTCTGCAGTTGCTTTATCCTAGAAAAATATTTATTAATGAGTCTAGGTCATCATTAGTTGAAGTTGAAATAATCCATTAATTATTGTCAGAGACAATATAGAAAACCCAGGCTGGTGGGAGGTGTCACTGACCTTGGTAGGGACAGTTGATCTTGATAGGGGAGCTGGATCTTTAAGATTCCTTCCAACTCTTTCTATGAATCTCTGAACCTCTGAACATCATTTGGGCAGCTGTGGAAGCAGAAAGCAGGACTTGCAATGACCAAACCACTCCCACTGGGGCCACTATAAACACACAGAAAACTTACTAGGTGTGCTCCAGTGAGGCTGAAGCCTAGAAATAGATCCTTTCTTTGGTTCCTCTCTGCCTCTCCCTCCCCTTGCTTATCTAGGCAAGGTAACTGAGCCTTTCCATCACCCTCCAGGAGGAGAAGCTGGACTCCGTGGGAAGCACACACTTGTTTATATCCCTCTTGTAGTTTTACATTTTCAGAACTCACTCTCATGCTAAATCCTGCAGCCATTAGAAAGGCAATAAAATGGCATAAAAGGAGTCCAGAGCAATAAAGCAATCAGCTCCCAGCATGTTTATTTAGTTGTGGTCCTTAATGACAGAGACCTTCGTACCCACCGATACCTAGAGCTGCTACTCCTCCTCCATCTCAGCCTACAGGCCAACATTACCCTCAGAATTATGCCCAGTGTTTTACAGCCTGCCTGGCACAAACCATGCAAAAACAACCCCAAACCCTTGGAGAAACCACCAAGAAAGGCTTGGCAAATTCAGTGTGAATTAATCTTCTAAAGCAAAAAGGAAAGCGTTGAGTTAGGGGAAGCAGTGTGCTGGAAGAAGAGGACATCAGGTTTGTCTCACTACACAGCTACACAACCTCCTGGAACACTTCAGGCTTGGGGCAGAGTGGCTGGAAACTGCCCAGCACAGAAAAACCTGGGAGTGCTGGTTGACAGCATTGCCAGCAGGGCAAGGGAGGGGATTCTCCCCCTTTACTCTCCTCTCGTCAGACCCCACCCGGACTACTGAGTGCAGTTCTGGAGCCCCCAGCACAGGAAGGATATGGAACTGTTGGAGAGAGTCCAGAAGATGATCAGAGGGCTGGAACACCTCTGCTGTGAGGACAGGCTGAGAGAGTTGGGGCTTTTCAGCCTGGAGAAGAGAAGGCTTCCAGGAGACCTTATAGTAACCTTCCAGCATCTGAAAAGGGCCTATAGGAGGGCTGGGGAGGGACTATTCACAAGGTCTTGTAATGACAGGATGAGGAGTTTAAACTGGCAGAGGGGAGATTTAAACTGGATGTTAGGAGGAAGTTCTTTACAGTGAGGGTGGCAAGACGCTGGAAGGGGTTGCCCAGGGAGGTTGTGGCTGCTCTCTCCCTGGAGGTGTTCAAGGCCAGGCTGGATGAGGCCTTGAGCAACCTGTTCTAGTGGGAGGTGTCCCTACCTGTGGTGGGGGGTTGGAACTGGATGATCTTTGAAGTCTTTTCCAACCTAAACCATTCTATGATTCTATGATTCTATGATTCTATGACAGCTGGCTGAGGGTGAGCCAGCATGTGCCCAAGTGGCCTAGAAGGCCACCAGCACCCTGGCCTGGATCAGCAATGGTATGGCCAGCAGGACCACAGCAGAGATTGTCCTCCTCTGTTCAGCACTGGTGAGGTCACACCTTCAGTCCTGGGCTCAGTTTTGGACCCCTCACCACAAGAAAGACATTGAGGGAATGAATCAGGTCCAGAGAAGGGCGGCAAAGGATCTGGGGAAGGATCTGGAGAACAGGGCTGGGGAGGAGCAGCTGAGTGACCTGGAAGTGTTTAGCCTGGAGAAGGATGAGAGGAGACCTCATTGCTCTCTACAGCTCCCTGAGAGGAGGCTGTAGCAAGGTGGGGGTCGGTCTCCTCTCCCTGGTAATAAGGATTAGGATGAGAGCAAATGGCCTCAAGTTACACTAGACGAAGTTTAGTTTGGACATTAGAAGAAGCTTCTTCCCTGAGAGGGTTCTCAAAGACTGGATCAGGCTTTCCAATGAGGTGGTTAAATTCCCATCCCCAAAAGCATTTCAAAGAGGCAGAGGGCCATAGGTTAGCCCCAGCCTTGGCAGAGTTAGAGAATGGTTGGACTGGATGAGCTTAGAGTGCTTTTCCAAATGATTCCATGATTCCATGATTCTTCTACCCACACTCATACCTGGCTGTTTGTAAGTTAGATGTAATGGAAGCTCTGCAGAGTTGCACTGAAGCTGTGTTAGGATTGGTATTTGAATACCTTCCCTTTTGAATCACAGAACTGTTTCTGTACAGCTATTGTTTAACTTGGTGGTCTTTAAGCTGCACTTCCCCCGGTGCATGACAGACCTGTTCACACATTCACAGATGGCATTGGGTTGGAAGGGACCTCAAAGCTCTTGTTCAACCCCTCTGCAGGCAGCAGGGACACCTCTAACTACAGCAGGCTGCACAGGGACATATCAAGTCTGATTTTTAATGTCTCCAGGAAGGGGGCCTCAACTCCATCTCTCGGCAACCTGTGCCAGTGTCTCCCAACCCTCACTGTGCAAAACTTCCTCCTGATATCCAATCTAACTCTGGCCTGATCCAGTTTCAAACAATTGCCCCTCATCATATCCCCACAGGCCCTTCTGAACAGTCCCTCCTCAGCCTGCCCGGAGGTCCCCTTCAGATATTGAAATGCACCTCTAAGTTGTCCCTGAAGCCTCCTCTTCTCCAGGCTGAACAGCCTCAACGCTTTCAGCCTGCTTCACCTATTGCAATCTTATTCTCCTCCTGCTCTCTCCATCTTCTCCAGACTTTTCCAGTAATATTCCCTCTTGTGTTTAGCCTTTTGTCAGGGACATTCTTTTCACTACAGACTCCAGCAATGGTTCTTCTACTGTAAGCTCTGGGAACCTGTCCTCTTGCAAATGGTGATGAGCTGCACATATGTGGAAGCCCAGTCATAAACTAGCAACTGCTCCAAACAAGCAAATTACGTGGCCCCAGATAAGAAGGGATATGTTGCATGAATTACGTTAGCAAAGCACACAGCAGCCTGTGTTTGTACAAATAGGGACATGTGATATATAGGAAACCTATGGGCAATATTCTTCACACAGGATGCTCTGGGTAAAACAGTTGTTCCAAAACTACCCTGAGTTGTTCCAAAAATCCCCTTGGCATTTGAATGTTTAAGTGTCCAAACAGGAGGCCATTGTCCAAAAAAATTAAAATGGCTTTCAGAACGTAAAAAAGAGCAATGTGGTGAATTAGCGTATTGAGCTGCATCCTGCAGTAAAGGCCTCAAAGCAATCACTGCACCTTGCTTAACAGCACAGAGATGACAACCCATGGGCAGAGAGAGAGGAAAGAGCAGGAGAATGAGATTGTGGGAGAGAACCAAACCAAAACTCTGCCCATTTCAGGGTGATGCAATTTAGTGTAATCCATATTTTAGTTTCTGCGACAGAATGTGACACTTAACAGAGTGTCAGGCAGTTAGGGAGACATCTACATCCTCTGTCAGCTTTCTGCCTCCCTCATTTGGAAGCTTTTTTCTGAATTAAGTACTAAAATAAATCAGGGAAGACTTGAAACAGCTCGGCATCCAAATGGAGGCCAGTGACAAGTGGCACCTGGGACCATCTCCATCAGTGGTGTGGGCAGTGAGATTGTGGCACATTCAGGAAGTCTGCAGGTGACACCAAGCTGTATGGTGTGACTGACATGCTGGAGAGAAGGTATCCATCCAGAAAGGCTTGGACAGGCTGCAGAGCTGGGCCCAGGCCAACCTCAGGAAGTTCAGCAAAGCCAAGTGCACCTGAGTCAGGGTTATCATAAGCACAAATCCAGGCTGAGTGATGAGTGGCTGAGAGCAGCCTGGATGAGAAGGCCTTGGGGGTGTCAATTGCTGGAGAGGGTTCAGAGGAGGCCATCACAATGATCAGAGGGCTGAAGAACCTCTCTTATGAGGACAGACTGTGAGAGTTGTGGCTGTTCAGCCTGGAGAAGAGAAGAGCAGCCTTACAGTACCTGAAGAGGCTACAGAGAGAGACTTTTGACAAGGTCTGGATGTGCCAGGATGAGGGACAATGGCTATGAGTTGGGAGAGGGGAGATTGGAAAGAGAGTGGAGGTGAGGAAGAAATTCTTGCCAGTGAGGGTGATGAGACACTGGCACAGGCTGTCCAGGGAGGCTGTGGATGCCTCCTCCCCAGAGTTGTTCCCTTCTAAACTAAACACTTCTATGAAGCTACGATTTCTGGGGCAGTTTAATTCCATCACACATACAGGGTAAGCTTCTGTGAATAGAAGAGAGATGCAAAGAGGTTCTGCAATAGAATGATGTGGTCTGTGTTCAGTTTTGTGTCACTCACTCTGACACTGAGGGGATGGAGCAGGTGCAGAGAAGGGCAGCAAAGATGGGGAAGGGTCTGGAGAACAGGGCTGGGGTGGAGCAGCTGAGGGACCTGGGAGTGTTTAGTTTAGAGAAGAGGAGGCTGAGGGGAGACCTCATTGCTCTCTACAGGTCCCTGAGAGGGTCTTGGAGTCAGGTGGGGGTTGGGCTTTTCTCTCCAGTGTCAGGTAATAGGACATGAGAAAATGTCTTGAAATTGTGCCAGGGGAGGTTTAAGATGGATATTAAGAGAAATTGCTTTGCTAGAAGAGTGATCAGAGATTGGAGCAGGCTGCCCAGAGAGGTGGTGGAGTCTCCTCCTCTGAAGACTCTTAAAACCTGCCTGATGTGACCTGCCCTGACTGATGCTGCTTTGCAGGAGCTTGGACTCAATGATCTCTGGAAGTCCCTTCTCATCAGTGAAACCAGGGATCATCAGAGGTCTGCAAAAGCAGAAGGCATTGACTCTACCTGCAGTGTCAGTAGCTTGGGCTTTTGTCAAGCCTCTGCTCTCGACCTTCCAACATATCTGCATTAAGCAGAACAAATATGAACACCCAATAAACTCCCAATCTCTAACTGAATGCAGTCATAAAGAACACCACTGAGTAACCACAGTCACACACAAAATGTGCAAAATTATTGCTCAGTACCACTCCATCTGAAACGCCAGCAGCAGGCATTATCTCCTAGATAGCACCAAGGGACAAAGGACACAGTGCCTTTCAGTCTGGAAAAAAGAACTAGATCATGCAGGATGCTTCCTTCAATCAGGCCTGGGAGGAAAGCTACCTCAAGCTGCTAAAAAAAAAAGTGAAAATAAATAATCTGAATCCAGAAATAGATGTATATCTAGACTCAGAAGTTCACAAGGTGCTGAAGATGACATGGAGCCATTGACAGCCACTCTTGATGGCTGCATCCAATGATTGGCTGTCAATGGGTCCATGTCCAGGTGGAGGCCACTGACAAACGGAGTCCCTCAGGGATCAGTCTTGGGACCAATCTTGTTCAACATATTTGTGGGTGACATGGACAGAAGCACTGAGTGCAGCCTCAGCAAGTTTGCTAATGACACCAAGCTGTGTGGTGCAGCAGACAAGCTGGAGGGCAGAGATGGCATCCAGAAGGACCTGGACAGGCTGGAGAGGTGGGCACAAGCCAACTTCATGAGGTTCAGCAAGACCAAGTGCAAGGCCAGGGCAATCCCAAGCACCAATATAGGCTGGGCAGTGACTGGGTTGACAGCAGCCCTGGGGAGAGGGATTTGGGTGTGCTGGTGGATGAGAAGTTCAACATGAGGCAGCAGTGTGCACTTGCAGCGCAGAAAGCCAACCACATCCTGGGCCACATCAGGAGAAGTGTGGCCAGCAGGTCGAGGGAGGTGATTCTCCCCCTCTACTCCATCCTGGTGAGACCCCATCTGGAGTACTGCATCCAGTTCTGGAGCCCCTGTTACCAAAGGGATGTGGACATGCTGGAGCATGTCCAGAAAAGGGCCACAAGGATGATCAGAGGGCTGGAGCACCTCTGCTATGAGGACAGACTGAAAGAGTTGGGGCTGTTCAGTCTGGAGAAGAGGAGGCTCCCAGGTGACCTTATTGTGGCCTTCCAGTATCTGAAGGGGACTTACAAGAAAGCTGCTGAGGGACTTTTTATGCTATCAGTAGTGACAGGACTAGGGGGAATGGAGCAAAGCTGAAGGTGGGGAGATTCAGACTGGATGTGAGGAGGAAGTTGTTCAGCATGAGAGTGGTGAGGCCCTGGAATGCGTTGCCCAGGGAGGTGGTTGAAGGCCCATTCCTGGAGGTGTTTAAGGCCAGGCTGGATGAGGCTCTGTCCAGCCTGATCTAGGGTAGGGTGTCCCTGCCCATGGCAAGGAGGTTGAGACTTGATGATCCCTGTGGTCCCTTCCAACCCTGACTGATTCTGTGATCTTCAGATGTGAGACTCATAGCAGATCTGATAAATGATAATGAAGGGCAGGTGCAAGATTCAGTACCTGGGTTGGTGCCAAGCAGAGATCCAGGCTGGGAGAAGAGTGCCTTGAGAGCAGCCTGGAGGAGGAGGCCTTGGGGTAGCAGTTGGTGCCAAACTGCTGAAGAGCCAGCACTGGTCGCTGGCAGCCCAGAGCAGGGAGAGCAGCAGCACAGGGAGGTGATTCTGCCCCTCTGCTATGCTTTGCTCTGCTCAGACCTCACCTGCAGCATTGCATCCAGTTCTGGGCCCCCAGCACAAGAGGGACCTGGAGCTGCTGGAGAAAGTCCAGAGGAGGCCACCAAGATGATCAGACGGCTGGAGAACTTCCTCTGTGGGGACAGGCTGGGAGAATTCAGGCTGTTCAGCCTGGAGAAGAGAATGCTCCAAGGAGACCTTACAGCAGCCTTGCAGTGCCTGAAAGTGCTCCAGAGAGCTGGGGAGGGACTTTTGACAAGAGCTGGGAATGACAGAATGAAGGGCAACAGCTTTGATCTGGAAGAGGGGAGACTAAGAGTGGAGATGAGGAAGAAGTTCTTTCCACTGAGGGAGATCAGACACTGGCACAGGCTGCCCAGGGAGGCTGTGGCTGCTCCCTCCCTGGAGGTTTTCAAGGGTAGGTTGGATGAGGCCTTGAGCAACCTGGGCTTGTGGGAGGTGTCCCTGACCATGGCAGGGTGTTTGAATTGTATGAACTTTGCGGTCACTTCCAATCCAACCCATTCTGTGATTCTATGAATATATCACAATTCCTGTCAGACCAAGAAAAGAAATTCTGCAGTTGCTTTATCCTACAAAAATATTTATTAACATGTCTAGGATGACATTAGTTGAAGTTGAAACAACCCATTAATTATCAGCAGAGACTGTGCAGAAAAAAAAATGTGCAAAGCAGTAGCTCATCTGCAGGAGATTGAGAAAAAATTATGAGGTGAGACAAGAACACAGACTCACAGAATGTTAGGGGTTGGAAGGGACCTCCAGAGATCATCCAGTTCAAGCCCCCTGCCAGAGCAGGGCCACCCCGGGCAGGTCACACAGGAACACATCCAGGTGAGTCTGGAAAGTCTCCAGAGAAGGAGACTCCACAATCTCTCTGGGCAGCCTACTCCAGGCTCCAGCACCTTCACAGTGACAAAGTTTCCCCTCCTGTTCCTGTGACACCTCCTCTGCTCCAGCTGGCACCCAGTGCCCCTTGTGCTGCCCTTGGCCATCCCCAAGCAGAGCCTGGCTGCGTCCTCCTGACACTGCCCTACACATCTTTAGCACAGTAATGAGGGCAGCCCTCAGGCTCCTCTACTCCAAGCTCCAAGCCTCAGCTCTCTCAGCCTGGCCTTGGAGGAGATGTTCCACTGCCTGCAGCAGCCTAGGGGCTCTGCAATATACTCTCTCAAACAGTTCCCAGAGGTCCTTCTTGAAGTGAGGGGTCCAGAACTAGTCACAGTATTACAGATGTGGCCTTTCCAGGGCAGAGGAGAGGGAAAGGCAAAGCTCAGGGTGGAGATGAGATGAGACAAGACAAATCTATGAGATATATCAGCTTAACAATGTTCGTTCCATGGAGAATTTTCTAACACCACCAGCTCTTACACACATAAGGTGGTGATCAAAGAGATCTTAGACCTCTGAAATGAGAAGCACACAAAAGCTACAAAGATGCAGGTCAAGTACCCCCATACCAAGGAGGTGCAGAATTGCCTTAGGATGCAAATCTCCACTGTAAGAGAAGCCATGGCTGGTCATATCCTGCTGAGAAGTGGCAGGCTGAGAAGCACAATTTTCAGCTGGAAGAGTGAAAGAAGGAAGGACAAGATCACTGGCATTCAAAAGAGGCTGAACAAGAACAGGTATCTTGGACAGTGACTTCGTCAAGCCAAAGAGGATTCCCTCACACACATGGGGAGCAATGGTGTTCACTGTGCCACTATCCTCAGCAGGAATTAAAACCATGCCCACAATTTGTACTGATTTTGATCACCTTGTTTATCCCTGTTGGCAGACCAGATGATGAGCTCAGAGGCACCATGCAGGACAGGTAGACTGCACTTCAGTAGATGTCTACTTACATCTATACAAGTGCCTCAGAGTGCTGGTGGGCAGCGAGTTCTGCAGGGGGCAGCAATGTGCCCCTGCGGCCAAGAGAGCAAATGGCGTCCTGGGGTGCACCATGAAAAGTGTGGCCAGCAGGTCCATGGAGGCTCTCCTGCCCTTCTGCTCTGCTCTGATGAGATCACACCTGGAATACTGTGTTCAGTTTGGGGCTCCTCAGTTCACGACAGACTGGAATCTACTGGAGAGACTCCAATGGAGAGCTATGAAGGTGATTAGGAGACTGGAGCATCTCTGCTGTGAAGAAAGACTGAGGGACCTGGAACTGTTTAGTCTAGAGAGGAGAAGGCTGAAAGGTGATCTGATATTAGAAGGAAGTTCTTCATAGAGAGAGTGATTTGCCATTGGAATGGGCTGGCCAGGGAAGCGGTGGAATTGCCATCCCTGGAAATGTTCAGGGCAAGACTGGATGAGGCACTAAGTACCATGGTCTAGTTGACTGGATAGGGATGGGTAATAGGTTGGACTGGATAATCTTGGAGGTTTCTTCCAGCCTGGCTGATTCTATGATTCTGTGATCAATGTCATTCAGTATCTGAGGGGTGGGGGTCAGGAAGTAGGGGCCAGGCTCTTTTCAGTGGTGTCCTGTGATAGGACATGGGACAATGGATACAATTTGGCACACAGGAAGTTCCAACTCAACCTGAGAGAAAACTTCTTTGGTGTGAAGGTGCTAGAGCCCTGGCACAGGCTGCCCAGAGAGGTTGTGGAGTCTCCTTCTCTGAAGACTTCTAAGACCTGTCTGAATGCTCTGCTGCGTGACCATCCCTCGGCAGGAAGGGTTGGACTCAATAATCTTCAGAAATCTCTTCTTATCCCTACCATCTGCACTTCTGTGATGTATTTTTCCATCTACTGAAGGACTAAACTCTGCAGGATCACTGTGGTGGCTGCCAACTTGACTGACACTAAGATGCTGCACAAAGAACAGCTCTGCAAGCTCTCCTTCAGCTTTTGAAGTGGGTTCCCAGGTCTGCATTTAACACCTAGGATGTGGTTGCAGGCTAGATGGACTCTCTAGTAGGAAATCTGCAGCCATAAGGAGCTTTGCAGGCTGCAGGTCCCTATCCAGGAGCCCTGGTGAATACACTGCACAGAAAGAGTCCCAGGAGTGTTTATCTGCAGAAGTCCACGTGTGACTTTGTTAGCAACTTCCCTTAATTACGAAAGCCAACCTTAAACCTAATCCCAGCCCTACCCTTAGGTTTCTATCTATTAAACAATCATTAATCCAGGAAAAATCCTTCCATTTTAACCCAGCAGAGCTTGGTTTCTTACAGTGCCTGTCTGAGCGCTTTTTGTAAATTTAACTCTACAGGACAGTGTCTAAAATCAGTCAGAAAGCACTTCAGAGCTCCTGAGCCTGCGAGCTCCCAGTTTTGCTGCCTACTGTGTTGGGATGAGGCCCAGAAGGACACCAGTCTCCTTACTCCCCTTCCACAAGCCTTGCTGGCAGGACAGGAGCTAGGTCATTTGCTTGGTCTCTCACAAGATGATCATCAGAGGCCAGTACATAGGGAGACACTGTGCCAGGTCCACCGAAGCATACTTGTATAACAGGAGCACAGAATGACAAGGGTTGGAAGGGACCTCTGGAGATCATCCAGTCTCACCCCACTGCTGAAGCAGGGTCACCCAGAGAGGCTTATCCAGGACCAGCATGGCCAGGTGTGTTTGGACTCCACAGGCTCTCTGGGCAGCCTGCCCCAGGACTCCAGAAGCTGGTTTCCTTTTGTTGAAGAGGAACCCCCAGAGTTCCAGTTTGTGTCCACTACCTCTTGTCCTGTCACTGGACACCACTGAAAAGAGCCCAACCCCACCCTCTCAAAATTCATCTTGCTGAGCAGGCTGCTTTCCTCCAGCATAAAGTCTCAGGTCTCTCAGCCCTTCCTCCTCACAGAGATGCTCCAGCATGCCCCAGTCATCTTCACAGCCTCCACTGGACTCTTTGCAGCAGTTCCCTGTCTCTCTTGAACTGGGCAGCTCAGGACTGCTATCTTCTGTCAGCACTGTGGCCTCTTCCCTGGCTCCCTGAGAGAAGAGCCAGCTTCCCTGGCGAGCTCACCCTGTGCTGCAGACAGCATTTGCCACCCTTCCAATCCCAAATACAAAACCTGCCTCTCACCATCTCCCATGGCACACTGGTGCCTTCACACAGGACTGCAGGGAGACAGAACAGACACAGATGAATGAGACAGAGCAGTAAATGTGAGTGGCTCTGTAACAAGAGAGCTGATATAAAAATACTTTTAATTCCCTTCCTGATGGTGAGCAGTATGACAGTAACACCTGCTGAACCAGTACCATGGGCCAGAACCTCATGTGGGAAGATGAATGCCTGAGACACAACAGATTCAGAGGGTCACAGAATGAGTTGGTTTGGAAGAGACCTTAAAGATCATCCAGCTCCTACCCACCTGCCATAGGCATGGACACCTTCCATTAGCCCAGGTTGCTCAAGGCCTTGTCCAACCTAGCCCTGAACACCTCCAGGAAGGGGGCATTCACTTAACAGCAATAAAAAGCTGTGTAGCTGTGTAGCCAGGGAAATCACCTGTGTAATCACACTGCCTAAGCCCACGATTTAATTAATGAGCAGTAGACATCATCATTATCTAAAGCTGGATTACTGACTGTCATAGAAAATCAGAATGGATTATTTAGGTTGGAAGGGACTTTAAAGATCATCTAGTTCCGGGCCATGGGCAGGGATGCCTCCCACTAGACCAGATTGCTCAAGACCCCCACACCAAGCTGCCTTTCAACACTGCCAGGCTTCCACAGCATATCAGTGCAGCCTGTCCCAGTGCCTCACCACCCACCCCCATGGGGAAGAATTTCTGCCTCATGTCTCATCTCAGTCCAGCTTCTTCCAGTTTGAAGCCATCACCCCTTCTGCTGTCACTCCATGCCTTTGTAAAAAGTCTCTCTCCAGATCTCCTGTAGCTCACTTCAAACTTTGGAACGCTGTTAGAAGGTCTCCCCAAAAATATTTTACTAAATATCACCTGTCTTCAACAAAAATAAGTAAGAAACTTAAACAAGGCCTTTGCCTCTCTGCAGCTTTTGTTGATGGAAATTGAAAGTTCAGGGCTTTTTGGACTGACCTTCTATCCATCACATGGAGTTAGATATGGAACAGTTCATTCATACACATAAAGATGCTTCCAGTACAGAAGTGAAGGAACTAGAAGAAACTTCAACAAACTGTTTCCCTGGATGGGTTATCACAGGGTGCCCAGGGAGGTGGTTGAGTCCCTATCCCTGGAGCTCTTTGAAAGAGGCAGAGATGTGGTGCTGAGGGCCATGGTTTAGCCCCAGCCTTGCTGGAGTTAGAGAACGGTTGGATTGGATGAGCTTGAAGGTCTTTTCCAACCAAAATGAATCCTATGGTTCCACATGACTCTAAGTGCCAACTTTAATAGCAATGGCCACTTCTCAATGTAAAAATGTCCTTTATCTAGGTAAAGAGACTAAACCAGCTCACACCACCTTGTCAGCAACAGCTCCATGAAGAGAAGCAGGCAAACACAGCTAACACAAACATGCCACCTCTTCCTGGACCAGCAGAAAGCACTCCTTGAGTGTGTTTGACAGTGCCCTCTGGTCAGGCTGTGCCCAGGCCCTATGTTTTCTTTCCCAGACCAAAGAGGGACTTCTGTGGCAGGACTCTCAAGGAATTTGGACAGCTTCACAAACTGAGTGATGGGATGACTGTCCAAACTCAGCAATGAATCACAGAATGGCTCATGTTGGAAGTGACCTCAGATATCAGATATTTGAGCCCCTGGCCATGGGCAGAGACACCTCTCAACTAGCCCAGCTTGCCCAAGGCTTCATCCAACCTGGCCTTGAACACCTTCATGGAGGATGCATCCACAGCCTCCCTGGGTAATCTGTTCCAGTGTCTCACCACCCTCCTACTGAAGAACTTCCTCAGCTCCAGTCTAACCCTGCTCTCCATCAGCTTCAAACCATTCCCCCTTGGCCCATCTCTACACACCCTCAGGAAAAATCCCTCTGCAGTCTTCCTGTAGGATCTCTTCAGCTACTGGAAAGCAGCTCTAAGGTTCCCCCCAGAGTATTCTCCAAGCTGAACAACCCCAGCTCCCTCAAGCCTATCTATACAGCAGAAGTGCTCCAGCCCTTGGATCATCTTTGTGGCCTCCTCTGAACTCACTCCAACAGTTTTATGTCTATGAATCTCTGTGAAGAAGTTGGGCATTTTGAGATTCAAATTCCTGCATGCATTCAGCTTGTTCTCATTTTCTTCAATGTAAGCTTGGGTGAGGAAAGAGACAGTAGCCTTGACTAGGTGAAGCTTTATGAGTGCTGTGGGCAGCTCTGCTACTTTTATGGCTGAGAAGGTAATAGATGGTAAGCAAACACTGATAAGTCCTCAGTTCTTCTGAGAAGTATCCACCCATCAAGTGCCCTGGCAGTGGAAAGCCCCACAGCTTTGATAAGCATAAAGACAATTAACTGTGGGAAAGAGCCTCATGTCTGAAGTCAGTTGAAAACATTCATCAAATGGTTTGTGGGTAGAGGCTGAGCCTTGCTCCAGTACTGGACAATAACCACTGCATTTACAACCCTGATAAAGGGTGCAGATGTACTGCAATGTGTGCAGCAGAGACATGCAGGACCTCCTGCAGCTGTATGGCCAGAGAGAGCTACAAGAGCAGAGAACCAGGTGCATGTTCAGGCAGGAAAAGCCCTGTGAAATCCTCCAACCATTCTCTAACTCTGCCAACACTGGGGCTAAACCATGTCCCTCAGCACCACATCTCTGTCTCTCTGAAACTCCTCCAGGGATGGGGATTCAACTACCTCTCTGGGCAGCCTGTGCCAGTGGCTCAGAATCCTTGTGGTGAAGAAATTTCTTCTAATATCCAAACTAAATCTCCCCTGGGGTAACTTGAGGCCATTTCCTCTTTTCCTATCACTTGTTATTAGGGAGAAGAGTCCAACCCTCACTGCACTGCAGCCTTCTTTCAGGGAGCTGCAGAGAGGTTTGCCCTCAGCCTCCTCTGGGCTAAACACTCCCAGGTCCCTCAGCTGCTCCTCCCCAGCCCTGTTATCCAGACCCTTCCCCAGCATTGTTGCCCTTCTCTGCATCTACACCAACACCCCAATGTCCTTCTTGGAGTGAGGGTCCAAAAACTGAATCCAGTATTAGAAATGTAGCTTCCCCAGTGCTAAGTTCAGGGGGACAATTACGTCCCTGGTTCTGCTGACCATATCACTGCTGATCCAGGCTAGCAGCCTTCCTGGCCTCAGAGCACATTACTGGCTCCCCTTCAGCTACTGTCAACCCACAGCTCCAGGTCTTTCTCTGCTGGAGTGCAGTTGTTGTGATGCCAGTTGAGACCCAAGCACTTGGCCTTGTAGAACACCAAACAACTGATCTCAGGACTGGCCAAGATTCTCTATAATCCCTTCCTATGCTGAAGCACATCAACACTGCTACCAAAATGAGTGCCAGCTGCAAACTTACTGAGGTTGCATCCAACCCTTTCATCTAGATCATTGGTAAGGATGGCAAAAGGAACTGCCTCAGTCCACATGCACAGAGAGCACACACTTCTATGTAACACACACACATATGTAACACACAAACATGCATGACACACATGTATGTAAACACACACAGGCATGCAACACATATAGGTACATAACACACACATATATGAAACAATCTCAGGTATGTGACACACGTATGTACGTAACACACACCTGTATGTAACACACGCAGGTATGTAACACACGCAGGTACATAACATGTGTACGTAACACACACAGGTATGTAACACACACCTGTATGTAACACACGCAGGTATGTAACACACACAGGTACATAACACACTCACATATGTAACAGGTGTATGTAACACACATGTATGTAACACACACATATGTAACACACATATATAATGCACAGATATAAGTAATACACATGTGTAACACATGTATATAACACACATGTATGGAATGCATATGTGTATGTAACAAACTTATGTAACACATACATGTATGTAACACACTGAGGTATGTAACACACACGTGTATGCAGCATGCACATGAATGTAACACACATATGTAATGCACACATGTATGTAACACATCTGTAACACGTGTTTCTGTAACACGTGTGTAGCACACGTGTGTGTGGCACACATGTGTAGCAGGCATGTGTGTAACACTGATGTACCTGTAACACATGTAACAGACATGCATTTATGTAACACACATGACTGTAACACAAACACGTGTATGTAGCACATATACACATGTATGCAATACATATATGTAACACAGACACATGTAACACACACAGGTATGTAATGCACACATGTATGCATCACACACATGTATGTAACACACATAACACACATACATATGTAACACACGTGTGTCCCCTCTCAGCCTCCTCTTCTCCACATTAAATAGACCCAGGGCTCTCAGCTTTTCAACACAGCAAAGATGTTTAGTTTCTCCAGTCACCGGCTCTCTATTGGACTTTCTGCAACAGGTCCCTGTCTCTCTTGTACTGGGGAGCCCAAAACTGGACACAGTATTCCACATGTGGTCTCACCAGGGCAGAGCAGATGGAAAGATGAAATAGAGACAAAGTTGTGGTGGTGGCTGAGGCCTGAAAAATCCATTCTGCTCTTGTTTATTACCTGCTAACTTAGTGGAAAATCAAGACCAGCCCTCCCAGGACTACCTTTCTCCTTCTGAAGTCCCTCTCCAGATGGCAGCTGCTGTGTCTCTGAAAGTACCATGGTGGTTTCTTCTAGCTCATAGAGCACAGCCTCTCTGGCAGAAGTGCTCTCCAGACGGCACAAACACCTAGGGAAGTGACCAGAGCATTTTGTGTCCAGGGTCTTTGTACTGCACAAGACGAAACTTAAGGGAAGGATGACCCCAGTCAACTTTTCTGCCTTTTCTGACAACCATTCTTCTCCTCCTGTGGAGCATGCCTCATCACCCTCCTGCTCTGTCTCTGGTGACTAATTAACTTTTCATGAGTTTTAAGGAAGAAACTTGGCAGTCTCACCTTGGTTGTTTAACAAACAACCAGCTGTCCTCAGAGCACTCAAAGAAGTGCCAAATTCCCTTGTGCCAGGAACAAACACCACCAAGAAATCCACTTCAGCAGGTGGCAGTGAGCCATTTGGGAATCCAGGACTGGAGAAAGCCATAGAGTCACAGAATGGGTTTGGGTTGGAAGGGACCTTAAATACCATCCAGTTCTAGCCCCCTGCATGGGCAGGGACACTTCCCACCAGCCTGGATTGCTCAAGGCCTCATCCAGCCTGGCCTTGAACACCTCCCTGAGCAACATTTTCTGGTGTCTCCCTACCCTTACTGTCTAGAATTTCTTCCTCATCTCCACTCTCAATCTCCCCTCTCCCAACTCAAAGCCTTTCTCCCTCATCCTGGCACTCTTAGATCTTGTCAAAAGTCCCTCCTCAGCTCTCCTGAAGCCCCTTCAGGCACTGCAAGGCTGCTCTAAGGTCTCCATGAAGCCTTCTCTTCTCCAGGCTGAACAGCCACAACTCTCCCAGCCTGTCCCCACAGAGGAGGTTCTTCAACCCACTGATCATCTTGGTGGCTTCCTCTGGACCCTCTCCAGCAGCTCCAGGTCTCTCTTTTGCTGGGGGTCCCAGAACTGGAGGCAGTGCTGCAGGTGAGGTCTGAGCAAAGCAGAGCAGAGGGGCAGAATCCCCTCCCTGGGCTGTTGCTCTCCCTGCTCTGGCTGCAGCCAGCACACAGCTGGCTCTGGACTGCCAGCAACCAGTGCTGGCTCCTGGGCAGTTTGGCACCAACTGACACCCCCAAGGCCTTCCCCTTCAGGCTGCTCTCAGCCACCCCTCAACCAGCTTGGATTTGTACTTGAGATAGCCCTGACACAGTTGCAGGATCTTGCCCTTGGCCTTTCTGAACTTTCTGAGGTTGGCTTGGGCCCAGCTCTGCAGCCTGTCCAAGCCCCTCTAGATGGATCCTTTCCACCACGTGTCACCAGGAAATACAACATGTGGCTTCTCCATCACTTTGCAATGCATGCTTTGTTTAGCACACATGCTCTGGTGCCTACATCGGACAAAGTAGGTCTTGATTTTACTGTAGGCCTCACAAAATTGATAAATTAAACTTCTCTAGTAGAATCAGGGAATCACTAAGATGGAACAGACCCTTTAAGATCATGAAGCCCAACCATAACTCAACTACCATGACCCCTAAACTATATCCTGGATGCCATGTTCACAGTCTTCTTTAACACCTCCAAGGACAGTGACTCCACCACCTCCCTGGCCAGCCTGTTACAAGTCCTGCCCATTCTTACAGCAAAGGAATTAATCTTAATCTCCTCTCCTGACACAACTTCAGACCATTTCTTCTTGTTTTGTCACTAATTACCTGGAGAAGAGACCAACACCAGCCTCACTACAACCTCCAAACAGCCAGCTACCAGCTTGCCCGAACCAGAGCCACCAGTACTAAGGCCGAGCTAAATGTCATGCAAAAGTAAAAACTAGTGCTGTGTGTTGTAAAAGTAACAAAATATTAAAATGCTTTCAAAACACAGAAGTTCTTTCTCCTTTGCAGACTCTCACCCTACGATCAAGTGGATCAAGTAAACTCTGCATCCCAAAAACCTAATGCTCTTTGTTCAGAAAACTCTGGATGTGGAATATGGAGCTGATTTGACTTAGTTTGGACAAAGAAGATAAGAAGGGCGGGAGCTACAGAAACCAGGTCTGCAGCAGAAATAGGAACTTCCCTGCTAACAAGCACTGAAGATCCTGGAGCCAAGGCTACCTCTTCATTACGGCAGTAAACAGCACTCAGCCCTACAAGGCCAATGAGCTGTACCAGAATACATGAGAGACAGTCATGGCTCAGATGGGTTTGGGGGCTGTTCTTGACTTCAGTGGCAGGACAAGTTGGAAGCCAGCAAATTAAATCACTGCCTTTTAAACTTTATCAGCATCTATTTTCTTAAAGATCCATGGATGCTGCTAAATGAAGGCAGCTGTTAGTATGACTTTAACCATCAGTGAAACGAAAGAGTGACACTAGGGTGTAAGATGTCATCACTTGTCCATGAGAGGGAAGGGAGAGCTCAGAATGGAGCACCTCTGCTAGGACAACAGGCTGAGGGAGCTGGCTGTGTTCAGCTTGGAGAAGACTCCAGGGGGATCTCAGAGCTGCCTTCCAGTACCCAAAGAAATCCTACAGTAAGGTTACAGAGGGATTTTTCCTCAGAGTAGAGACAGGCCAAGGTGGAATGGTTTGAAGCTGAGGAAAAGCAGGGTTAAACTGGAGCTTAGGAAGAAGTTCAGCAGTCTGAGGGTGGTGAGACTCTGAACAGGTTGCCCAGGGAAGTTGTGGATGCCTCCTCCATGAAGGTGTTCAAGGTCAGGTTGGATGAGGCCTTGGACAACCTGGGCTAGTTCAGAAGTGTCCCTGCCCATGGCCAGGGGTTGGAGTATCTGATCTCTGAGGTCCCTTCCTTATGTGATTCCTCACAGGTAGGTGAAAGTACCATTATGAAAATGTGGCTATTTTGTGCCAGATGGACAATTCTGGTAGAGTGGGGAAAAAAATGATCCAGGGTAGTTGTAAATAATACCACTTGGGGGCTTAGCGGGGAGTAACACAGAACTTTGACTGCTAACAAATGTTCAAATCCACATTCCTGAAGAACACCTTAATGAACTGGCAAAACCTGACCAATTTTACAGTCCTTGTATAACCAGAACCAATGAGATCTGACTGCAGTGGATGTGGGTTTTAAGGTACTAGAAGTAAGAAGATAAAAACTGGGAAAGTCTGTCCTGCCTAGGGGTTCACATGGTCACAGATTGCACCAGGTTGGAAGGGACCCTCAAAGGTCATCTTGTCCAACCCCCCTGCAGGCAGCAGGGACACCTCCAACTAAAGCAGGATGCCCAGGAACACATCCAATCTGATCTCAAATGCCTCCAGGAATGGGCCTCAGCCACATCCCTGGGCAGCCTGTTCAGTATTCGTGCAGAGTTTCTCCTCATGTCCAGCCTAAATCTGCCATGCTCCAGTTTGACACCATTGACCCTCATCCTACCACTGCAAGCCCTTCAAACAGTCTGTCCCCAGCCTTCCTGGGCTCAGCCCAGGCTTGCTCCCCTTTGTTACAAAGCTCCACATGCCCTAGAGATCAGCACACCCTCCTGTGCCACCAAGGGTGCAGCTGCCTTCTCCCCGAGCCATTGTCAAACGTTTAAAGGAAGTTTTACTGCAATTAACTCCTTGTTAATCAAAGGCAAAATAATTATCTTACTTGCAGCTACGTGAGGGAACAGAGGACAGTTATTTGGGAACTGCCAGGCAGCACCCAGAGCCTTTTCAGCCCAAACCTGTGTGGCTCCGTCAGCGCTGAGGCATGACTGCACCAAGCCCTTTTCATTCTTCTCTTCACAAAGGGCCACTGCACTTGTCTTAGAGTGGTCACAACCTGCCCCAGTGATTCTAAAGGGAATTAAAAAAAAAAAAAAAAAAAAANTAAAAAAAAAAAAAAAAAAAAAAAGGAAGCAAAATAATTATAGTATTATTCTAGATTTCCCAAACCCCCAAGCAAACCAGAGGCAGAGCACAAAGTTCTCGGTCACTACTGCCCATCTGCCTGTTCATTCCTCTGTCTCCAGGTGCTCCGGCAGAAATGGTGCAGAGAAAAGAAAACAAAAAGAATCCACTCTGCTCAGGTCTCTGTTACTGCTTTAGCTGTCTTACACTGACAAAAACTGGTCTCTGCTTTGCTTTCTTTGGGCTGTGGAATCACACCAACACAGATCCTTCAACACTTCAGGGAGATCTTAGAGCACCCTTCCAGTACCTGGAAGGGACTACAAGAAAGTCAGGAAGGGACTTTTGACAAGGGCTGGGAGTGCCAGAACAAGGGACAATGGATTGAAGCTGAAAGAAGGGAGACTGAGACTGCAGATGAGGAAGAAATTCTTGACAGTGAGGGTGGGGAGGCACTGGAACAGGTTGCCCACGGAGGCTATGGATGTCCCCTCCCTGGAGGCCAGGTTGGATGAGGCCTTGAGCAAACTGGAATGGCGGGAGGTGTCCCTGGTCATGGCAGGGGGTTGGAACTGGATGAGCTTTAAGGTCTCTTGCAACCGCACCCATTCTGTGATTCTATGAATCTATGAACACAAAGTTACCTGCCCAACCCACCCACCACCCCAAAAAAAAAAAAAAAAAAAAAAAAGAGGCAGGATGAATCTGAGTGTGTTTGTTTTATTTTTGTCAACTTTTTACAGTGTCTAGGTTTCCATCTCAGCTGTTCTTGTTGAAAGTGAATCTAGACCAGGAAAAACAAAATAAATCCTCACCTCATTTCCCTGAGAACGTACTTATTTTATCTACCTCAACAACCCAGCTACTCTACCTTGTCATTTCAATTTTCACATATTTTCTCTCTGTGTATTAGTTCTATGATTCAATGAAATTCCATCTCCTCAGTCCACTGCCATCAGCTACTGCCTGGAACAAAGCTCTCTCTTTCTCTCTCAGATTCAATCTCAAACAAAATGAAAAAGAGAAAATCACAAATGAGAAAGTGCACCACAGCCAATCCTGTGGGTCCCACTCTCACAACGTCTGCAAGTTATTTTGCTTCATGGAGTAAAGCTGAAGCAGGGGCAGGTTCTATCCCCTCCCTCCCTGCCGAACCAGATGTTAATATAAGCAGGCTTCCTTCCAGGGACATCGCAGTGTCAATGTTCATCACTGCTTTGGCTGAAATACATTTTGCTCTTAACAGTGCTTTCCAACATTGAAATGTTACTGTTCCAATGAACACACTTAAATTTCAATCAACACCTTCAGCCTCCACGCAGCAGGTGGAGTTACTGTTGCCAACTCCAACTACTGGTGGAAATACTGTCCGCTGAGTGGGATTGGCATTAATTATTCACTGTAATGAGAACACCTCGAAATCCTTTGTGCTCATCTGAGTTTCCTCTCATAAATTCAGCAAACCGAGAAATCAGGAAGGCAAGAAAAACTTCTCCACAGAAGTTTTTCTTCTCTGCCTCTGCACAGAGCACCGAAATAAAGAGGACCTCACAGTTGAAAGAACTTTAGGACCGGAATGAATTTTTTCAAGGCCAAGTGCAAGGTCCTGCATCCGGGTCACGGCTATCCCAAGCACAAATGCAGGCTGGGTGAGGAGTGGCTGAGAGCAGCCTGGAGGGGAAGGCCTTGAGGGTGTCAGTTGGTGTCAAACTGCTGAGGAGCCAGCACTGGTCGCTGGCTGAAGCCAGAGCAGGGAGAGCAGCAGCAAAGGGAGGGGATTCTGCCCCTCTGCTCTGCTCAGACTTCACCTTCAGCACTGCCTCCAGTTCTGGGGCCCCCAGCAAAAGAGGGACCTGGAGCTGCTGGAGAGGGTCCAGAGGAAGCCACCAAGATGATCAGTGGGCTGAAGAACCCTGTCTTCCTCTGTGAAGACAGGCTGTGAGAGTTGTGGCTGTTCAGCCTGGAGAAGAGAAGGCTTCGAGGAGAGGAGAGGAGAGGAGAGGAGAGGAGAGGAGAGGAGAGGAGAGGAGAGGAGAGGAGAGGCCTCTTTAATTAAAAATGTCTCAGTTCTGCTCCATTATTAAGAAGATCTTGTCACTGGGAAGATTCCTATGGTGGAGTCGCTTGTTCTTCCATTTACCACTCACCAACCTGACCTTTCAAAGGAGCAATGAGCTAGCCTTGGTCAATTTCCAAGCTGGCTAATTCCTCTACTGTAATATATCCACCAGTCGGTTTCCTCTTTTTGGCAAGAAAAGAAATGACTGATTTTGTAGACAGAACAATTTGTTGAGGTCAGCTCGCAACATCCTACAACTTCAGTCTCCTCAGAACTGCTAATTCCTTTCCATGGACCCAGCGGAGCTGGGCATGCAGCCTCACTTCACAGCCACCCAAGGTCAACAGCCTCTGGCTCAATGTCAGCACCCTTGTATTCGGCAGTTTAAGCACCTATCTCGGCTGCAGACAAGAATATTAACCCTAGCACCCTTGTAATGGGGACAGTGACTTCCAGGAGAGGTGGGAGATGAAGTGGAGCCGCAAGCAGTGCCAGTGCCTGCAGCTGCTTGAGCTGTTTTCAGCTGAGCTTGAAAATGGAAGTGAACTGCTTCAGCCTGCTGCAGGAAACTTGTGCCACTGATTCTCCACTCTTACTTAGCTGCAAACAAGGGCAGAAGAATCAAGCCTGACAAACCTGGCTAAGGGGATGGACCCCACATTAACCCAAAAGCTCAAGCCAGGCCTGTGTTCTGTTAAGGACAGAAGGCACTTACATTTTCTACTGCAGTCCAAACTGCAGATCCCCACAAGCTGTGGCTCTGGTTCATCCCACTTACGTTTGACTCTGTGCTCAACAGGAACAGTTAAGGAGATACAGACTCTGTAAAACTCTTTTTATTGGAGGCAAACTCTTCTCATCTTGCCTTGCTTTAAACCAAAGAAGCCATAAATAACAACCAATTAACCCCACTTACAAAGGTAGCCCAATACACTTGCAATTAGCTTAATGCACTGGACATTTTTGCAAGCAAAATTCCTCCTAAGTCCAAGCCTATTTTTTGTTCTTAGGGGAAATTTTAGTGGAGGCTTCCTTTGAATATTTTTCCTTCTTCTTGCAGTGTTTTGTCTTTGAGATAATGACCCAGTTTTCCATGCAAGCCTGGATGGTAACACCAAACTCTCAGATTTATCTAGAAGATTCTGCAATTAAACACATCAAGATAAATCTCATATTAAAGTTGAGTGTTTTCCTTTGCATCTTCCTCCCTCTTACTTCTTATTCCTCTGTCATGGCCAGAGTTATGCACAGCACTATGATCAAATCTGAAGTTCTGCCTTTAAACTTAGGTCAGACCAAGGCACTTCAAAATGGAATTATATTGAAAAGCAGTGTCTCTAAGTCTCCCTCACTGTAAACATCTGACATGTTTAACACTGAAGTGTGAACATGTTTAAAACAGGTTCGAACTGCATGTTGAACACCAATACAAAATTCAATTGTGTTTAAAACAGGTTAAAATTACGTAAAAAGTCACTGAAGCTCAGAGTTGCATAGAAAAGGGAAAAATGGAAGCTAAAAGCAGTACTATAAGGTAAGACACTGGCAAATGTGAACAGAGACAAGAGGCTTGGAAGGAATTAAAGCCTCTTTAATAATGGAAATCTTTCTAAAACGTTTTGGATTTCAACCTTAAAGTCAGGAATATCCCTGCTCTCCCAACAGGCAAAGAGGATATGAAATAATACGTATCTGTTATGGAGACAGTGCCTGCTACTGGAATCAGAACTAGCAGCTGAAGCTCTGCATTGTTCTCACCCTTCTGAAGTAATATGCCTAACTCCACTTCTGGGAGAATGAAGGAAGAAACTGACCCAAGGGATAACTGCCCAGAAACTGTAGGAAGCTACATACAGAGGGATCTCCACCCCACCTAGGCACTGCCTGGATACTGAGCCATCCAGCAGAAAGCTCTGTATGCAACCTGCCTAGCAGCTGGCAGCAGGTAAGCACTAAGCAGGTGAGGTATTAAGCAATGCCATGGATGAAACCCAGATCCCTTTCCAAAGCCCTTGAGCTACACTGCTTGGCTACAGCTGTGAGGTGCAGAGGGAAGCCAGTGAGTGTGTACTGATGTGCAATCACAGCACACTCAGCAGCACACTTCTCCAAGCAGCACCTGCACCTCACTGAGGGAATGTGCTCTGCTGCTCTAATGCTACTCTGCCGTTCAGTTCCTTGCAAAAGGGATAAATATTATCACCCTGCAGGGCATCCCAAATGACACTGTCTGCAAGAGACTTGAGGCTGTGTTTCTGAAACAGCTCACCTCAGTAAGAATCACCTTTCTCTGCACAGGCAGAGAAATTTAAGAACAAAAACAGCAAAAAAGAAACATGCAGCTGTGTGAGGCACACAAAGTGCCCAAGATAGGTGACAGAAGCAACAGGGTCGTTGTGGTGAGCAGCCCTCAAGAACCTGGGCCAGCTCTGAACTGGTCCCATTTAGCACCCAGTGTTGATACTTTCCATTTCACAAAGGGTGATCCAATCTGTGCGATGTTCTACCAGTGAGGCTTATTTTGATTAGCAAGATGCTAGTTCGTTACGGACACTACTGCTGCTTCACACAAGTCCGTGGCAGGGGAGTTGGTACTAGATGACACTTGTGGTCCCTTCCAACCCTGAATATTTCTATGATTCTAAGTGCAAGCCAAGCTGGTGTAGCCTAGCAACCCCATACAAAACTGAGTCTCCAAAAGGGGATTGTCAGGGCAGCATCACCACACATGCACCATCAATTGCAAGTGGAGTCACATTTGTCATTCTGCAACCCCCTTCTCCCACCTGCACTGAATCCCTGTGTTTGGGCAGGTACTGTCACACACACATCAAGAAATCCTCTTCCAGCAGAAAAATAAATACAAATGGGGAAAGAACAAACAAATGATAAAAAAAAAACAACACCAACAACAGAAATGAGAACCCAGCAACTTTGCCATGCTAGGAACAGGCAGTGGAAACAGCAGTATTTGTATAGCTCTACCACAGTTCAATTCCCAGCTAACAGGAGGCAAGGAAAATCCACCCAGCATCTCCTATACTGCTGACTGTAATGTATGTCCTTGTTGCCTGGATACCTCTAGTGAATTACTGAGTGAGGGTGCCAGGCGTTTTCCTAGCCGGTATTAAATAATAATAATAAAAGAAGTCCCCCAGCCTTCAGCTCCATAAGAAGCAGAAGGTGCAGATGGAGGCTTCCTGCAGCCCTGCCAGCCGGGTGCCAGCAAGAGACAGATAGAGCCCTGAGAATGTTAAATCTTGTAGGTTGCCCTGCCACATTATGAACTGGGTCTTGGACAATTCATCACCCAAGTTGCAGAAAAATAGTTCAAGAACTCAAGAATAATGAATTCTGTCATTTCCAATAGAAGTGTGAAGGGAGAATTATGAATGAACCTTTTAAAAACACGTATGTGGAGGGAGATTGCCCTTCTACAAAATGAAAGCAGCAGGCTTCCATTTAAGTGACCCAATCCTAAAGGCAAGACCTTTCATTTTCAATTAACTTAAATTGACAATTGAGACAGGTTTGAAAATGTTGTTGGGGCCTTTCAGTTTGATAGATCTCAGCTCTGGCATTGCGGGCAGCATGCTGACCTGATTTTTAGGCTGTACTGCTGTAACACTGAAAATTTGGAAATTAAAGATCTTTTGATTCTAGTCCAAAGCTGTTGCAAGACATTAAAAAAATAAACCATTAGAAATGTTTTTTGGGTTTTTTTTCTGTATTTTATCACTACATGCTTTATAATGCAGCATTCACTAAGATACATCCAAACCTACACAGCTGCTTGCATTACTTCTATTAAGAATTAAATTCTATCATAGAATCACAGAATCATTTTGATTGGAAAAGACCTTTAAGATCACCATGCCAAACTATTCTCTAACTCTCTATATATGATCACATACCACAGGTAGCAATTTACCACAGAAACAAAACTTTTCCTTATAGCTTAAAGCAGTCTCCATTACAAGTCCACACTACAATACAATTATCTTATGTTACATTCACAACGCAAGCAAATCAAACTGATTTTCAAGCTTAAGATTCACTGTTAAATACAGAAAATTAAGATTTCCAAACATCTGAACCACTTTATTAAATAGAGAAATAAAACAGAGAATGTTTCAAAGGTCATAAATAAAAGCCAGGACATGGAACTCATTGCAAAGTGAGGCAGAGATCCCCACATGGAGAGAGTGTTTAGCAGTTAATAAACAGAGTCCATTACCCCTGCTTCTTTACAGAGGTAAAAGCTCAATCTGCTCGCCTCAGAACCCCACAATGCCAACAATGCAGCCTCAAATCAGTCATGAATTGTTAGGTTTAGTATAATCGAATCCCAAGGAACACAACAAAAAGTTGATGCTTTTTCCACCACATCACTAGCTTTGAATTTTATTTCAGGTAGTATTTCTCAATTCATGACCTGATCAGATTAAATTAATATTACTTTAAGGGATGCTTTGGTCCTTGTAGCCTATGGGAACAGATGTACAGGATGTGGATTTGCAGGTAATGCTGGGACAAAACACTGGGTAATAAAACACTAGAGCAGGCTGCCCAGAGAGGTTGTGGAGTCTCCTTCTCTGGAGACATTCAAAACCCTCCCTGACATGCTCCTGTATGACCTGCCCTATGTGATCCTGCCCTGGCAGGGCAGTTGGACTGGATGATCTTTCGAGGTTACTTCCAACCCCTAATGTTTTTTGATTCTGCGACATTTTTCCAGCCCAGACATAAAGAGGTTGAAGGGACAACATGGACCAACCCTTGTAGTACTGAGTTCGTACTGCATGATACAAATCCTACCAGAAACTTTTGAAGAGGAGCTATGTTAAGTACAAGGACCAAGTTCTGGTCTTGTAGAACTGCATTGTTTTGGCAAACTCAGCAGGACCAGATAGGATTTGAGTCAAGAGGTTCAAATTTGGCCAAGCAACACTAGGCCACATCCTGAGGAACAGAGCAAAGATGTGTTTATATTTGAAGGTTTTTGTTAGGCAGTTGACCTGGAGATGCAGTAAACATCACTTGGCCATCCAAGGAGCTGGCTATTATAGCCAAGCTACAGGAATTCCATTTTTCTCATTGTACCTCCTATGTACTTCCCTGGTGGGAGGCAGGCTAGAGGTCAGTGGCAACTCAATGCCATCTGGAGCTTCTCCCAACACACTTTCTAAGGGTACTAAGCGAAACACCAACAGGACTTTGCATTGCTCTGGTGTTACACTACTAAGCACATGCATGTGAAAACAGAAGTGTCCCTCTAGGTGTCCCACCAGACACATAGCAGAGTCAGTTATGTTTTCTGCTAAAGAAACACAAAGAGTGTCTTCTGGGAAAGGTGTCTGAATGTGAAAACTGATAAAATCAAAGCTAACACCACACACAAGGTAACAGCATCCTGATCTTGTCCTGTACCTAATTTTTTTTTTTTTTTTTTTTAATGTGTATGAAATCAGCCTTAGGTAGCCTGGTGAGCTTCAGTGAGAAAGAGAGGCCTGCAAGCTGAGTACTGGGCCATGGAAATAACACTTTCATAGTTCCGTCCTCTCAGCCCTTCAGAAGCTGATAATGGAAAGCACAAACTGAGCTACCACAGGCCATTTTGTCCCTTTGTCCCACAGCCCCGGCCCTCATCATATGACTATAAAAATGAAAAGGGAAAATAATAAAATTACCAAAATAGTGTTTAGAATATTTGAAAACCACTTACATGCATATAAACGTTTCACATGACTTCTATATAAGCTGTAAGAACTTCTCAAGGAATACAGGGAATTAGGTAGCATGGTCTCATTGTCCTCAGCATGTGAGAGACACAGGGACTGTGAAAGCTCTGTAGGTCTCATTCACTGACTTGGATCTAATGAATTCAGCAGTAATTAGCAAAAAAATGTTACATTATTGTCTGCAATACAGATGAGAAATGACAGCGACCGAAGTACGTGCAGCAGTGTACAAGAAAATGCCTGCACAAAGACAGGTAATGTAGCCGCAGTTTGCTATGGGGTAGCATTTACTGTTGCAAATGTGAAACGCTGGCTGCCCGTGCCATTGTCATGCTCTCTAGTCTAGTTCGACTTTATCTCACATGTCAGGACACAGGAGGAGATGTTAGACTCACAGGTGGGACATCTGAAACTGGCTTTCATCAAAGGTACTCTGTAAACAGTAAACCTAGAAGCGCTGATGGATTTGCCTGCAAAACTCACCCTCCTCTCACTTTGGAAAAGACCTTCAAGATCATCAACTCCAACCACTCTCTAACTCTGCCTAGGCTGGAGCTAAACCATGTCCCGCAGCACTACACCTCTGCCTCTATGAAGCACCTCCAGGGATTACGATTCAATCACCTCCCCGGGCAGGCTGTGCCAGTGCTTGAGAGCCCTTTCAGCGAAGAAGTTTCTTCCGACCTAAATCTGTCCTGGTGCAAGTCGAGGCCACTTCCTCTCATCCTATCACTTGTCACTTAGGAGAAGAGCCCATGTTTTGCTCTTTAATTTTTTCCTCTAAGGGCAGCACTTCGGCATTCCCTGACCCAGCGCTATTCCCGAGAGCAGCCCAAGCAGATCCACCACAGGTGACCACGAGGGTGAGGGCGGAGAAAGAACTGAGGGAGGCAAAACTCAAAAAGCCTGTCGGAAACCCTCCCAAGAGCGGCGCAGCGGCTGAGATGAGGCTTTCTGAGGAGCCACAAACGCCAGCACGGCCCCGGGCAGCAGGGGAGCCTGCGGCCTTGGCTGGGCCCGCGGCCGGGACACCGATACCCCACCCCGACGGGGCCCAGCGGCGTTCCACGGGCACCGACGGCGACACGTGACCAGGCGTTATTAATTAATTAATTAATTAAAGTGTGCGAAACGAAGCACCACTCCCCGGATCCTGCCGAGCCAGCGTTCCCCGCCTTGCCCTCCCGCCGACTGCGTGGGTTCTGTCACCAAGAGGCCCCCGGGAACTTACCGACGGGGCCACCCCTTCTCTCCGGCTCCGGCAGCGAGGTCGCAGCAGCTCAGGGCGGTGGCATCCCCCGGGGCCTCCTTGTGTGTCCCCCCGCCCCGTACCCCCTGGGTGTCGCGGCGCTGGGCTGCGGGACTTGTTCGGTGCGTCTGGCACCGTCTTTACCGTACGCTGTGGCGGGAAGGAGGAGGAGGAGGAGGAGAGAAAGAGTGTTTGAGAGTGAGTGAGTGTGTGTCTGTGTGTGTGTGTGTGCGGAGGGGGGGTGGAATTAACTTTGCTCAATGGCGACAAGGCAGCGGCCGCAGACCAAGCATCAGATCGATTTACTAAACAAACGGAGGAGTGGGTGGGGATGTTAAACAGTAACCAGCAGCCAAAACTGAAAGCGGTTGCTGCTGCCGACAGCGACGGGCCCTTGCTCGTACCCGAGCTCCACCGCCCGGCCGGGACAGGCACTCTCGGCTCTGCTCGGCTGGGGCCGGCCCAGTCCCGCTGGGTCGCAGTAGGCGGCAGCCAAGGTGTTGCGGCCAGTCTTTGCCCCCCACCCCTAGCCTAAGTGCCAACCCAGCTGGCTTCTCCGTAGCGACGCTCGGCCGCCGGGCCAGGCAGCAGCCGCTCCCGCGCTCCCCTGGCCGCCGCACGCCGGGCTTGCCGCTGCTCTGGTGCTGCGGATAGGGACATCACCTCCTCACCCCCACCGCCGGAGGGGGAGAGACCAGCCGCCCAGCCCAGCCGCTTCACAGTGCCCGGACAACCCGTAGCCGGTGATGTTTGATAGCCACAGATCAGCGGGAGCCCAAAGCTCAAGGGCTCCCCAGTGGGTGCCGCTTCCTTTGCTCTACTGAAGCTGTCACCAGGGAGGGGCTAAAAAAAAAAAAGCCCCTTTCTTTTTATCTCGTTGTACAAAGATACCCAACCAAACACGGGGATCTGCTGCACACTCTGGAATCACTACACGAGGGACACCTCGTCGGCCTCTCACTATCGGGAAGGTTGTGCCTCAAGGAAGTATTTCTGAAAGTGTCATTGTCCCTTGGCATCGAACATTTACAGACTCGAAACAATAATTAACGCCCTGACTATAATACCAGCAGCTCACACCCACAGAGGCATCAGGAAGAAAGGCAATAATTCCAGACAGGGACCGGGTGTTGTCACTCCAAATGCCACCCGGAGTGGGGGACACCTCCTGGGCGGCATGAGAGAAGGATACTGGGCAGAAGGTCCCATGTAAGGATGAGAGCCCCCCGTGGAGCAGGGACTCCCTGGCCGGGAGGATTTGAACATGCCCGTGTCCGTGATTTAACGATGCTCCGCAGGAAAGGGGCTTAAGCGGGCTCCGCACAGGAAGGAGATGCGGGAAGAAAATCAACGGACAATGTTTTGCTCTTTCAGGCTCTGTGGGCGGCAGCTGACTGACTGGTTCCCCTAGTGAGGAGAGATCAGCCAGCTTCCCCTGCTTCCTTACCGGTGGCACCTTGCCATGCTGCCGTATCTCGTTAAAATGGCCAGTTCCTCATCACCGGGCTTTGCCGGGGGAAACTCTTGGTCCAGTTTCTAGGAGCTTTCGATTGTCCCTTGGAGGGAACAAAGAGAATTTTGCATGTTTTTTCCCCCCTTCCCCATTACGAAACAGTAATAATCAGTGACAATAACTGCCCGGATAGCCACAAGACAGGTAGAAATAGACCCAAACTCCTCCAGTCTTATTTCACAGGTGGATTTTTAAAGGCCGCTAAAAGTGGACGAAAGAGAGTTGTTCCTGAGGGCTATAAAACACTGCAGGCAAGGGCAGAACTGACATTGAAACGCTTTTGCTGCTGGAGAAAACAGGCGGCTTGAGAAGCGACTGTCACTTACACCAGGCTTGGGGACTTTCCCTCTCTTCTAAGAATCTCGGCCACATGCTGTGGGCTAAGAACCAGTTTTTCTTAGATGAATAAAAAGGATTGCTCCGAGTTTCTTTGTTGTTTTAATTAGAATAAAGTTAAGCTAAAACCACGCAGCCATCTCTAGCAACTGGGCTTCTTTCTCCCACCTTGATGCGGGCAGATTGATGGAAGGAGGTTGGGGTGGGTACTTAGGAAGATTTGATTCCAGTCACTTCAGGGTTTACCAAATCTGTTGTTATTATTATTCTTCCACCGGGAAAGGTGATGCTCGGTGCCAAAACCAAATTACTTGCACAACGGCAAATGGGATTTTTTTTTTTCCAGTGCGGGGAATATTTTTTGCGTGTTTCTTATCGCATGAGGCCACGTTTGATTTCACCTTCATCCAACCAGTGCTTTTCATTCCGGCTTCAGCGTTCCCTTCATTGTTTTTTTAGGAAGTGGTTGCCTCTTTAAGTTATCGACAACGTTTTTAAGGAAGAGTGGGGGCAGCATGAAGTCCCTTGACAGTCACCTAGCCACCAGCGCTACCGCCCTGAAGCAGCTTTTTTTCCCCGTGTCGCTTCCACGATGAAATCATACAACCGTCCAAAGAGATGCACTGGTTGTGAATTTGCCTCGCTGCCCGTGGTCGGGAGCCTTTCCAGTTTCCCCCAGAGATGGGGCTCCAGCCATCTCCAGTCCTGCTCTCTAAAGGATGCAGCACCAAAGCACTAGGGCAGCGGCGGGGGCCCTCTGCCCGGGATCCCTGAGAGCATGATCTGGGCTATCAGGAGCAGGAGATGCTGCTTTGGTTCACCACGTATCTCCCGGGAAGTAGGGCTGGGAAAATGTACTGAGAGTAAGGGAAAGGAGGAAACCCACGCAATTTCCCTCATCCTCCTTCCCCCCCCCCTTTCTATTTCAGGGGAGATAACGAATATTTCCAGGCGTTGACCTCACGGGGGAAGTCCTAGGCAACAGTTTCTGTGCCAATTTGGCGTAACTTCTCTAAGCACTTGCTTGCCTCTGTCTGTGAGCACAGCTACTAGGTGACCACCGGCAGCCCTCCTGGTACCTCGCAGATCGGTGCGGTCCCGCAGGGCAGCAACAGGTCACCTCTACTAGTCTCCCTCCCGCTTCCTCCACCTGCTCCCGGTAGCGTGTGTCTGTCCCTGTGCCCACCAGTTTATCTGGGGAGAGAACAAGGGGAGATTCCGGAGCTGGCTGTGCAGACGGCGGGGCAGGTACAGGGGTTGGAGGGGGGGGGGGAGCACGGAGTAACCCGCCTGGTCTCCGCTCGATTCATTCCTGTATCATTAACCTGAAGGGTGAAGCAACTGTTTGCGTGCCCTCCTCTCCCTACCCTGGGTTGCTCTTTCCCTGTTACTGATCCATCTCTTGTAAATCATTTATGGGGGGACGGGGCACTTGGCTTCTCGCAGGACCTTCCCTGGAAAAACTTTCCCATCTTCAAGCAACTGCCGTTTTCTTTGTTAAGGCGACTAAATGATGAAGAATCCAAATATGCTTTCAAAAAGCATCTAAACGGCTGCCGGGAACTGTAGTCACTTCGGGTCACGGGGTGCTCCTGGCTCGAAAAGAGCGATGCAGGGAAGGAGCAGGATCAAACCGGTTAAAGAAACAACTAGTTTTATGTGGTTACCTGAAACCATAAATGAGAAACGCGGTCTTATTTTACAGGTTCTGGTATCGAGCGTTCAAGATCACTTCTGCAGAGCCCTTTCCCCTTCCTTCTGATGAGAGAGTACCTGGCATGCTGCTGCTAACTGATGTTTCTGTGTTTTCGTGCCTCGGAAAACAAGAGTGAGGGAGAAAGTGAGAAGAAAAGCTGTAAATCTCTTTAAACTCTGATTCGTGGGATTACACAGGCACCACACCGATGTGAACCGATTTCAAGGGGTGCATTAGAGACTCGTTTTCTTTAGAGGTTCCCTGGCTGAATTATTAATTGCCAGCGTCTCATGAAAGATTTGCAGACTTTACAATCATTTATGATCCGTGCAATTAAAAAAGAAACCCAACAAAACAACAAAAAATACACACACGAACCAAAACCCCAAACCACCACCAAAGCCAAGCAAACCCGGAGACAGGGGCAAAACTGGTTCAAGGTGTAATGCAAAGACCTATCAGGTGCCCTTGGCAACTATCTGTGGGCGCTGTTTGTGTTCTGCCAACACGCCCTTCACTGCAATGAGCATTGCTGCAAACCGCGGGCTGGGCTGGGCACTGTCAACAGCTCCCCAGCAGCCTCACACACAACAGCTACCGAGTTCAGGCAAGGGGGCATCGGGTGGTGGGACGCTCATCGTTGTCCCCCACCACCGAAGAGTTCAAATGCAAGTGAGATAATTGCCCTTGACGAAAAGTGTTTAAGATTAAATAGACGCCGTTCTCCTCCGTAAATTAAAAGCTTGCGGGAGGGCACGTTTGCGTATTGAGAGCTTCAATGCTCTCCTGCTCTCCACCCAAGCAGGGAGGACATCGCTGTCGGAAAGGAACCTCTCTGAACCCGCAGAAGGGGCTGGGGATGGTCGTCCGACTAGCTCCCATTTAGCAGCCTCGCAAGCCCCAGGCGTTTTAGAGATTACTTCCCTAAAGATCTTTGAAGATTATGCTAATGGCCGCAGATTACAAGAATTTACTGCCAGAGAGCAGAAACGAACCCAGCCTCGTGGCTGCTGCCTGTGATCATTTTCGTCCTCTCCGCTCAGATCATACCCGCTTCGCTCTCTGCGGCCGTTCCCCTCATTAACGGCACAGTAAGGAGGCAGACGAAGAGGGGTCCCGTTTGCCTTCTCCCTGTCGAACAGGACATGGAGGGCTGCCGTTGTGCGGAAGAGAAGGCTGGGCCGGTAGCGCCTGGCAGGGCAGCGTTGGAGCCGAGCTGCGCCCCAGGTAACGCGGGCAGCGGCTGGCGGCGGGAGCCGTACGAGACTCAGCCCTGACACCTAGCGGCGCTGGGCCGCGCTGCGCGCCAAAGCCGCCCGCTGCCACCCGCTGCCACCCGCTGCCGCCCGCTGCCGCCCGCTGCCGCCCGCTGCCGCCCGTTGCCACCCGCTGTCACCCGCTGTCACCCGCTGCCACCCGTTGCCACCCGCTGTCACCCGCTGCCGCC
>VWZI01008171.1:670188-680880 GCA_013396835.1 Psilopogon haemacephalus | reverse complement strand
GGCATGATTTGCCCTTGGTGAAGCCATGCTGGTTGCCATCAGACACCTCTGCTTTGTTTTCCATCTGCCTTAGCAGAGCCTTGAGGAGGATCTGCTCCATGATCTTTCCAGGCACAGAGGTGAGGCTGACTGGTCTGTAGTTCCCAGGGTCATCCTTTTTTCCCTTCTTGAAGATGGGTGCTATGTTTGCCTTTTTCCAGTCAGCAGGAACTTCACCAGTCTGCCATGACCTTTCAAATACAATGGACAACGGTTTGGCAACTTCATCTGCCAGTTCCTTCAGGACCCATGGGTGGATCTCATCAGGCCCCATGGACTTGTGCGCGTTCAGGTTCCTTAGGTGCTCTCGAACATGATCTTCAATTACATTGGGCAGGTCTTCACTTCCCCAGACCTTACTTTTGCCCTCTGGAGTTTGGACATCATGGCTGGAGCACTTGCTGTTGAAGAGTGCTGAAGAAGAAAGCAGACTGTGAGACTTCATTCACACCTTTCATTGAGGCATCAGGACTTAAATGGTATCAGTTGTCAGGGTAGTTTCTGATGCAGCTAAACCTCAATTAGCAACTAGAGTTGGAATTCCAATTAGTTTTCAGCAAGCACCTTGCAAATTGCTGAGATTGTTGTTGAGAGAAGGTGGCCCTTGCAGGCCTTCAAGTCAAGCCCTGCATACTGTTACCAACCTCCCTTAGCTATTTCATTTGCAAAATGGCATCAAACAGCAGTTCAAAAGGCATCAGGAAATCCCTGAAACAGCTCTGGGTATGGCACACAATGTAATAAACTTCTTCCACACTGATAGCAAGATTTTTACAGGATCACAGAAACAAAGAGTGTTGTGGATTGGAAGGGATCTCCGGAGATCATCCAGTCCAAGCCTCTGCCAGAGCAGGGGCACCCAGAGCAGGTCACACAGGAACACAACCAAGTGGGTTTGGAAAATCTCCAGAGAAGGAGACTCCACAATCTCTCTGGGCAGCCTGCTCCAGGCCTCCAGCACCTTCAGAGTGACAAAGTTTCCCCTCCTGCTCTAGCTGGCACCCAGTGTCCCTTGTGCTGCCCTTGGCCATCCCTGAGCAGAGCCTGGCTGCATCCTCCCAATATTGTCCTGCGCATCTTTAGCACAGCAATGAAAGCAGCCCTCAGGCTCCTCTGCTCCAAGCCCCAAGCCCCAAGCCCCATCTCCCTCAGCCTGGCCTTGGAGGAGATGTTCCACTGCCTGCAGCAGCTTGGGGGCTCTGCAATGGACTCTCTCTGTTTTGGAAGCTTTCTGCCTGCAGGGGAGAATGCATAAAGTTCAGTAAAGGAGCAAGTGGAGAAGAATTTCCTTACTCCTATTTTATTGTCTGAATTTTGCACCAACATACTGCCCAAGCCCATATTCAGAAAAGTCTGAAAGGTGATGGCACTCTGGGTCTTGTTCATTCAGGCTCTCCTCTGCCATGGATCTCAACCAAAGAAAGTAATGTCCCCTCCCTGGAGCTGTTCAAGGCCAGATTGGATGAGGCCTTGAGCAACCTGGGCTGGTGGGAGGTGTCCCTGCCCATGGCAGAGGGGTTGGAACTGGATGTTCTTTAAGTTCTCTTCCAACCCAAACCATTTTGTGATTTGAACTCTCTGTGTTTCTCACTTGTCTATAAAGAAAATATTTAAATTCCTGTTTCAGACTGGTGGAGAATGCAGACAGGCATAGAGAGCTGAGGAGCATTTCTGACACAGTGGCAGTAAGGGACTTGGGTATGAGGCTGAGCTACCATGTGACACTATTTACTCCCTAATTGTTGCAGGGTCTTTCTTTCCTCAGATGTGGCTTCAGGGAACTTAAATGGCAGCTGATCACTTCCCAGGTATACTTCTATATTTCTGTGTGGACATGGAGCTGTTCTCAGCAAAGTCCAAAGGTGGAGAATAGGACAACCAGAGCTACATCTACCATAGTGAGCCAGAGGTCCTCTCCTGGGTGAAAACTTGCCTTCTGTCAGTGCTTGTGTTGATGTGTACACACTCTAGTGCAACAAGGACCATTTCAAAGATGTTTCCTTCTCAGTGAAGGTGTCCTGCCAGGCTACCATGCCCTGTGCCCCACTTACAGCAGGGACATGAGGATTCTTGAGGACTGCTCAAGTAGAGAAGCAGCCGAAGGACAACACAGAAGAAATGCATCCAAAGAGGAACAACAAAGCTGGTGAAGAGTCTGCAGAACAGGTGAGGAGCAGCTGAAGGAACGGGGATTGTTCAGCCTGGAGAACAGGAGGCTGACGGGAGACCTCCTCACTCTCTACAACTCTCTGAAAGGAAGCTGGAACCAGGTGGGTATTGGTGTCTTCTCCCTAGTAAGAAGTGATAGGATGAGATGAAATGGCTTCAATTCACACCAGGGAAAATTAATGTTGGTCATTAGAAACAATTTCTTTACTGAAAGGGTTGTCAAGGCCTGGCCCAAGCTTCCCAGGGAAGGAACCTCATTCCTGGAGGTGTTTAAAAGCCACGTAGATGTCGTGCTGTGGACCATGGTTTAGTGGACTTGGCAGTGTTGGGTTAATGGTTGGACTGTGTTTCTGTGATCCCCAGGCATTGGCATCTGCTGCACACAGGTAAGTTTGGCAGCAGCAGTGAGGATGATCTACATTGCTCTGCCTTGTAAGTGTGGATGTATGGATAGTTGAGAGTGCCAGTACACATACAGCATGGCCATATGGTCCTCTGCACACAGTGGTGTACTGCACCATTCACTTCTTTCATTCTCCAGAGCCTTTACAGACTCTGCTTTCAGAGAATCACATTCTGTGAATCCATGATTCACAAACTCCCTGGGCAACTTGTGCCAGTGTCTCACCACCCTCACTGGAAAGAACTTCTTCCTAACATCCAGTTTAATCTCCCATCTGCCAGTTTAAACCCATTACTCCTCATCCTGGCATTACAAGACCTTGTAAATAGTCCCTCCCCAGCCCTCCTGTAGCCCCCTTCAAATACTGGAAGGCCACTCCAAGGTCTCCTGGAAGCCTTCTTTTCTCCAGGCTGAAAAGGCCCAACTCTCTCATAGGCTGTCCTCACAGCAGAGCTGCTCCAAGCCTCTGAGCATCTTCACACCTTCCTCTAGACTGGCTGTGACAGTTCCATGTCCATTTCACTTTAAACATTGTTCTGTGCTTTTGGTGAGAAGGTGAGAATGTCATCTCTCATTTCAGTGTCATCTCTCGTTTCAGTCTTTGCTGGAAAAATAAAAAGGCCAAATAATGCAATTTCTGTCAGGGGCAAGTTCAGACTCTTGAAACTTTTCCTAAAGGTTCCAGGTCAGACAGGAGCCAATAGTCCTGCCACTTTTTCTATTGGAGGGATACCTGGGAGGTTAGGATGCAGATAAGCTACAGTACTGTCTACACCATCCCTTACCAGACAATGAATTGACAAGGACTAGATGGTGTGTGGGACATATTGGACATAAGCACAAGTACTTGTAATATTTGCACCGAAGAATGGGTTGCTTTGGCAGGGACCATGATGATCATCTAGCTCCAGGTTCCCCATCATGGGAGTTTTCACACTGAAGTCCTCCTATTTTCCTTGCAGCTCTGCTGGGACTGACTGTGGTCTTTCAAAATGTTGCAGGAGTAAAAGTTTGGGTAGCAGAGTGATAAGATGTTTTAAAAATGTTGCAGGGGCTTACACATTTGCTCCGAGAAGGACATTGAGTGTATACAGTGAGTTCAGAGAGGGGTAACAAAGCTAGGAAAGGTCTGGAGAACAGGGCTGGGGAGCAGCAGCTGAGTGAGCTAGAGGTGTTTAGTGTGGAGAAGAGGAGGCTGAGAGGAGAGCTTGTTGCTCTCTACAGCTCCCTGAAAGGAGCTGAGGGTTGCTCCCTTCTTCCCAGGATCAGGTGATAGAAGGAGATGAAATGGGCTGAAATTGTGCCAGGGGAGGTTTGGACTGGATATAAGGAAAAATTTCTTTACTGCAAGGGCTTTCAAACACTGGAGCAGGCTGCCCAGGGAGGTGGTGAAGTCCTCATCCCTGGAGGTGTTCAAGAAAGGTGTGGCCATGGCATCTGGGGACAGGCTTTGACGGCCATGGTGGTTTTGGGTTGATGGTTGGACTGGATGATCTTTGAGGTCTTTTCCATCCAAAAGAGCTTGATGGTTTCATGACATCTCTTGCACTACACACATTGGAGGATGTGTTTTCAACACCCAAGACAGTTTTGAGAGGATTTCCCCTTGACTTTAGAGTAACATTTTCTTGTCTGGGGTGGAAACAGTTAACCTAGGCCTGCAGAATGCTGTTGTGCCAGGTTACACTGATGCTTTTCCTCTGCAGTGATTTTTCTGGACTCTTTTCAGGACATTTGCATATGTGACATCTCTTCTTCCATTTTAATCCAACCACTCCTCAGTGTGCTATCTCATTAATTGTACACTGGAAAAAAGAGAAAAGTGGAACATGGTGACTTGTGTATATGTAGTACTGAGTGAGAACCTGGGGAATTATTTAATGAATTAAATCACCTCAGATATTTCTTCTACATTGTTCAGTAGCCCATCAGATCCCCCAGGCCTGTAGAAATTGCTACAGGGCTCAGGTGGTTCCCTCATTAGCTGTAATGTCATTTAATTTCTTCCATCTTTACGCTGGTTGTACCTTCAAATAAAGCTTGATGGCATAATTCTCGGCGGCCATAATTAACGAATGAGGCAGAGGTAGGACAAGGAGCCACGTTGGTGAGAGCAAAAGAAATCCATGTTGGTGTTTACCCAGTGGCAGCAAGCTAGAGAGCTTGCCTGACGTTTGAGGCAGCCACTGCAGGGACAAAGGTAGTGCTAATTAAAACTCACTGCATGAACCAAAGGGCCCTTCCTAATGAACGTGTGCTGAGGAGACACAGAGCTGTCTCTTCAGATGCGTTAAAAGGACCCTTCATGGGACATCACTTTTGCCAGGAAAGATTGATTTTTTTTCTTGCAGGGTTTGGGTCAGTACCATCGCTTCCCAGGAGCAGGGTGTCCTGGTGTGAGCTAGAGCTGTCTGCTCAGTGCTGTCCCTGCCCAGCTCAGTCTCTGCTCAGGGCCAGCACTTCCTGAACCTCAGGACAGGTTGGCACATCCAGAGGCTGCTGCTAGCAGTGAGAACTGATGAGGAGAGCTGCTGCCAAGGGCTGGGCTGCAGACCAAGGGCACTGCCACATCTTGTGTGCCACCTTGGACTGCAGAGGAGAAGGCCACAACTGTGGGGAGGATCAGACAGTTCAGGTGACCCTAAACTGCCCAACGAGGGATCCCAGCCTGTGGACATCATGTTTGGTGTGAAGCTGAGGGGTCACCAGGGTCAGACCTCTCCTTCAATGGCCAGTGTCTGAGGAGGACTCTGTACTTTTTGCCTTCAATCCCAATCCATGTGTTCCTGAATCCAGCTCCAGAATTCAGCTCCTGAAAACTGTTCCCATCTGCTACTGAGTCCAGCTTGGGACTGCTGCTACACCATCAGTGGTGATGGTGACCAATTGCCATTGGAGGTTGGCTTAGATGTGGGGTTTGTGTCTATTTCATTTTACTATTTTTGTTTTCATTAGTTTTAATTTTCTTTCTCACTCCATTAATCTCTCTTCCTTATTCCCTTTCTCTTTCCTTTGGGAAGCAGACAGATTCATAGGGAGGCTCTGGCACTCCTTTAGTGGCCTGTCACTGTGTCAAAGGCCAGAGCCTTGTCCAGACTCACTTTGAACATCTCCAGGGATGGGGCCTCAACCACCTCCAGGGGCAACCTGTTGCAGTGTTCCACTACCCTCATGGTACAGAACTTGTTCCTCAGATCCAATCTAAGTCTGCTCTGCTCTAGTTTGAAGCCATTGCCCTCATCCTGTCCCTGCAGGCCTTTGCAAACAGTCCCTCTTCAGCCTTCTTGTAGCCCCTTCATGTACTGACAGGCTGCTATTAGGTCTCCTGGCGCTTTCTCTTCTCCAAGCTGAACAACTCCAGCTCCCTCAGCCTGTCCTTGTAGTGGAGATGCCCCAGCCCCCGCTCATCAGTGTACCTTATGAGTCTATGATCACTGCCTGCCAGTGAAGGACATCTGAGATGATAAATCCCAACGAGCACAAATGAGTTCATTCCATCAAAATGTGCCACTGCCAGAGTCAGCGGTGAAGTTCCTCTTGCCTTCAAGGGAAACAAACTAACATTTGTGTGTGGTGGAAGTGGAGGTTTGTGCAGTGAATCCATTACAGCAGGCTCAGGCAAACACTGCCACGTAGTCATGACAATTGTGTGTCACAGCTCCACTCTGACACGTATTGGCAGCTGCACGCACCTGGACTCACGAATCTTCTGCAAATACTTGCTCTAGGTCAGCACCAGGTCATGTTGCAGCCAAAGAGTCCTATTACATCTGCTTTCAGCTTCTTCTTTTTGCTGTGCATTTTCAGCTATCCTCAGAGCAAGACCAGACCTGACACCTGCAGAATGTTCTCAGACACCACATGCCAGGGTGTGACTGGTGTGTTCACCTGATGGAGAGCTGCCAGGTTCCACAGCTTAACCCTCTTTCAGAGCAGGCTGGATGTTGTCATGGGCTTCAGAAAGCCTGTGCACCTTGAGAAGGCAAAAGAGGAGATTTAGGCTGGACCTTAGGAAGATAACCTTGACAGTGTGGGTAGGGAGAGACTGAAAACAGGTTGCCATGGGATGTAGTGGATGTCCCCTCTGTGGAAGTGTTCAAGGCCAGGTTGGATGATGCCTTGAGCAACCTGTTCTGTTGGGAGGTGCCCATGGCAGTGGGTTGGAATTAGATGATCTTTTGGGTCCCTTCCAACCCAAGCCATTCTATGAATCTATGAAATCCCTGTGTGGCTTAGAATAGTAAGTGAAGACGTGTGGATCTGGTGCTGAGGGACATGGTCGGACTTGATTATCTTAAAGTTCTCTCCCAACCAAAGCAATTCTACAATGCAATGATTATTTATTTAACCAAATTGGGTTAGGCACTTGAATGCTACCAAAATTCAGTTTATTTTTTCAAGGGCAGAGAAAGTCTTTTCTGCTCCACACTGATGAGTCTGCTGGGAAAGGGACAAGGAATAACTAAAGCTGTGAAATCATAGAAGCATAGAATGGTCTGGGTTGGAAAGTACCTCTAAAGCTCATCCTGTCCAACCCCCTGCAGTCAGCAGGAACATCCTCCACTAGATCAGGTTGCCTAGAGTCCTGTCAAGCCTGACCTTGAATATCTCCCAGAATGAGGCCTCAACCATGTCCCTGATCAACCTGTTCCAATGTTCAAGAACCTTCATGGTGCAAAACTTGTTCCTCATATCCGATCTAAATCTGCTTTGCTGTAGTTTGAAGCCATTGCCCTCATCCTGACCTTGCAGGCCTTTGCAAACAGTTTCTCTGCAGCCTTCTTGAAGCCCCTGCAGGTACTGTCAGGCTGCTGTTAGATCTCCCGAGAACCTTCTCCAGGCTGAACAATCTCATCTCCCTCAGCCTGTCCTCATAGCAGAACTGCTCCAACCCACTGATAATTTTCATGGCCTCCTCTCTACCCACTCCATCAGGTCCTGTGCTGGAAGCAGGCCTGCAGGTGAGGTCTCAGCAGAGCAGAGCAGAGCAGAGCAGAGCAGAGCAGAGCAGAGCAGAGGGGCAGGATCCCATCTCTCCATCTCTGGCCACGCTGTTGTGGATGTAGCCCAGGCTGCCACTGGCCTTCTGGGCTGCCAGCCTGTGCTCGCTGCGGTTTGCAGCAGCACAGGCAGGATGTCTGCTTGCAGCTTTGCAGACTTGGAGAGCAGCCTGCAAATGCTGTGAGTCGCAAGGAAGCGTCTGCAGAAGGCGCAGCGGTGCTGTGAGCGGGTGGCTTGCACTGCTCGCAGGCAGCGCTAGATGGCCATGTGGCCTTGCCCTTCTCGCCAGCTTAAAGCTTCCTTATGAAGAAGCCCCTGCGGTGCCTTGATGACCACAAATGCCACCAGAAAATGTAGCCTGGGTCAGTCTGACTGCATCAGGTTCAGAACTCCACAGCTGTAGACGCCACCCGGTAACTACACCCTGGGTGCTAGAGGAGATGTGAAGAAAACTTCATTTTGAAACTCTGGATTTTCTCTGGAGAAAAAAGAAATCTCTGAAGAGTTCTGAAGTAACCTTGCAGAGCACATTCATGAGTTGTAGCACAGCTTATTTTGATGAAGCAGGATTGATTCATGCTATGGGTGGAACACATCTGCACAATGCTAAGCACTAAATGAAGAGGCAGCTCAGAGCTAGCAGGTTGTAAGATCTCAATCCTGTGGATAATCTCCATCCCCAAGGCACAGACATCTTTGAGAGTAAAACAGATTCAGCGTAAGAGTTCAGGGATCTCACATGCTGCATCACAATCATAGAATTGATTTGGTTGGAAAAGACCTCAAAGATCACTGAGTCCAACCATACACCTGACCAAATCTCCAACCTAACCCTCCCCTGGCAAAATTTTAGGCTATTTCCTCTCCTGTCACCTGATTCTAGGGAGCAGAACTTAGAACTGCCTCACTGTAGCCTCATTTCAGGGAGCTGTAGAGAGCAATGAGATCTCTCCTCATCCTCCTCCAGACTAAACACCTCCAGGGTCCCTCAGCTGTTCTGCCCCAGCCCTGTTTTCCAGACCTTTCCCCAGCTTTTTTGCCCTTTTCTGGACATGCTGCAGCCCCTCAATGTCCTTCTTGGAGTGAGGGACCCAAAACTGAACCCAGTGCTCAAAGTGTGGCCTCCCCAGTGCTGAGTCCAGGGGAACAGTCACTGCCCTGCTGCTTCAGCCTCAGTTTTCCTGATCCAGGCAAAGATACTGGTGGCCACCTGGGCACACACTGGCTCAACTTCAGCTGCTGTCAAGCAGCAGCACCTGGTCCTTTTCTACCAGGCAACTTTCCAGCCATTTCTCCCCAAGCCTGGAGCATTGCAGGTAGGATTAAGTTTGCTTTATCTTTTTGGCAACATAAACTTTTGGGGGTTTGTTTGTTTTTTGGGGTTTTTGTTTGGTTGTTTTTTTTTTTTTTTTCTTTCTCAAGATTTATTTGCAAGACTTGACTCATTTAAAAGGATTTGATGGAAGCTCTCATCCTTCTCACATTTCTGCAGGGATATTAAAGTATTATGTGATTGAAAAGGCAATATCGTTCCCAAATTCCTAGGAACAAAATAGAGCACTAATGCTTCTGGTTTTAACTTTTTGACAGGGCCTTTGACTTCCACAGGCTCAAGAGATTCTTTTTCTTATTTCATGCTTTAATTATCTCTGAGAGAAAACACAGAAATTTTCTGTCATCTGGCTTTGCTTCACTGGAGAGTAAGAGGGAACTTTTATGAGTGTGGTAGATCCATTGCCCACAGATCTCTGAGCTCTTAAATGCAAAAAATATTTTTAAGGTGTTTTATATGAAATGGAAGTTATAATAACTGAAATAGAATCAGAGAATGCTGGGGTTGGAAGGCACCTCAGAGATCATTGGGTCCAAGCCCTCTGCCAGAGCAGGATCATGCAGGGCAGCTCACACAGGAATGCATCCAGACAGATCTTGAAAGTGTCCAGAAAAGTAGACTCCATAACCATTCTGGGCAGCCTGTTTCAGGATGCTGTCACCCTCATAGTGAAGTTTTCCTTCACGGTGAGGTGGAACTTCCTGTATTCCAGTTTGTGTCCATTGCCCAGTGGTTACAGGACACCACTGAACAGAGCCTGGCCCCTTCTTTTTGACCCCCAGCCCTCAGATATTCATAAATATTGCTCAGATCCCATCTCAGCCTCCTCTGGTCAGGCTAACCAGCCCCGGGGCTCTCAGCTTCTCCTCACCACACAGATGTCCCAGTCTCTTCATAATCTTTGTAGCCTCTGTTGGACTCTCTCTAGCAGTTGCCTACCTCTCTTGAACTGGAAAATCCAGAACTGGATTAAATACTGTAGATGTGGTGTGACCAGGGCAGAGTAGAGAGTGAGGAGAACCTCCCTTGACTTGTTAGCCACACTCTTAGTGCACCCCAGAAAAAACCTCTAGATTTATCAAGTTCAACACTCAAGGCCTGCATACCCACTAAACCATCTCACCTTTAGTCTTATTATTGCCTCTTGAGCAAAGGTGAGCAGCATTAGCAGAGTTCACTTTGTTGCCAAGATCCTTCTCAATGGAGCTGCTTTCCAGCAGCATTGCCTCTAATCTGTGCTGGTGTATGCTATTATTCCTCCCTGGGGGCAGGACTCTACATTTGTTCTTGTTGAACTTCTTATAACTTTATCATGTCAGTAATAGTAAATTCCATAATATATATCATAGTGGCTTAGGTTGGATGTGACCTCAGAGATCATCCACTTCAACTTACCTGCCATGGACAGGGACACCTCTCCACTAGACCTGGCTGCTCAAGGCCTCATCTAGCCAGACCATAAACACTTCCAGGGAGGAGGCATCCACAATCTTCCTGGGCAACCTGTTCCAGAGCCTCTCCACCCTCCTACTGAATTACTTTTTTACTCAGCTCCAATCTAACCCTGCTCTCCCTCAGCTTCAAACCTTTCCCTTTTGGGCTGCCTCTAGACATTCTCATGAAAAGTTCCTTTTTAACCTTCCTGAAGGGTCCCTTCAGGTACTGGAAGGCAGCTCTGAGGTCCCTCTAGACGCCTCGCCTCGCCTCGCCTCGCCTCGCCTCGCCTCGCCTCGCCTCGCCTCGCCTC
>VWZI01008171.1:585966-668841 GCA_013396835.1 Psilopogon haemacephalus | reverse complement strand
CTCCCCTTCTCTCCCTCTTCCTTTTCCTTCCCTTCCCTTCTCAAGCTGAACACCCCTAGCTTCTCCGGCCTACCCTTATGTTAAGTTACAAGAAGTTGCCTAGTTGTAACCAAAGTTATAAGGAGTTACAAAAGATAAGTTTTAAAACTTACAACGGACAACTTTAAAAAAAACCTGTTACTGAGAAGTTGTGATACCCGCTACAAAAGCAGTTAACTCAAGTTCCAACAGCATCCGTCTACAGAATCAGGCCCCACCATCCCCTTTCTCTTACAACAGTCATTCAAAAGGTGACCCCACATGTTTTGTTCATAGACAGCCCTCTGTAGGCCATGAGATGGACTGATGGATTTTTCTCATCTCCTTCTCATAAGTGAACAGTCCAAGGACTTTAGCAGTGTGAAGTGCTAAGATCTCTGACATCATTCTGTCGTACAGAAGATGTGCCCACCTTCTCTGATCACTATGGCTTCACATTAGTTTAGACAATTACCTGCCAAAGTAAGGTAAATCCTGGCATTACTACCACAGAATCATAGAATTCTTCCAGCTGGAAGAGACCTCTAGTTGGAAGATCATCCAGTCTAACTTCCAGCCTAAAACCACCGTGGCCACTAAACCCTGTCCCTGAGTGCCACAGCCACACAGTTCTCAAACACTTCCAGGGATGGGGACTCCACCACCAACCTGGGCAACCTGTTCCAGTCCCTGTCCACTTTTGCAGCAAAGACATTTTTCCTAATCTCTAACCTAACCCTCCCCTGGTACAATTTCAGGCCACTTCCTCTCCTTCTACCACCTGATCCTAGGGCACATAGCCCAATCCCCACCTCACTGCAGGTCCTCTCAGGGAGCTGTAGAGAGCTCAGCTTCCTCTTCTCCACGCTAAACACCCCAGGGTCCCTCAGCTGCTCCTCCCCAGCCCTGTTCTCCAGACTCTTCCATTCCTCAGTTTTGTTGCCCTTCTCTGGACCTGCTCCAGCCCCTCAGAGTCCTCCTTGGAGTGAGGGGCTGAAATGAACTCAGGACTCAAGGTGTGACCTCCCCAGCACTGAATCCAGGGGAGATGATCAATATGTGTATTCAAAGTTAATTGCTACTGGACATCTACAGTAAATACAGCGAAGGTCTGAGATCCTTCTGTTCTGCCCAAAGACCTGAGGTGCACATTGAAACCAGTCTGCAGGATCTTGGGCAGATGGCTTGTTGGGTGATGCTAGCCTGGAGTGGCAGATCTTTATTGCCCATAAATTTCTGGCACTATTCTAGTGCAGCTGCTTCCTATTTACTTCTTGGATGGCAAAATGCTCCAAGTATTGAAAGGCAAAGGGCTGGATTTCAGTTTAAGGCACTGCTCATTACTCTCAAAGAGCTGTGGAGTCTGGGATGATCAGCTGTGTATGAAGGCTGCTATGTCAGACAAAGGAGCAGTTGTCTGCTGTAGATCAGACAAATCTTTCTTTTAAAGTTTTCAGGACACATAGGATGCTACTCCAGATAGTTCCCATTACCTTCTAAGAATGCATTTGGCAGCTATGAGGAGATTTCATAAAATCATTTTATTTGGAAAATCTCTCTAAGATCATTGAGTCCAATCATTATCCAACACCAGCAAGGTTAGTGCTAAACCATAGCCCTCAGCAGGGTCTTTGAAAGACCTGCAGGGGTGGGGATTCAACTGCCTCCCTGGGCAGCCTGTAACAGCAGTTGAGAGGCCTTTCAGTGAAGAAGCTTCTCCTAATATCCAACTTCAGCCTCCACTGGTGCAATCTGAGGCCATTCCCTCGTGTTCTGTCATTTTTACTACAGAGAAGAGCCCAAAAGCCATCTGGCTCCAGCGTCCTCTCAGGAAGCTGTAGAGAGTAATAAGGCCTCCCCCTCAGCCTCCTCTTCTCCAGATTAGACCACCCCAGCTGCCTCAACTACTCCTCACCAGCCCTGTTCTCCAGACCCTTTGCCACCTTTATTCCCCAATGTCAATTGGTTGGATTTCCATACATGATAGGATTTGGATTTCCTTGCAGCAGCTGTTGAGTTCCTTGATTTGCAGGGGCCAGTACTTGGAAGCTGATGCTGACTTTGCAGAGCTGGTGACCTTTGCAGTGTCTTGCTGCTGTGTTTACCAGCAACATCTTTTATGGTTAGCTTCTGTTTGACTCAGTCCTCTTTTTGGAGGTGCAGAGGAAGGAAGCAAAGCTTTCAGAAGAAAGAGGAGCCAAAAGACACTTTTTGGGATGCGTTTTTTACAGTGTTCTCAATCTGCATTTTCCACTTACTTGGTAATCAGAGAATAGGTTGGGTTGGAAGAGAGCTTAAAGTTCATACAGTTCAAATGCCCTGCCATGGGCAGGGACACCTCCCACCAGCACAGGTTGCTCAAGGCCTCACCCAGCCTGGCCTCGAATACCTCCAGGGAGGAGGAATCTACAACCTCCCTGGGCAACCTGTGCCACTGTCTCACCACCCTCCTTTTAAAGAATTTGTTTCTCATCTCCACTCTCAATCTCCCCTCGCCCGGTTCAAAGGCATTGACTCTCATTCTGTCATTCCCAGCCGTTGTCAAAAGTCCCTCCCCAGCTTTCCTGGTGCCACTTTAAGGCACTGCAAGGGTGCTGTAAGTCTCCCTGGAGTTTTCTCTTCCTCAGGTTGAACAGCCCCAACTCTCCTATCCTGTCCCCACAGGGTTCTCTAGCCCTCTGTTCATTTTGATGGCCTCCTCTGGACCCTCTCCAGAAGCTTCAGGTCCCTCTTGTTCTGGAAGCACCAGAACTGCAGGCAATGCTGCAGGTGTGGTCTCAGTAGAGCAGAGGGGCAGAATCCCCTCCCTTGTCCTGCTGCATCCTAACTGTCAAGCTGTGTGTACTGACATAAATGCCAGCTTTTGGCACTGGCTTTGGAGTAAATTGTTGAATAGTGCCTCTTCTAAGAAGCATCAAGCTGGGTGTAGAACAGAAGATTTTTAGGTCCATGGGCTAGAAGTTGGAGCAGAGAGGAGCAGCAGAAAGTCAAACTACACAACAGAAAGTCAACCTTGTAGGTGCTAAGCATCAAGCTTCCCTGACTGGCATCCAAACAACCAGCAGGAGAGGCCCCCAAATATCTGCTTCAGCATGGGTAATACTCCCATGGTTTGTGTGCAACAGCAGCTTTCCAAATCACTGATCTTGTAGTTAGGTGGCTTAACAAACACAGTGTTGTAGCCCTTGTTTCCACAGGGAAGCTTTTGCAGCTGCTGTCCTGACAAGATCAGCCGCTTGAAGCACAACTGCAGAACTCAGGCTGCTTGGGCAGGTTTCCTGAGCATACAGTTCACTAGTTTCACTGCTCTCTGGTGCAGGAGGGACCTGGTGGCAGCACAACCATCCTGAAGAGACAACCTTCTGTCCAGCCTGAGTGCTCTAGAACACCAGAACAGCAGAGCTGTGGTGAGCACTGGCTCCTCACATTTGCAAGGGTTTTGTGGACACTGGTTTTCAGCATCTCATCACATGGTCCATATTCCACTGCAGGATGCCTTGTGGCAGATTTGTTATCCTGTCCTAGATCAGGATTCCTTGGAATTGGTTGGACAATACAAGGAGTATACAAGGGATAGTGGTCAATGGCTCAATGTCCAGGTGAAGATGGTTGACAAATGGTGTCCCTCAGAGGTCTGTATTAGGACGAGTGCTGTTCAGTATCTCCATCTAAGTTATAAACAGAGGCAGCCTCAGCAAGTGTGTAAATAATACCAAGCTGAATGCTGTGATTAATAAGTCTGAAGGACAGGATGCCATTCAGAGGGACCTGGACAGGCTGCAGAGGTGGGTGAGGAGAACCTCATGAGGTTCAACAAGGCATAGTGCAAGGTCCTGCACCTGGGTCAGGCAACTCTCAACATCAATGCAGACTGGGGGATGATGAGGTTGAGAGCAGCTCTGCAGAGGAGGTGCAGATGGATAAGAAGCTGGACAGGAGCCAGCAATGGGCACTGGCATCCCAGGCCAGTGGCCTGCAGCAATACTGGGACAGGCTGAAGAGCTGGGCATAGAAAGACCTCATGGAGCTTGACAAGGGCAAGTGCAGGGTCCTGCGCCTGAGCAGGAATAAGGCCCTGCAGCAGAAGAGGTGAGAGACTGACCTGCTGGGAAGTAGCTTCAAAGAGAAGGACCTGGGAGTGTCACAAGTTCACCATGAGCCAACGATGTCCTTGTGGCCAAGAAGGTCAATGATGTCCTGGGTTGTCTTAAGAAGAGTGTGGCCAACAGGTCTAGGGAGGTTCTCCTCCCCCTCTACTCTGCTCTGTTGAGGCCACACCTGAAGTACTGTGACCTATTCCAGGCTCCCCTGTTCAAGAGAGACAAGGAATTCACTCAGAGAGAGTCTGAGTGAAGGCCGTAAAGATGCTGAGGGCCTGGAGCTTCTCTCTGACAAGAAGACACTGAGAGACCTGAGATTGTTTGGCCTGGAGAAGAGCAGCCTGGGAGGGGATCTGCTCAATGCTGATCGATGACTAAAAAGTGGGGTCAAGAGGCTGGAGCGGGGCTCTTTTTGGTGATACCAATGGTCAGAAACTGGAAGCCAGGAGGTTCCACCTCAACATGAGGAGAAACTACTTTGCTATGATGGTGCTGGAGCTGTGGAGCAGGCTGTCCAGACAGGTTGTGGAGTCTTCTCCAGAGACTTTCCAAACCCACCTGGACGTATTCCTGTATGACCTGCTTTGGGTGATGCTGCTTTAGCAGTAGGGTTGGTCCTATGATATTAGTATGAGAAACTTTTTCATCCAGATTAGTTTTGCCTGTTGAACCTTTTATGTTAAAATTAGTTAGTCAGTTTCCTGGCCTGTCACTGGCTTTAGTACTCAGCTGAAAAGTTTACCTCGTTATTTTTCAGAGGTCATGATGTTTGTCACTCACAAGCGTTTGAAAGTTAGAAACACCAGTCTTTCCCAAGGGAGAAATGATTACATCTTGCCCATGCTCGTGGCAAGTGAAGGTCAGAGAGGCTGCAGTCACAGATCCATGTGAATGGGACATTCCTAGCAGGAAGCCTGCAGGCACAAAGTAAGGAGCAAAGCAGCCTTGGAAAGCAGCATGGGGGTGGAATTCATCAGTTATTCAAACACCGGCAACAAAATTTCTGTCTCCCTTCTGAAGCACTAGAACAATCCTGTCTTTGGAGCCTGATTTTTAAATTCTAATAATTCTTCTGATCCACCTCACAAAAGCAGCCTCAATAACAACTCTCTGAGCATAACTAATGTCACACCAAGATGCATACAACCATAGAAACATTAACATTGGCAAAGCCCTCTGAAATCATGCAGTCCAACCATCAGCCCAACACCACCATGGCCGTCAAATCCTGTCCCCAAGTCCCATGGCCACACCTTTCTTGAACACCTCCAGGGATGAGGACTCCAGCACCTCCCTGGGCAGCCTGCTCCAGTGTTTGAGAGCCCTTGCAGTAAATAAATTTTTCACCATATCCAACACAAACCTGCCCTGGCACAATGTCAGGCCATTTGCTCCTGTCCTATCATTAGTTACTTGAGAAAAGAGCCCAACACCCATTGCACTGCAGCCTCCTTTCAGGGAGCTCTAGAGAACAATGAGGTCTGTGTTTATCCTCCTCTTCTCCAGCCTGAACACCCTCAGCTCCCTCAGCTGTTCTTCCCCAGTCCTGTTCTCCAGACCCTTCTCCAGCTCTTTGTTACCATTCTCTGGACCTGTTCCAGCCCCTCAATGTCCTTCTTGGAGTGAGGGGCCCAAAACTGAACCTTGTACTCAAGGTGTGGCCTCCCCAGTGCTGAGTCCAGTGGGAGAATCACTGTCCTGCTCCTTTAGGCACAGTTTGCCCAAAGGAGTGGCCTTCTTGGCTACCTGGTCAAGAAAAATGTAGTCAAAAGTCATGGGGATATGAATAAAAAGTCATGGGGATAGGGGTCAAAAGTCACAGAATCATAGAATGTCAGGGGCTGAAAGGGACTTCCAAAACTCATCCAGTCCAACTCCCCTGCCAGAACAGGATGACCTAGATCAGAAAGCACAGGAATATATCAAGGCAGGTTTTGAATATCTCCAGAGAGGGAGACTCCACAATCCCCCTGGGCAACCTGTTCCAGTGTTCCAGTCATGGGGATGTGAGTCAAAAGGTGTGGCGATGAGAGTCTAAAGTTGTGGGGATAGGAGTCAAAAGTCATGGGAATAGGAATCAAAAGTCATGGGGCTGGGAGCCCTTAGAGCACCTATCTCCTGCAGCAAGCCACACTGGAGTGCTTGAAGGTGCTGTGTTCACAGGCCCTGCAAAATCTTCCTGCTGTTATAACTGAAGATGCCTGTGGAGAAAATTATGCTCTTGAGGAGGTTGTAGCAAGCAACAGGAGCACCTCAGCCATGGGCACAGGAGGTTGTGTCCCCTCTCTGACGGGCATAGGTCACAGGCACAGAACTTATTCCATGGCTTACAGGGACTCTGGTATGTCCAAGGAGCTCTTTTACTTTTATGTAGGAGGTTTTGTCTCCAACAGCCCTGAGCTGAGAGCTTCCCAGCTGATCTCCTTCAAACATGCAAAATGTTATAAGGGACAATTTCCTCTGTACCTCTTGAGAAAATTTGGACACAAAATCATTTTTACAGCCCCCAAGACATCTGATTGATCACATAGGGAGATTTGGTGTTACAGAAGGTGCTGTGACCTAGACTAAAATCTCATGGTGTGCTGAGAGATGGACTGAAGGACCCTGCCTCACACACCTGTCTCATCTACTCTAGCCCACCAGGAGATTAGTTTTTCATAACACTTCCTTCTTGCAAGACTTTCCAGGTGTGACCTTCAGCAACAAAGGGAAACTGCATTCTTTGTTTCTACTGCATTTCTGGTGGTAAATTATTCTCTGTGTCAAATCAAAGACTGTCTCTACCAGAATAAACTCTGCCTGCGTTTTTTCTCTGCACCTTCAACTCTAGAACTACCTAAAGAGAGGCTGTGGCCAGGTTGGTCTTTTCTCCCAGGCTACTAGAGACAGAAGGAGGGGACACAGCCTCAAGCTGTGCCAGAACAGGTTCAGGCTGGATGTTAGGAAGAAGTTCTTCACAGCAAGAGTGATTGGCATTGGAATGGGCTGTCTGGGGAGGTGGTGGAGTCTTCATCCCTGGAGGTGTTTAAGAAGAGGCTGCATGAGGCACTTAGTGTCACAGTTTAGCTTATTTAGAAAGTGTTAGGTGATGGGTTGGAGTTGATTATCTTGAAGGTCTTTTCTAACCTGGTTAATTCTGTAATTCTGTGATTCTGTGATTCAGATTGAGGCATTCTTCCTTTGGGATCTTCAGCACTGCAGAATTTCCTCATTGATCATCCATAAGCTGCGACATCTGTAAGTGACCCACAATAAACCATCCGGCAGAGCAGGAGGAGCACTGGGGGACAAGGACTGTGGTAGCACCATACTCTATCTCCTGCCTACCTACTTTGGCTGTTTCCTCCTTGATCATTGATTCTTTTCAGTCCTCTACCTCTTGGGAACGATCTGGAATTGAAACCATCCCTGAGCCATCTACTCACTCTAACACATCCATCAAGCAATGTGCTGTCTGAGTATTTCAACTGTGTGCTGGTGTTTAATCAGGGGTGTGTCCTGCCTTTATTATGTTTATTAGGATAGACCATGAGGACGGAGAAAATTGATGAGAATGACAAGGAGAATTCTAGGAAGTTCAGGCTGGAAGACACCTCAGGAGGTCTCTAGTCCAGTCTCTGGCTCAAGGTGAGGTCAGTTTTCACAGATTGTTAGGGGTTGGAAGGGGCCTTGAAAGATTTTCTAGTCCAACCCCCTGCTAGAGCAGGATCACCTAGAGCAGGTGAGGGACCTGGTGGTCCTGGTGGGCAGAAGGATGCCCATGAGCCAGCAAATGTGACCTTGTGACCAAGAAGTCCAATAGCATCCTGGGGTATATTTCCAGGGCTGTGGCGAGTAGGTCAAGAGAGGTTCTCTTCCCCCTCTCCTCTGCCCTGCTGAGGCCACATCTGGAATATGGTGTCCAGTTCTAGGCCCCTGACTTCAAGAAGAATATCAGGGAACTCTGGAAAGTGTCCTCAAGCTGCTTCAGGCAGTGGAACATCTCCTGTGGGGCCAGGCTGAGGGAGCTGGGGCTTGGAGCTTGGAGCAGAAGAGCCTGAAGGCTGCCCTCATTGCTGTGATAAAGGTGTGCAGGGCTGGAGCAGGCTCTGCTCAGGGATGACCAAGGACAGGATAAGGGGCACTGTGATCCCTGGAAGTCATTTCCAACCCCTAGCATTCTGTGGTTTTGTTCCTGAAATGTGAGGGGGAACAACAATAACAAAAAAACCCCCACAAACAAACAAAAAAACGACCAGGAGCTGAGCTGTGCACATTTTAGAGTCCTTAAGACCCGAGGAAAGTGTACTGAGGGTTCCAGTTCCTGGTTTGTTTTCTCACAGCCTGACTGAGCTGTTGGGATCTCCCAGGAGATGAAACCATCTGGGCTGCACTTGTTGCCCTCATCACCAGAAAAAAAGCATTTAAAAAATGCCAATGCCTCTGCCCTTGGCCTGCTCAGAAGTTTGCTGCTCTAATTACAAAGTTAATGTTCCCAATGTTTTGCCAAGTAAAGCTCTTTTATAACAAAATAAGCCTTTGATGGAGAAACCACACTGCTGGGATACCAAAAAGGGATTTCAAGGCTTGTCTTGAGTCTAGGCTATGGTAAACAGAGCTTGGAGCTTCTTGCCTTTGCTCTCTTCTAAGGAATTGAAACAGACCTATGGCAGCACCCAGCTGGTGCAGATACTGCGCTCTAGATGAGACTCTGCTTTGGAGGTACAAACCCTTCCCTCGTGGCATTTTCAGCAGGATGACACAGATCCCTTGGTCAGGGCACAGATTCTGTAGCCTATTGTCAGGGCACTGTCATGAAGGCAGGGAATTAATGTTGTCAAGTCAGGAATTATAAAAAAATAGAATTAATGTATTTCTCTGGAAACCCTGTCCCCAGACTATATACAGAACTAGTTGAGGTTTATTTACAGGCTCAGTTCGATTGGGAAAAATCTTCACAGGATGCTTTGGGCAAATTTGGAGATTTAGGAAGTCAGAAAATGGAAAAGGCTAAGCTACAAACATAGCTTTAGCCCACTACCGGTCAGGCTGAGCAGAGAATTAAGGGAACAGCAGGCTTTACTCCCAGAGGTGAGGTAGGTATTCAGCAATGATTCCTTGCTGGATTTCTCAGTGGAAGCAGCCTTCTGTCACTGCAAGCAATATCCAATCGTGGATCCAAACAGCAAAAGTCCAAGGAGGGTAGAAAAGCCACCGAAGTCAGAAGTGTTTCAAGTACTTGTTCCACGAGTGGGATGATAGTGGAACAATGCTGCCTCAGCAGCGGCAGGGGAGAGCCAAACTATCAGCTCCTTCCCCAGCTGTGACAGCAGCCAGGGAGTTGGCTGCGCTGTGGTCTGAGAGTGGCCGGGTCTGGGAGCTGCTGGCAGCTCTCTCCAATGGACCCCAGGACTTGCCAAGCTTGCAAAATTGCACTGAATGATGCGGAAGGGGGGAGAGACATCCAAAAGCAGAGACAGTGCAAAAACCAAGAGCCGTGAGAAAGGTAGGAGCCATCCAAAAGCAGGGATGGTCCAAAACAGGAACTCTGTCACAGCAGGAGCTCTGTCCTGAGGGAACTCTGCCAAGGCAGAGGCCTGTCCTGTGGGGAGTGCTGTCAAGGTGCACCCCTCGCACCTTTCCCCTTGCTCTATTTACGCTTTTCTAGACAAAGTGTCCATTTGCCATTTCTACTGGGCACAAAGAACCCAGCCAACCACCAGCCCATTCCTGTGCAGGCTTCCACAGGAGTCAATGCGCGTGTGGAAAAAGGAGCCTTTTGCTGTTCCCCCTTCAAGCCCATGGGGTGAGGGGGAAAGCAGTTTTTCATGGCTTCTACTCCTCCCCATTCAAATCCCCAGAGACAGAGAAGGAGCAGGTGGAGAAGGAAGAAATGTGAAATGCTCTACAAAAGGCACCTTCTCACGATCAGCAGAAATTTATACTGTTTTTGTTTAACTGCCATGGAAAAGGTCCTTCTTAAAGAATCGTGGAATCACAGAATGGCTCAGGGTGGAAGGGACCTCAGATATCTCCTACTCCAACCTTCCTGCCATGGGCAGAGAAGCCTCTCAACTCATCCTCATCCAACCTGGCCTTGAACACCCTCAGGGAGGAGGCAGCCTGACACCACAACCAGAATCTCACCACCCTCACACTGAAGAGCTTCTTCCTCAGCTCTAGTCTCACTCTGCTCTGCCTCAGCTTCAAACCCTTCCTCCTTGGCCTGTTTCTAGACACCCTTAGGAAAATTCTCTCTGCAGCCTTCCTGCAAGATCCCTTCAGCTATTGGAAGGCAGCTCTAAGGTCCCCCTGGAGCCTTCTCTTCTCCAGGCTGAACAAGTCCAGCTCAGCTCCCTCAGCCTGTCCTCACAGCAGAGGTGTCTGGCTTCTTCTGACCTTACTCACAGGCCTAGAAGAGCATTCCACATTCCTTTCTTCTCTGCCTGCTCCTCCTCTGTCTCTGGGGATTTGAATGGGGAGGACAAGAAGCTGTGAAAAACTGCTTTCCCCCTCAACCCATGGGCTTGAAGGGGGAACAGCAAAAGGTGCCTTCACACATTCACTGGCTCATGTGGAAGCCTGAACAGGCTTACATACAGATTTTTTTTTCTGGGCTATTTTTTTTTTCCTTTAATACTGATGTTATTTAGGCAAGGGACAGCTGGAGTGAGGAGTTCAGAAAGCTCACTAACCATAAGGCATTCTGAAGACACACGAACTGGAGATCACAGAGATGTTTTGGTTGGAAAAGACCCTCAAGATCAAGTCTAATCATTTAACTCTACCCAGACTGCTGCTAGATCATGTCCCTCAGCATCACATCTCTGCTGTTTGTAACACCTCTAGGGATGGGAAGCCTGTTCCAGTCGTTGAGAACACTTTAGCTGAAGAATTTTGTTTTCTTATCCAGTTTAAACCTTCCCTGATGGAATCTGAGACTATGTCTTCTTGTCACATGGTAGCAGGGGGAAGAGACCAATACTTACTTGGCTCCAGCCTCCTTTGAGGGAGTTGTAGAGAGCAGTGAGGTCTCCCCTCTTCTCCAAACTCTGGAAACCATCAGGCACAAGCCCTCCACCAAGGCAGGGTCACCTAGAGAAGGTCACACAGGAACACATCCAGGAAGCTTTGCAATGTCTCCAGAGTTGGAGGCTCAACGACCTCTCTGGGCAGCCTGCTCCAGGGCTCCATCGCCCTTAAATTTAAGTTCCTCCTCATGTTCAGATGGAACTTCTGATGTTGAAGTTTGTGCCTGTTGCCCCTTGTCCTGTCACTGGGCACTGCTGAATAAAGCCTGGTCCCATCCTCCTGACACTCACTCTTTGAGCATTTATCGGCATTGATGAACTCCCCCTCTGGTCACCCTTTTCCAAGGAATAGTAAGCAGAAGCTCTTTCTATTGCTGTATTCTCATTGTCCTATGTGGACGTCACACCAGAATTGCAGAATCACAGAATGTCAGTGATTGGAAGGCATCTCCAGGAATCATCCAGTGTCCAACCCCCCTGCCGGAGCAGGATCACACAGGAACACATCCAGATAGGCCTTGAAAGTCCCCAGAGACTACTCAACCTCTCTGGGCAGCCTGATCCAGGCCTCCAGCACCCTCACACCAAAAAAGTTTCTCCTCATGTTGAGGTGAAATCTCCTGGGTTCCAATTTGTACCTCTTGTTCCTTGTCCTATCACTGGGCACCACCACACAGAGCCTGGTACCTTCATCCTGACACCCACCCCTCAGATATTTATAGATATTGGACCAGATCCCCTCTCAGCCTTCTCTCCAGACTAAACAGCCTCAGGGCTCTCAGCCTTTCCTCATAGCAGGAGGTGTTCACGTGCCTTAGTCATTCTCATAGCCTCCACTGGACTCTCTCCAACAGGTCCCTGTCTCTCCTGAACCCAGGGCAATGTGTTCAGTCCTTTGGCTTAAAGAACTGTTTCCCATTAGCTGGAGCTCCTGAGCAGCCCAGTTACATTTCCTAGTCCCCTCTGAAGACACACGTGGATTGTCCTTCCTCAGGCAGCCCCCCGATACACGTCCTGAAGAGCAGTCCTGGTGAGACTTTGTCAAACAGAATCTGAGTGTTTGGAAAAAAACCTCAGGCCTTCTTGAATGTGTTTGCAAATTGGTGTGCAGTGAGGCTTTTCCAGTGCATGTTTCTTTAATGAATTACAGAGTCTGAGCCATAATTAGAGCTCTCGGGAGCAGCATGATCTAACTCTCCCTTGCTGACAGGCTATCATAAGGTCAAGCAAGTCTTTAAACAGAAGAGCTCTGGTAACCTGAGATCAGAGACTTCCAGATATCTCCTCAGCTTTGCACCACTGCATACTGAGCAGCAGCAAAGCTAACCCTGCTCAGCAATCATTACAGGGCTCCAAGGCCTGCACCTACCATTGGCTGCAGCTGCTAAAGAGGACATTACAAATTAATTTGCATTTCAAATCCTGTGACCCTGGCTTTACCTTGGTCCTTCACAGACAAAGAATTTTGAGGATTTCAGCAAGACAAAGAAATTTCACAAACTATCTCCACAATTCCCTGAAAGGAGGGTGCAGTGAGGTGGGAGCTGGTCTCTTCTCCCTGCTTTCAAGTGAAAGAGCGAGAGGAATCGGCCTGAAATTGTGCTAGGGCAGGGTTAGGTTGGAAATTAGGAGTGATTTCTTTGCTGTAGGAGTGGTCAGGGAGGTGTTGGAGTCCCTGTCCCTGGAGGTGTTCAAGAAACCTGTGACCATGGCACTTGGGGTGTCAGGTTGACTGTTGGACTTAGACCCTAACAATCTGTGGTTCAGTAAAATGAATAAAAGGGTTCTCACTGTCTTCAGTGAGAAAATCCAGGATCAGGCTCATACTTCCCGTGGTTGTCAGTGAGCCCAGGCCTGACTCTTGGAGTGTTTTATTTAACACTTCCCAGACTGTGGTGCACAACGTGTTTGCCTTCCTGCTGTGCAGGTACAGTTCTCAGCCAGGGCATCTGTGCAACAGCCAAAACGAACTCAAATAGCTGGGTGTGTGAGAAGTCCTCTCATGATGTAGGCACAGTTTGTGTGCGGGTGGGAAGCATCACTGAACACACGAGTCTGCCCAAGGCCTCCTTGGCCATGGCTGACAGTCTGCTGGGATTGCGGCAGGCAGTGTGAAGCTACTGAAATGCTGAGCTGATAACAGTGGTTGGTAGCTCTGTGGTTAGGGAATTACAGAATAGTGGTGGTTGGAAGAGATCATCCAGTCCAACCACTCTGCTAAAGTAGAGCCACCTTGATCAAGCTGCATAAGAAGACATCCAGGTGGAGTTTGAAAGTCTCCAGAGAAGGAGACTTCACAGTCTATTGGGGCAGCCAGCTCCAGGGCTCTGACAGCCTCAGAGTGAAGTCGAACCTCCTAATGTTGAAGTGGCACCTCCTGAGTCCCAATTGGTGCCCATTGCCCCTTGTCCTGTCATGGGGCACCACTGAAAAGAGCCCAGCCCCAGCCTCTTACCACCCACCCTGCAGCTCTTGCTGAGCATTAGGCAGATCCCCTCTCAGGCTGCTCTTCTCCAGCCTCAACAGTCTCAGGTCTCTCAGACTCTCCTTGTCAGAGAGAAGCTTCAGGCCCCTCAGCATCTTCGTCGGCCTCCACTGGGCTCCTTCCAGCAGTCTCCTGTCTCATCACTCTCCTTGGAAGCAATCATGTGCAGTATTTAGGGATGGATGCTTAAGGTTCTGCTTCCCTGAGCTAGCAATTCTCTAAAAGCAAAACTCTTCCTTGTCTTGACAGCCTCAGGTTGTCTTTAACCAGACAAAGTGGTGCTTGAGCTTCTCTCTGGTGCTGCTCTTGACTGTGTGATCTCTTCCAGCATCTTTCACACCCATGCGAAGTCTCCCAGCAAAACCCCTAGGAATGGTCCTCTGCCTGGCAAGGAAGGGTGGGCTTTGTTGAGTGGCAGAGTTCTGGCTGCCATGGAGGATCAAGATTGGCCTGGACCATCTTTGGGGACTCTTCTAACTGGATGTTTTCTGTGACTCAGTGACTCTGTGAAATGTCCTGGTGTGAGCTAGACCAGAGCCAGTTCTGGGCAATGCTGTCCCTGCCCAGCTCAGTCTCTGCTCAGGGCCAGCACTGCCTGAATCTCAGCACAGGTTGGCACAGCCGGGGGCTGCTGCTAGCAGTGAGAACTGATGGGGGAGGGCTGCAGACCAAGGACACTGCCACATCTTGTGTGCCACCTTGGGCTGCAGAGGAGAAGGCCACAACTGTGGGGAGGATCAGACAGTTCAGGTGACCCTAAACTGCCCAACAAGGGATCCCAGCCTGTGGCCACCAGGGTCAGACCTCTCCTTCAATGGCCAGTGTCTGAGGAGGATGCTGTCCTTTCTGCCTTCAATCCCAATCCACAAGTTCCTGAATCCTGTTCCAGAATCTACCACCTGAATCTGTTTCCCACCCACTGCCCAGTCCAGCCTGGGACTGCTGCCACAGCGTCATTGGCAGCAGTGCCAAGTTGTCATCAGAGGCTGGGTTAAAAATCGATTTGCATCTGGTTTACTTTATAATTTTCACTGATGTTAGCTTCTTTCCCACTCCATCAGTCTCTCTCTTTTCCTCCCTTTCTCTTTCCTTGGGGAGAATGGGAGTTCACACAGAGCTTCTGGCACTCCTCTAGTGGCTTACCAGCCTTGGCAAAAAAACAGGATTTCTTGTCCTCAGAAGGGAATCAGGAAGGTTTTTCTAGAAGACTTTCCCTTGGGGCCTGGATGTCTGCAACACTGACAGGTGAGGTATTTTTATTACAGACTTGTATCATGGATGTGGCAGAGCAGGACACTGCCCCACTGGAGGTTTGAATGAGGTGTGAACTTTGGCAGGGCACACCCAGTCCACTGCCCCACCAGAGGTGTGAATGGGGCAGGAAACGGTCTTCCTCCCTCCCCACCTCTGTCACCGGAGGCTTAGTACAATAGGTGTGAAGTGCCTTCTCCCACCCTCCATAGGCTTGAACAGGGAGGCAACAGATCACCTCAGTATATATATATGGCAGCTGGACAGATTGGAGCAGGACTTGCACGGACCAGCACTGGGACCTGCACTGGGACCTGCACGGACCTGAACACGGACCTGGAGACACGAACCTCGCACGGACTTTGAGACAGTCTCCCATTTGTAAGTAGGGCAAAGCCGTTTCATGCCCAAACCTTTCCACTTTTCCTGATTTTTCCTGAATTACACGAAAGGCATCCTCGTGAAGACTTTTCCCAACCGAATTAGAACCCAAACTTAAACTAATCTACACACAGATTGTGGGTGGGGCTTTTGGAAATTATAAAAGCTACATAACTTATAATTTCAGCCTCTTCAATTGCCCCCAGTCAATACAATGGAGTAACAGGGTTTAGGGAAAAACCTCATGCATGTTGACATCAACATATACATGAAGAGTTTTGGTTCTTGGGAAGAGAAAGGCTTCCTCAGCACTGAAGAAAACCTTAGCACATGCTTTACTGTAAAGCACAACATAAAATTAGGCTTAAGTTTTCCAAACACTGATGGATGTACTTAACCTTCCTACTATGAACTCTCCCAGGCAGTCTAAGTGTGCAAATAACCAAGGAGGAAGAATTTTACTAGACATAATTATTGCTATTTTAACTTTAGGTTCTGAATTTCCTGTGTTTAGAGCTCATTTGTGTCTTTTTACATGGTCTAATTTACCTTCCAGTGTGATAAGCAATCCATGTGAGATATTCTGGAATGCTTTGAAGCCTCAAATGTGAAGGTGCCTCTTTTGCCAGCTGTCTGAGGTGAGAATCAGGTCAGCTGTATTGTTTAAACAGCTTTAGTCTGGAAAAGAGCAGTTTGGCTACATAAGAATTACATTTTTACCATTTTAAATGTGAATATTTCAGTTAAACTCTCCTCATTCAAGAGAAAAAATATCTTATGTCTCTGGTACTTGCCACATAACCTTCGAGAGGACACCAGCAGATCATGACTGGCAAAACATAGCTTATTAATTTTGATACAACCTATTTCTGAGGTGCCAGCACTGTGCTGTTGCACAGAATCAGGAAGAGATGGAGACAGAATTGCTGCAACAAGGATCTCGCAGCCTAAACACACAAATCACATCAATCCAGCCCAAAGCACACAGGAAGAGCCATGGGAGAGATCTGCAGAAGTCCAGAGAAGAGCAACAAAGTTGGAAAGCATGTGGAGAACAGGGCTGATGAGGAGCAGCTGAGGGAGATGGGGTATTCAGTCTGGAGAAAAGGAGGCTGAGGGGAGAACTTCTCACTCCCTACCACTCCCTGAAAGGAAGTGGAATGAGGTGGGGTCTGGGGATCAGTCTCTTCTTCCTTAGGAAGAAGTAATAGGACAAAAGGAAATGGCCTCAAATTGGACTCGGGGATGTTTAAGGTTGGCTATGAGAAGGAACTTCTTCCCTGAAAGGGCTTTCAAGCACTGGCACAGGCTTTCCAGAGAGGTGGTTGAATGCCCATCCCTGAAAGTGTTTGGAAAAGGCAGAGCTGTGGTGCTAAGGGCCATGGTTTAGCCTCAGCCTTGGCAGACTTAGAGAATGGTTGGATTGGATGAGCATAAAGGGCTTTTCAACCCAAACGATTCTGTGATGGGCTGACAAAGAAGGGTAAGTTGAAAGCCAAAGACAGAAGTTCAGATACGAAAGCCAAAAAAAAGCCATGAAAAGAGCAGTGATACAGATCTGGTGCCAAGAAGAGATCTGCATGGGCTGCAACACAGCATTTCAGATGCAGAGCAGCGAAGCTGACAGCAGATATTGGCTGTCTGTTGAAAACCCCAGCAGCACAGCAGGTGTGCCCCTGCCTCAGGGTAGGAGGTGGCTGTGGAACAGCTTCCATCCTGTGAGAGTGGCAGAGCCCTGGAGCAGACTGCCCAGAGAGGTTGTAGAGTCTCCTTCTCTGGAGACTTTGAAAATCTGCCTGGATGCATTCCTGTGTGAGCTGCCCTGTGTGAGCTGTCCTGGGTGACCCTGCTCAGGCAGAGGGGTTGAACTGGCTGCATCAGGAGAAGGGATTCTCATCCTTTGCTCTGCTCTCCTCAGACCCCACCTGGAGTACTGTGTACAGTTCTGAAGCCCCCAACACAAGAAGGACATGGAACTGTTGGAGTGAGTCCAGAGGAGGCCATGATCAGAGGGCTGGAGCAGCTCTGCTATGAGCACAGGCTATCAGAGAGTTGGGGCTCTGCAGCCTGGAGAAGAGAAGGCTTCCAGGAGACCTTGGAGTGGCCTTCCAGTATCTGAAGGGTGCTACAGGAGTACTGGGAAGGGATTATTCACCAAGTCTTGTAATGCCAGGATGAGGAATAATGGGTTTAAACTGGCAGATGGGAGATTTAAACTGGATGTTAGGAAGAAATTCTTTGCAGTGAGTGTGGTGAGACACTGGCACAGGTTGCCCCAGAGACTTTGTAAACCCACCTGGATGTGTTCCTGTGCGACCTGCTCTGAGTGACCCTGCTCTGGCAGAGGGGTTGGACTGGATGACCTCTGAAGGTCCCTTTCAACTTGTAATATTCTCTGATCCTATGATAGTTTACTTTTAAGGGACAAGTTGCTGTGATTTATGTCTCTCCTCCACATTAATTTATCTGGAGGTGTGCTGATTTGAGGTTAATTGGAATATTTTACTGAGTGAAAGAAAATCCTTAGCTGTGAGAAGAAAGAAAATAACAATGACCTATATCACTCATTCTTCTGCTGAGAGAAGCAAGTAGTCAGAATATAGGACAAGACACTCACTTCTCACACACTTCTCAGTTCTTGCTTCTTCTCCTCTCTGGTGGTCTGTGTGGTTGCATATGCCTTTATTCTTTAATACCATCTCCTTGTTGTCTTTCTGACATCTCACCTCAGATCTCTCCAGATTTACCACGTGAGATATACAGGGATTGATCTGGTTATTTCTGAGGGGAGGGAAAGAAGGGAAAGAGGGGAAAGGAAGGAGAAGGCTGGTCAGGAGCCTCCTGGACAGTCTGACTCTTTCGGAAGGGATTCTGTGTTTCTGTATTACCTTTAACTTGTACATAACTGTAAATACCTGTGTATATATATGCTTGTAAATTGTGCTAAGCTTCCTTAATTTCCCTCTGACTGAGTCTGGTGAATTCGTGGCAGGGAGGTGGGTAACTCCTGAACCACTACAGGAGGGAATGGTGGCTGTGCTCTGAGCATGGCTGGAGTGCTAACCAGGAATGTAGGCTGATTGAAATGCAGTGCCCCAGCTCTACAGCTCAGGTATTTGCAGAAACAAAGCTGGGATTCTCAAAACTGTGTTTCCTGACCAGCTTTTAACCATTACAGAGAGCTCACTGGTTTTAATGGGCACCAACGTAAACCCAGGCCTTGGAAACCCCTGCTTTAGAATTAGAGCATCACAAAATCATGGAATCACAGAAGCACAGAGTTAACCAGGTTGGAAAAGATCTCTGAGAGCATCAAGCCCAACCTATCACCTAACCCTTTTAATTAACTAACCCATGGCAGTAAGTGCCTCATCCAGCCTCCTTTTAAACATCTCCAGGGATAGGTACTCCACCACCTCCCTGGGAAGCCTATCCCAATGCCAATCACTCTTTCTGTGAAGAATTTCTTCCTAACATCCAGCCTGGCACAGCTTGAAGCTGTGTCTTCTTGTTCTGTCCCTGGGTGCCTGGCAGAAGAGACCAACCCCACCTGGCCACAACCTCCCTTCAGGTAGTTGTAGACAGCAATGAGGTCTGCCCTGAGCCTCCTCTTCTCCAGGCTGCACACCCGCAGCTCCCTCAGCCTCCCCTCACAGGGCTGTGTTCCAGCCCCCTCACCAGCCTTGGTGCCCTTCTCTGGACACTTTCAAGCACCTCAGCATCTTTCTTAAATTGGGGGCCCAGAACTGGACACAGGACTCAAGGTGTGGCCTAACCAGTGCTGAGTACAGAGGCAGAAGTACTGCCCTCTGGTCCTGCTGGCCACACTGTTCCTGATACAAGCCAGGATACCGTTGGCCTTCTTGGCCATCTGGGCACACTGCTGGCTCACATTCAGCTGCTGACCTGCACCCCTAGATCCCTTTCTGCCTGGCTGCTCTCCATCACTCTGTCCCTATCCTGTAGGGCTGGGAAGAACCTGTTCAGCCTTGGGAAGAGAGGGTTCCAGGAAGGACTTGGAGTAGCCTTAGAGTGTGCTACAGGAGTGCTGGAGAGGGTATTTTTCAAAGACATGGGGTGACACGATAAGGGGTGATGGCTTCACACTGGGAGTAGCTGAACTGGAGTTGGATATTAGACAGGAATTCTTTGCCCTGAGGGTGGTGAGGCACTGGAATAGGTTGCCCAGAGAAGTTATGGAGGCTGCAAGCCTGAAAGTTTTGAAAGCCAGGCTGGATGTGGCCTTTAGCAACCTGGTCTAGTATGTGTCCTCCTTCCAAACGAAAGCATTTTGTGATTCTGCAATCCATATGGTCACCCTCTACAGCTACCTGAAGGGACAAGGTACAGAGGTAGGTGCTGGTCTTTCCTCACAGGTAGTGCAGTGGTGGTAGTACAAGAGGGAATGGTCTCAAGGTGCACCAGAGTAGGTTTAGGCTGACCACTAGGAAAATAATTTTCACAGTAAGAGTGGTCAGACATTGGCACAGGCTGCCCAAGGAGGTGGTGGAGACGCCAGTCCTGGAGGTGTTTGAAGGTCTTTCAGATGTGGTTCTTGGGGATATGGTTTAGTGGTGGACTTGGTAGAGTAGGGTCAGTGATCCTGGGGTTCTGTTCCAGCCTGAATGATTCCATAATTCTAAGCCAGGCTGGATGTGGCCTTGATCAGTAGATGTCCTGCTTCCAAACCAAAGCATTTTTTAAGTTCTATTATTCTAAACTTAAAGCCCTGGAATGACAAAGTGTGTGTGGATGTGAAGCCCTTGTAGGTGACTGGGTCTCAATAATGGCATTGAGTCCAGTGCTGTGCATTCCAAGAGCAAAGAAAAAGTCGTTTTCATGACTGCTAGGGACCAATCATTTCTAGTGGAGGTGTTTAGCTTTTTCCACCCAGAGAAAGTAAGAATTGCATTAGAGTCTTGAAAATTATCCCCAATTTCCCTTCAATTTGGTGACAGAATTTTAACAAGTTGCTTCCAGGTACCCTTGAGAGCTTTCCTCAGCATCTCGCTCTGTTAAAACCTTGGACACATCCCTGTGAGTACCATGGAATTTAAAATACAGTTATAAGCATTTTAAAGATGGTCTTGGTACCTGACTCCTGATAAAATTTCTATTAGTTTTTTATTATCTGTAATTCCCCTGAAGCACCACGGAGCTGCCTAATAACAAATACACTCCTCTCTTTTACAGCTGCTGTGGGATAAAGTTTCTCCCCAGTTTTTCTTTCTTTGTTACCGTGGTTGGGTTTGCTGAAATTTAACCCTGGTCTGCACTGGATCTGGTAGATGGATTTGTGTCAACCATCCCAGCTTTAATTTTGTGGATCACAGACCTCTGAGAAAGTTGCAGCTACTTGTTCTTCAGCTCCAAAGCACAGAGTTTTCCAGCAGAGTTTGTAAATTCTTTCATCGTCATCATTGCTATCAACGATTCATCATTGAAGCATAGGATATCAGGATGGAAGAGACCTTGAGGATCATAAAATGGTCTGGGTTGGAAGGGATCTCCAAAGCTTATCCAGTCCAGCCCCTCTGTACTCCACTAAACCAGGCTGTCCACAGCCCTGTCCAGCCTCACCTTGAATATCTCCAGGAATGAGGCCCCAACCACCTCCCTGGGCAACCTGTTGCAGTGTTCCACTAGCCTCATGGTAAGGAACTTGTTCCTCATAACCAATCTAAATCTGCTCTGCTCTAGTTTGAAGCCGTTGCCCTCATCCAGTCCCTGCAGGCTTTTGCATACACTCCCTCTGCAGCCTTCTTGTAGCTGCTGCAGGTTGCTATTAGATCTCCTGGAGCTTTCTCCTCTCCAGGCTGAACACCCCCAGCTCCCTCAACCTGTCCTCACAGCAGAGCTGTTCCGACACCTCGATCATTTTCACAGCCTACTCTGGACCCGCTCCATCAGGTTCATGCCCACTGTGTTGAAGAATTCAGAGCTGGACACAGCCCTGCAGGTGAGGTCTCCCCAGAGCAGAGGGGAAGGATCTCTTCTCTGTTTTTGCTGCAGCCCAGGCTGCCATTGGCCTTCTGTGTTGCCAGTGCCCATTGTTGGCACCTGTCCAGATCATCTGGTCCAACCTTTCCTGGGAAAAGCAGGGTCTTTGATGACTTCCAGGCAAAACATGGCTTCTTTCAAGCTCCAAATAGCTCAGGAACTCCTAAGACAGTGTCTTTCAGCAGATTTTGATGCAGTTTCGCTTTCAGAGGGGAATGAGGCAGGTGGCAGGGAGCTGCTGCAGATAGCAGCATGTTTAGAGTGCTCTCTAGCTGTCCAGAGGTCCCTGTTCTTGAGCTGTGAGTTTTGCTGTCTTGAGTAGTTAAATCTTTCTCATTTTTGCTCAAACTAATGAAAGAGCAAATTGTCCAGAATAATTTTTGCCATTCTGAGGTAGCCCCAAGTTTCTCTAGGGCTTGCTTTCAGCTCAGTGCAGGCACAGCACTCGTATTTAGCCTGTGAAGGCTGAATGATTGCAGCAATCCTCTCACATTTCTCTATAATATCCAAAAGCAAGTAGGAGCCTACTCTGGAATGAATATCCAGCTGGCTCTGGGGAGGTTAAATTTGGCTAGATGGAAGAGAGGGTGCACAGCACAGAGTGAGATATAATGAGAGGGGGAAAAAAACACTCAAGGAAAAGACATTGAAGGGACAAGGGTGATATTCTGAGCAGAGGCCCTGCTGAATGCTTCAGGTCTTGTAAAAGGAAAGAAAACTCATTGTTGCTCTGGCAAATAAAAGGCAGGTTTATGATGCTGGCATCATCATTTTCCGGCAGGTAAAACAATTTCAGACTGGAGTAAACTGTGAAGCTGAGGGAAAAGAAATGATCTCCAAAGCTGACGTCTTTGGGTGCCGTTAAAAATATGATATTTGCAAAGCAGCTATAAAAGGTGGGGTCTGCCAAAGGATCAAAAAGGAGATTACAGAGCAATCACAACTTGGATGGAAGATTTGGAGTGTGAAGGGAGAGCTCTTCCTAAAGCTTGAAAGGGGGAAAAAAAAAAAAAAAAAGACAAAAAAAAAGAAAAAAAGGGGAGTCAAGTGTACAGGAAATCAGATCTTATATTTTCCTGATCTCTTGCCAAATACCCCTCAGAAGAGGCAGACCTTTATTCCTGGAAAGAAGGCTTTCTTGCCAAAAATATGGAGGTGCTGCTTTGTTCCCAGCCAAGTTGAGGATGAATGATGGAAATCAAACCTGTATCTGCTGGGACCCTCAGGCCTCTGAAGATCCATTGCAACATGTTGAAAGGGACTTAGCTCAGGAAGATCTGGATTCTAGCTCAGGCTCAGGGGAAGCTTGAGGACTTTATGGTTTCCTTTTTTTCCCATCAAGTTTTACAGCCCACATTTGTAGTAAAATAATGTTCGTTTGAAGTTTGTGTGTTTCATGGGAGTGGGGCCTTGAAGAAGTTATTTCAGTTAAACGGCACCAGATGGAGTTTTAGATTGTGACAGGATTCCAGTGTTTAGTTTGAAATTACGTTTTTCATTTGATGGCTTTACGGTATCAGCAGCTATTCTGCTGGCACATATTCCTGTTGGAAAAAAAATTGATACAATGCAGCTGGATTCAGTTTTGGGGGCAAAAATAATGATCCTATGCTTCGTTATTAACACAGAGGAGTTGGAGTTGTTTCGTTTTTCTCTTCATTGTGAGACTCCACTGCTTGATATCAGCTCTTGAGTTAACTTTGTCGTTCAACAGTATGTCTTGGTTCTTTAGCTGGTGATACAGCAAACCCCAGAGAGATCAGGAGAGATAAAGCCTCAAAAGTAACAACAATACCTAACATGAGAGCCAGAAATTCTCTGTACTCAGCCTGGGAGTCAGGACTTGGGTGTATTTTTTTATACTTTTTAGATTTACCACCTCCCTTGATGCTGTTGTCATCTCTATTTTAGAACCTCCACTTTGCAGGAAAAGCTCACAGAGAATCACAGAATGGCGCAGGTTGGAAAGGACCTTAGAGATCATATAGTTCCAAATGCCCTGCCATGGGCAGGGACACCTCCCAAATAGGCCAGGTTGCCCAAAGCCTGGCCTTGAACACCTCCAAGGAGGGGGCATCCACAACTAGTCTGAGCAACCTGTTCAAGAGTCTCACCACCCTCAGACTGAAGAACTTCTTCCTCAGCTCCAGTCTAACCCCTCATCCTGTCTCTAGCCAGTAATGTGCATTCAGGGCCAGGAGGGCCAATGCCATTACGGGGTGGATTAGAAGGGCTGTGGCTAGTAAGTTGAGAGAAGTTCTCCTGACCCTCTCCTCTGCCCATCCGGAGTACTGTGCCCAGTTCTGGGCCACATAGTTCAAGAGGGATAGAGAACTACTTGAGAGAGTCCAGCACAGAGACACAAAGATGATGAAGAGAGTGGAACATCTCTGTTATGAGGAGAGCCTGAGGGAGCTGGGTCTTGGAGCTTGGAGAGGAGGAGACTGAGAGGTGACCTCATGAATGTTTATAAAGAGGTAAAGGTGAGTGGCAGGAGGCTGGAGCCAGGCTCTGCTGGGTGATGCCAAACAACAGGACAAGGGGCAATGGTGGAAGCTGAGGCATAGGAAATTTCATGGAAATATGAGGAGGAAATTTTTTCAGTATGAGGGTGCCAGAGCACTGGAACAGGTTGCCCAGGGGAGTTGTGAAGTCTCCCTCTCTGGAGATATTCAAGACTTGCCTGGATGTGTTTCTGTGTGATCTGGTCTATGTGGTCCTGCTCTGGCAGGGGGGTTGGACTGGATGAGCTTCGGAGATCCCTTCCAGCCCCTGATATTCTGTGATTCTTTGATTGGAGCAGGCTGCCCAGAGAGGTTGTGGAGGCTCCCTCTCTGGAGACTTTGAGGACCTGACTGGACATTCTCTGGGAGAAGCTGCACTGTTTGTACTCAAGGATCTCCAGAGGACCCCTCCAATCCCCACCACTCTTGGACTCTGTGATTCTGTAACAGCAAAGGGGTGGATGGGATGGCAGCAATGTGTGAGCAAATAGAAGGAATTTGACAGAAAAGTTGAGAGGAAAGTTTGGTACATCTCATGACTGATTTGAGGTTCCATGATCGTTAGATTACAGAACAGCTCATCCTAAGAAAAGCTTCACCGTGCAAGAGGCCACCCCACAGAGAGCATTCAGCTTCACACAATGGCAGCCTTCTGGCTTTGGCTGATGGGCTGAAATCTCATTTCAAACAGAGACCATCTAGAAGGTACTTGGATATCCCTCAAGGTTTGCTCCAAGTCAGTCCTGTCTTTCCAAGTGAACATCAGTACCTTGCTTTGTAAGCAGAAACCCTTTGAGAGCAGGAGGAAATTCTGGACCACACTTAATCCCCAAAAGCAGGACTCCTCAGCAAGGGAACCACAGGCTCCTGAGAGAACTGAGCCAAAGCTTCTCAAATATTTGAGGCATGGAAACCTGAAAATTTTGTAAAATCTATAGGAATTCCTGATTACATTTTAAATATTTGACTGAATTGTGGTATCAGTTAACTCACACCTGCTCACCCTGTCCCCCAGACCCAGTGAAATAGTTTAAAATCTGTTCTTTATCATTAGTGACTGCTTTCTGGGGACCTTGACACTGTGCAGAGAAGGAATCTGGGCTGGGAATACTGTGGTCAGCTGCAACTTTCTCTTAGTCTTGACCAGCATCTTTATGGTCTTGTAGAAAAGAACTCACAGCCTTGTGCAGACTGGAGAAGGCTCCAGGAGATCTAATATCAACCTGCCAGTACCTGAAGAGGCTGCAGAGGGACTGTGTACAAAGGTCTGCAGAGACAGGGTGAGAGCAATGGCTTCAAACTAGAGCAGAGCAGATTTAGATTACATGGGAAGAACAAGTTATGCACCAGGAGGGTGCTGGAACACTGCAACAGTGAGGTGGCTGGGGCCTCATTCCTGAAGATGTTCAAGGTGAGGCTGGACAGGGCTGTAGGCAACCTGATGTAGTGGAGGATGTCCCTGCTGATTGCAGAGGGGTTGGACTGGATGAGCTTTGGAGATCCCTTCCAACCCAGGCCATTTTGTGATTCTATGATAACTGCTTCTTTGTGTCTTTGCCAGCCAGATATTAATTTTCATATGTCTTTTAGCTGAAAAAAAAATCACTTTCTTTGAAAACTTGAACGAATTTCTGATGTTAAGGACTAACGGGGGGAAATATTACCTTTATGAAGGAATTGCTGGTGCTGGGCCCTTGGAGAAAAGATGGATATTTGCTCATAGTTATGACAAGCATATAAATATAAGGGCAACAAATCTGGGGAAGAGTCTGGAGAACAGGGCTGAGGAGGAACAGCTGAAGAAGCTGGAGGTGTTTGGTCTGGAGAAGAGGAGGCTGAGGGGAGACCTCGTTGCTCTCTACAGTCTGAAGGGAAGTTGGAGTGAAGCGGGGTTGGGCTATTCTCCCTAGTATCAAGTGATAGGAGAGGAAATGGCCTGAAATTGTGCCAGGGAAGGATGAGGTTGGAGATGAGGAAAAATGTCTTTGCTGCAAGAGTGGTCAGAGATTGGAACAGGCTGCCCAGGGAGGTGCTGGAGTCCCCATCCCTGGAGGTGTTCAAGAAATCTGTGGCCATGGCACTTTGGGATGTGGTTTGGTGGCCATGATGGTGTGTGACTGATGGTTGGACTGGATGATATTAGAGAGCTTTTCCAACCCAAAAGAATTCAATGGTCCTACATAGAGACTTGGACCTTTCTTATTTCCCCCATCTAAACTATAATAATGTTCTTCAGAAGGCCAAAGGAAATCTGTAATTTATTTTTTTTGCCTTAGTTTTCCTTACAGGACTGTAAAACTCAAATTTAAAAAATAAAGCAACCTATATATATACATATATATATATATATATATAAAAAATCCAAACAAGCCCACACAGAAAATGTCAGGCTAATGAAAATCCCTGGAGTTCCAACAGAGCAAAACATCCGCACCTAGCTAGTCAGGGTTCTCATCTTAAAGACCACAGAATTGGTTTGGTTGGAAAAGATCTCTCAGATCATTGAGCCCAAATTTCCATCTACCATGATATTTCATTTGCCTGCTGCTCCTCTTCCCAGTGGCCTCCTGCCTCTTCTTTTAGGTTCCTTTCAAAGAGGTAAGCTTGTGAAAGCCTGCAGGTAGCTTTATTTACTGACAAAGGCTCTCTCTGGATACCATGGTTAAAGGGTTGGAGAAACACCCATCACCCACTGCTCACACTGGGCAACACAACTCCTGCAGCATTCCTTGCCTTGGCAGAGTACCCAGAGTGCCCAGTTCTGGATGCTGCTGCCCAGCTGATGGGTGCCCAAACAACTTTGCTCTTCAGCCCCAGTCACACAGCATTTGTGAGCACAGTGAGCTGTTGGGGAGGTGCAGAGGGCACCATGCAGCAGGACAGGTGAGGGGTGAGAGCAGCTCTGCAGAGAAGCACCTTGGAGTGCTGGGTGATAGCGAGTTACTCAAGGGACAGCAAAGTGCCCTGCTGGCCAAGAAGGCCAACAGCAAACTCAGCTGCATTAACAAGCATGTGGCCAGCAGCCCGAGGGAGGTTCTCCTTCCCCAGTACTCAGCCCTAGTCAGACCACCCCTGGAGTATTGTGTCTGGGTCTGGGCTCCCCAGATCAAGAGGGACAGGGAACTGCTGGAGAGAGTTCAAGAGAGAGCTATGAGGATGATGAAGGGCCTGGAGCATCTCTTATGAGGAAGGGCTGAGAGCCCTGGGGGTATTCAGTCTGGAGAAGAGAAGGCTGAGAGGGGACTTGATCAATGTCTACAACTCTCTGAAGTGTTGCTGTCAGGAGAGTGCAGCTAGGCTCTTTCCTGTGATTCCCAGGGACATCTGAGGGGCAATGGACATTAACTCAACCACGGGAAATTCCTTTTCAATATGAGAAGAAACTTCTTTAGTGTGAGGGTGCTGGTGCCCTGGAGCAGGTGGCAGGTTATGTAGTCTCCTCCACAAATCTCCAAAACCCACCTGGTTGAGTTGCTGTCCTGTGTGATCCTGCTCTGGCAGGGGTGCTGGACTCGATGATCTCTGGAGATTCCTTCCCAACTTTAACATTCTGTGACCAGCAGCTCCCAATCCACATCTGGAAGCCCATTTAGATTGATCAGACCATCTTTCTTCCAGCTATCCTGGAGGAAGAGCTCTGCAACTGAGCATTACCTAGCTCTGTTTTTAAGTGCTGCTGTGACTTTTGCCACTGTTTTTTCCCCCTTTTTTGGGGGGCCATCTAATTGTACTGCATTTCATAATCTTTTTATCTACTCCTGGAGTGTTTTCATCTTTTTTGTACCCTTGGAATCTTTGATGAAATATTTAAAGGCTTTTCATTGTTTTGGTGATGTAATTAAGCCTTTAGAGAAGTTCTTTGATGCCAAGTACATTCTATGCTTTTATTAGCACTTTTGCAACAGTAATTCATAGATTCATAGAATGGTTGAGGTTGGAAGGGACCTTTAAAGATCCATCCCCAAGCTGTACAAGCCCCTACAGATCATGTGCATGCAAATACAGATGGTAGAAGTGGAACAAATCACACTGCTTGCTCTTCAGTATTTCATCCTTAAACAGCTCAGCTGTTTCCCCTTTTTTTTTCCTCATAAGTAATCATCTTGCCCATCTGAAACAAATTAACTCCTGGGGAGGATGTGTTCTGAGAGCTTTCATGTGGTTCTTGTTACCAGGGAAACTACTTCTTTTGTCAGTGTGTCCCCTGAAGCTCGGGGACAGCACAGATTGCTTTGAGCATCAGCTGACAAGGGCCAACTAGTTTGCATGTGGTGTCTAAGTGACAAAAACAATTAGAGGCTACCCCAGCACTGGCCAGCATTGCTCATCCTGGGCAGCTCTTCAGAAGAGATGTGTGAAATGCTGGGGTCTATCTGTTCAGCCTACTGGAGGCTGGTGAAACAAATATTGTCCTGGGGCTGGCTGGAAGGGTGGGGAGGATGCAGTGCAGAGCATCCTTTGATACTGGGGAGTCCTCTGCTGGGGGATTATGTGTCACAGAATCACAGAACACATCTGGTTGGATGATACCTCCAAGATTATCCAGTCCAACCCTCAATCAAGCACTGCAAGGTCAACACTAAGCCATGTCCCTAAGCACCAGCTCTACAGGCTACTGGAACACCTCCTGGGATGGTGACTCCAGCACGGCTGTGGGCAGAACATTCCAACGGTTGAGAACCCTTCCAGTGCAGAAATATTTCCTAGCATCCAGCCTGAATCTCCCCTGCTGAAGCTTAGAACTATTTCTTCTGCCACCAAGGAGCAGAAGCTGTCCCCTCCTTGCTCCAGCCTCCCTTCAGGAAGCTGTAGAGAGCAACAAGGTGTGCCTTCAGCCCCCTCTTCTCCAGCCTGAACACCCCCAGCTCTCTCAGCATCTCCTCACCAGATCTGTTCTCCAGACCATTTACCAGCTTTGTTGCTCTTCGCTTCCAGTATCTCAACTTCTTTCCTGTTGTGAGCCCCGCCAAAACTGAAGCCAGGACTCAAGGCACAGCCCTGAGAGCACAAAAATGCTCATGAAAATGTCCTTTTTTGGAACTTGTGCTCCTTGGGTTTATTTTCACCAAAACAGACCCAACAGGCACAGTGAGGAAGTGATCCAGAGCTGTAATTACAGTAAATAATAATTCCTGCTCTCCCAGAAGTCTCTCTGGCTTACATCTTGAACCCATAAGGAGCTCAGTGCCCATGGTGGGTTGAGGGAGGTATTTGAATTTAAAATGATCAGCAAATAGGACAAAGAGTTGAGCCAGCAGTGACAAACCTTGAGCCATGAATGGCTTCTGAGCACCTCAGGGATGCTTCTGCTTTCAAAATTCTGTAACTAACAAGACTCAATGACTCTCAGGTGTCCTCACCAGTTTGGATTTTTTACCACGTTCTTTTGCCTAGAGTTTTACCCAGGGGAGATGGTTTGCTTTGGAAGCGACAAAGCTCTGGGTTAACGGATCTGAAGACTTGTCCTATTTAATCAGAAAGAAAAAAAAAAAAACCACCATCATCTGGAGAATCTATTTTCATTCTTTGGAAGACTGAAATAACAAACCCAAGACCACTAGCTGCAGAAGTGGAAATATCAGCTTAGTTTTAATCATAAGCGTTCCACCATAATTCATAGTATCATAGAGCCTGTTGGGTTGGAAAAAACCTTTGAGATCACCAGGATCATCTGGATGCTATGAAGAAGATCTTTACTATGAAGGTGGTGGAACACTGGAATAGGTTGCTCAGAGAGGTGCTGGAGGCCCCATTGCTGGAGACTTTCAAAGTCAGGCTTGATGAGGCTCTGAGCAAGCTAATCTAGTTAAAGATGTGCCTGCTTCCTGCAGGGGCATCGGACAAAATGAACTTTAAAGGTCCCTTTCAATTCAAATCATTCTGTGATTCCATGGTTCTGTGAGCATTGAGTCCAACCATTACCTGACTCCCATGTACAAGACCATGTGCAACAGTTAACTACTTACAGCAGAAAGGCTGCGACAGTCCTGAGGAGCTGCAGTTCAGTCTCTTGTGAAAGCCATGTATGAATAAAAGTGATGATTCAGCTAGCAGAAATCAGCCATGAATACTGGTTATGAGAACAGCTCACCACAGAAACAGAGCACACAGTAGGAGAGGGGATTCTGCCCTCCCCTTTGCTGAGACCTCACCTGCAGTGCTGCATCCAGCTCTGGAGCCCTCAACACAGGAAGGACATGGACCTGATGGAGTGAGGCTTGGAGCACCTCTACTATGAGGACAGGCTGAGGGAGATGGAGGTGTTCAGCCTGGAGAAGGGAAGGCTCCAGGGGGGACCTAACAGTGACCTGCCAGTACCTGAATGGACTACAAGAAGGCTGCAGAGGGACTGTTTCCAAAGGCCTTGCAGTGGTGGGACAAGAGGCAGTGGTTTGAAATGAAAGCAGAGCAGATGGAGATTGGATGTGAGGAAGAAGTTCTGCACCATGAAGCTGCTGAAACACTGCAACAGGTTGGCCAGGAAGGTGGTTGAGGCCTCAGCCCTGGAGCTGGACAGGGCTGTGGGCAACTTGCTCTAGTGGAGGATGCCTCTGCTGACTGCAGAGGGGCTGGACCAAGCCAGGCCTTTTTCTGATTGTCTGATAAGATGTTGACAGAAAACATCAACCAGGATTTGGAAAGCAGCTGTGCTGTTGAGCTGAGCAGATCACCAGGCCGTAACTATTTAACAGGAGGAATACAATCAGAAGTAACCAAAAACAGGCCAAGTGAAGTAACTGGGAGGAGAGAAATGGGAGAAGAAGTGATTAAAACCAGGACTCTTTCTTAGGTGGCACCCAAAATTAACATGAAGGAAAGGTTCCCTGCCCAGAAGCACACAAGCTAAACAGATTGATGGGAGTTGCCCAGAAGCACACAAGCTAAACAGATTGATGCCCATGAAACCCAGGGCAACACAATGGTGTCCTGACCTGTTTCAAGAGGAGCATGTCTGGCAGGAGTGGGGCAGTGATGATGCCTCTGTGCTTGGCCCTGGTGAGGCCACGGCTTGAGTACAGAATCACAGAATTAATCAGATTGGAAAAGACCAACCTATCACCTAACCCTTCTAATTAACTAAACCATGGCACTAAGTGCCTCATCTAGCCTCCTGTACTGGGTTCAGTCCTTGGCATAACAGTCTAAGAAAGATATTGAGGTCCTGGAGTGTGTCCAGAGAAGAGTACTGAGGTTGGTGAGGAATCTGGAGGGCATCATATGAGGAGTGGCTGAGGGAGAAGAGTCTGGAGAAGAGAAGGCTGAGGGGAGACCTCATTGTTCTCTACAGCTGCCTGAAAGAAGGTTGGAATGAGGCCTGTGTTGGCCTCTTCTCCCAAGTAACAAGTGATAGGACAAGAGGAAATGGCCTGAAATTGTGCCAGGGGAGGGCTAGATTTGGAGATGAGGAAAAATATCTTTGCTGCAAGAGTGGTCAGGGATTGGCACAGGCTGCTCAGGGAGGTGGTAAAGTCCCCATCTCTGGGCATGTTCCAGAACCGTATGGTGTCATGGAAGATACATGTCCTGGCTTGCCCAGGCATGATCCCATGGTCCCTTCCCTGTGCTGGAGGAAGGAAGCAGAGCACAGGGAGAAGACAGAAGGCTTGAAGACACTCACTTGGAGGGTCTAAGACTTGCCCAGACTTGTTCTTCCCAAATAAGGGAAAGCAAGCTCCTGACTTCACCTAATATGGTCAGGTTTGGCAAAATGCCATTCTGATTGGTGAGTTTGTGTGGCCATGGCAGCCACTTACATTCAGGTAATCAATAAGTAGGCTTCTGCCACAGGCTTTGCTGCGTTTGCTTTTGCTTTTACTTTTGATGTGCCTGCTCTGCCCTGCCACATTATGCTCTGCTTTGCCTGCAATGACTTTCAAGATGCTAACAGAATTCCCTTCAAGCTTTGGGTACTCTCTGATACTATTGTGTGAGTAAATATTACAAAGCCTCTCTAAGAAATTCTGTAATTAGATTCTGTTGTGCCTTTCTGCCTGAGAAACAGAAAGGAGCCTCTCAAGTTCCCGAGTGGGCAAGAGGTATATTTGAAACTAAGAACTTCATTCCAGTTTTAATGTTTGCATTTGCTAGTTATTTCTTAAAGTGTTCTAGTTTTGCCTGTTCCCTGTGTGTATGTGTCCGAACCCTGCATTTCAAACATTGTAAATAAGTTTTCTGATGAGATTTAATGTTAATAAACAATTTTATTGTTATTAACAATCATTGCCTGAATATAAAAATTAATATTGATTATTAATTTTGTATAATTCTTAACATGTGGTCATGGCACTTGGGGACAGGGTTTGGTAGCCGTGGTAGAGTTGGGTTGACGGCTGGAATGGATGATCTTTGAGGGTTTTTCCACCTCAATGGTTCTATAAGAATTTCATAGAAACTTATCTGACTTAAAGAGGACATAAGCACATGCTTGAGTAGCCTGTGAAAATGGAGGTCACCTCACTTTCTGATCCAGTCCTAGCTACATATAAAACACCAAATCTCTTCAACTTGGGATGCTGGGCAAAGAACCCAGCATGAAAGAGACTGCAGTGTGCAAGAGGCTCAGGTGAGCTCAAATGCAGCAAAACCTCTGATTGCAGGCTGAGCTTGTAGTGGGTTCTGGAGCAGCTGTGTGCAAGCGGGGCATTTGGGTCCTGAGGTAAGAGGACCATCTCTTTCAAGATTCATCTCTTTCTGGTCAATTAAAAGGTTTTGGACACTAGGAAAAAGTTTTTCATGGAGAGAGTGGTCAGGGACTGGAATGAGCTGCCCAGGGAGGTTGTGGAGTCCCCAAACCTAGATGTGTTTAAGAGTTGTTGGAATGTGGTGCTTAGAGATATGGTTTAAGGTGAATCTTGTAGAGTTATAGGTTGGACTTAGTGATCATAGAACCATAGAATGGTTTAGGTTGGAAGGGACCTCAAAGATCATCCAGTTTCAACCTCTCACCATAGGCAGGGACACCTCCCACTAGAACAGGATGCTCAAGGCCTCATCCAGCCTGGCCTTGAACACTTCCAGGGAGGGAGCAGCCACAACCTCCCTGGGCAACCTGTGCCAGTGTCTCACCACCCTCACTGTAAAGAACTTCCTCCTAACATCCCATTTCAATCTCCCCTCTGCCAGTTTAAACCCATTACTCCTCTTCCTGGCATTACAAGACCTTGTGAATAGTCCCTTTCCAGCCTTCCTGTAGCCCCCTTTCAGATACTGGAAGGCTACTATAAGGTCTTCTTAAAGCCTTCTCTTCTCCAGGCTGCAGATCCACAACTCTCGTAGCCTGTCCTCACAGCAGAACTGCTGCAGCCTTCTGAGCATCTTTGTGTCCTCCTCTGGACTTTCTGCAACAGTTCTATGCCCTTCTTGTGTTGAGGGCTTCAGAACTGTACACTGTACTCTAGGTGGGGTCTGAGGAGAGCAGATCCTGAGGGGCTTTACCAATCTAGATATTTCTGTGATTCTGTGATGCCAGCTCCTGTCAGCTGGGAACATCTGTCAATCCCTCTGTGCAGGATGACTGAAGGGAGGAAGCAGATTAAAGCAGTGTAATAAAAACAGATGTTAAATCATGAACCAGAGATGTTCAGAAGTTCAAAGTGCTTCTTCTGCCTTAATGTGCTTAATTACAGAATTCCTTGTTGCTGTCATTAAAACTGAACCCTGCTGTTAGCTCACTCATCTCTGCTCTAATTTCCTTTAGCAAATCTAATCTCTCTTAGGGGCTGTGGGACCACCTGGAATTGCCAGTCCCTGATGTTACATCAATAGGGGGAAAAATATTCTCTTTGCTGTTCTGAGCTGTTCAGTGATCAACGTAAAAAGCAAGGTCAGTGTTTAAATTCCTGGACTAGGGACTAAATGGTCTAGACCTGATTATATTAGATAGCTGTGTGGTGAAAACCTTGACATGTCTGCTTGTAGCTTCCAATGCCCCACAGCTTCTCCCTTGCTGTTCAAGATGGAGTTAGGAATTCAGGTCAGCCTTTTGAAAAGGCTTTTGAGGATACACAGCATCCCAAATCTGAAGCACTCAGCAGTGATGAGCTCCTTTATGCAAGTTCTCCATTTCTTTTTTTTTTTTTTTTTTTAATGTTCCCTTTCCTTGATTTTCCCATGTAGAAAATGAGAGAAATACTTTTGGGGTTTACAGAGAAGTTTTACTGATTGATATTGGATCATTAAGCAGTGAAAATAAATCAGCATTTAAAATAATGAAAGGAATTAAAACCTGATTAATCTTCTAGTGGTCAAGATGGGGGGACTGAGTGCAGCCTCAGTAAGTTTGCAGACAAGATGGAATTAAGCAGGAGTGTTGACCTGCTTCAGAGTAGGAAGGGTCTGCAGAGGGATGTGGATAGGAAGATAAATAGACCAAGGAAAAATGAGATGAGGTTTAATAAGACCAAGTGCCACATCCTGCACTTGGGTCAGAACAACCTCATGAATGCTCCAGGATTGGGGAAGAGTGGCTGGAAACTGCCCAGCAGAGGAAGGCTTGAGAGTGTTGATCAGCAGCTGGTTGGAGATGAGCCTGGCCCATCCTGGCCAGGATCATCAGTGATGTGGCTCCAGGACCAGGGCAGGGATTGTCCCTCTGGGGTCATCACTGGGGAGACCACAGGTTGATTCCTGGGTTCAGTTTTGGGTCCCTCACTCCAAGAAGGACACTGAGGAGCTGAAACAGGTCCAGAGAAGGTGGTGAAGGGTCTGGAGAACAGGGCTGGGAAGGAGCAGCTGAGGAAGCGGGAGGTGTTTAGTCTGGAGGAGGCTGAGGGGAGACCTCATTGGTCTCTGCAGCTCCCTAAAAGGAGGCTGCAGTGAGGTGGGGTTGGGCTCTTCTCTCAAGTAACTCAAGTTAGGATGAGAGGAAGTGGCCTGAAGTTACACCAGGGGAGGTTTAGTTCCTAGATGAGGAAAAATCCGCTTGCTGCAAGAGCAGTCAGAGATTGTCAGAGGCTACCCAGGGAAGTGCTGGAGTCTCCATCCCTGGAGGTGTTCAAGAAACCTGTGGCCATGGCACTTAGGTCAGGGTTTAGTGGCCATGTGGTGTGGGATTGGTGGTTGGACTCAATGATCTCAGAAGCCTTTTCCAATCTTAGTGATTCTATGATTCTTGCTTCTCATCTCTTCCTGAGAGAGCTCAAAACTGCATTTTCAGGTTTTTGTGTAATCTTTCAGTTTTCAGATTTGATCATTCTGGGATAGTCTTCAAAAGGGGAGTGCTTTGGTAATATTCATTCTTTCTATACCATTTGCAAACTGCACTAAACCTTCCCTGTCAGGAAGAATGAAATGGTTTTTAAAGGAATGTTAAATGAAACAACTCCAAACATAGTTATGTTAATGAATCTTGTAAAAACAAAATGTTTTCACAGTCTCAGAGAAACATTTCATTTCCATCCAAGGAGCATATCCTGGTGGAATAGTCCCAGCTGCCTTAAGTCAGAAGACGAAAAGGAAATCAAGGAACACATTGAATTCCCTGCAAACCCAGGAAAAGTGTCATTTAGTTTTGTTGTGTCAATGTTGAAGTTAAATATAAAGAAAAAAGGTCAGACTTGCTATGACAGGAGCCCAGGACCAATCTGAACTTCCTTTTCAGGTTTCCAATGAAGTTACGTAACCATCATAGAATCATAGAATGGTTTAGGTTGGAAGGGACCTCAAAGCTTATCCAGTTCCAAGCCCCTGCCATAGGTAGGGACACCTCCCGCTACAACAGGTCACTCAAGGCCTCATCCAACCTGGCCCTGAACACCTCCAGGGAGGGAGCAGCCACCACCTCCTCAGGAGATCTGTATTTCTGGAAATCTAAATATTTCTGGTAATCTTTTAGGCACTTCAGTGGGTGCAAAGCCCTTTGGTGAGTTTGGCTTGGACTGTGTCAGTCCACCCCTTTGGATAATGGACTCACCAGGAGGGGGTTCGGCACTTGCTCCCTAAACCAGCCTTGGCAGTACCTCTGACCATGTACCATGAGCTGTTTGGTCACCGTTCCTACCAGGAAACCCATGCAGGGTCATGGACTCATTTTGGTTGGAAAAAACCTGGTGAAGAGTCTGAAGAACAGGTCTGGTGAGGAGCAGCTGAGGAAGCTGGGAGTGTTTAGTGTGAAGAAGCGGAGGCTGAGAGAAGACCTCATTGCTCTCTACAGCTCCACGGGAGGAGACTGCAGTGAGATGAGAGTTGGTCTCTTCTCCTCCTCTGCTTAAGTGGCATCTGTAAGTTTACATTAACAGCCTAAACTAGCCTTGAAAGAAAGAAGTCAGAGGAAAGGAGCATTTGCAAGAAAAGGTGGTGCCCAAAGAGAAGGTCTTTTCATTATGGAAATAGGTTTCACCAGTCTGCATGTTCCTGCATGAAGCCAGAGGCTAGGAGCACTGCTCAAACTGCTGGGACAGAGCTGCAACCATTTTCAGCACTGTCAAACCAAGAAGGAAATATTTCCTTCACTTGTTTCCCCACGCAGCTTCTACCAATCCACCTCAAGCACAATATGGAATGGAAAACAGCTTAAGGAGCACTCTCACTTCACACAAAAATCTTTCACTTCCTATCCCATTATGATTTTTCATAAAATCTGGCCTCTGTCAGCTCAAAACCACATTTTTCCTCAGTTATTACTTTTATACTCTTCCAAACATTAGGGATAAAATTTTATCACCTTTACTGCTAGAAGTATTTATTTTTTCTTCTAAAAGTATAGTTTTGTTTCAAAATAATAATAATTAAAAAAAAAAACACAAAAAGCCCCAAAAGCCAACAACAAAAAAACCCACCCCCAAATTCCATATGGCCTTTCATAGTTCCAAAATACTTCTGTTCATACTCTTCTGTGATCAGTTTAAATCATCATGCATATCCAAATCAACCCCCAAAGGCTGTCTTCTGGCAAAGTCCCACCTCTCAGGCAGTCAGTGTAAAGTACCTGGCCTTTTGTATAAGCTGTTTGATCACTGAACTTCATACATTGGAGGAAATCACAGAATAGATTCAGTTGGAAAAGCCCTCTGAGATCACTGAGTCCTACCAACAGACCAACACCACCATGATCATTAAACCATGCCCCACATTTTTATGCCCTCAGGTTTCTTGAACACCTCCAGGGATGAGGACTCCACCACCTGCCTAGGCAGTCTGTGCCAATTCCTGATCACTCTTGCAGCATAGAAATTTTTCCTCATCTCCAACATAGCCCTTCTCTGGCACAATTTCAGGCTATTTCCTTTCATTTCAACACCTGAAGCTTCATCACTGTACAGCATGACTGTAAGTTATTAAAATCTGTAGATATTTTCCATTTAGAGGCATCTTCCCCAAGTCTCCCGTCTAACCCTGTGAGCATTTCAGCAATCATTTATTTTTCTTTAAACCAGGAGAAATCGTGAATTTAGGATGAGAGGAGATGGCTTGAAATTGTGCCAGGGGAGGGTTAGGTTGACGATGAGGAAAAATGTCTTTGCTGAAAGAGTGGTCAGGGATTAGAACAGGCTGCCTAGGGAAGTGGTGGAGTCACCATCCCTGAAGGTGTTCAGGATCCTGGGCTACATCAAGAGAAGTGTGAGCAGCAGGGTGAGGGAGGTGATTCTCCCCCTCTACTCCACACTTGTGAGACCCCACCTGGAATATTTCATCCAGTTCTGGAGGCCCTGTTAAAAGAGGGATATGGATATGCTGAAAGGTGTCCAGAGAAGGGCCATGAGGATGATCAGAGGGCTGGAGCACCTCTCCCATGAGGAGAGACTGAGGGAGTTGGGGCTCTTCTGTCTGGAGGGAGAGGGCTCTGAGGCGACCTTATTGTGGCTTTCCAGTATCTGAAGGGGGCTACATTAAAGCTGATGAGGGACTTTTTAGGATGTCAGGTAGTGATAGGACTGGGGGGAATGGAACAAAGCTAGAAATGGGTAGATTCAGACTGGATGTTAGGAAGAAGTTCTTCAGCATGAGGGTGGTGAGATTCTGGAACAGGTTGCCCAGGGAGGTGGTTGAAGCCTGGAGGTGTTTAAGGCCAGGCTGGATGAGGCTCCAGGCCACCTGATCTAGTGTGAGGTGTCCCTGGGCATGGCAGGGGTGTTGGAACTGGATGATCCTTGTGGTCCCTTCCAACCCTGACCAATTCTATGATTCTGTGATTCTAAATGTGCATACTTGGCACTTCAGGATATGCTTTAGTGGCCATGGTTGATATCTAGACTTGGTGGCTTTAAAGGTCTTTTCCAACTAAAATATTTCTGTAATTCTATAAATTGACTGGTCAGTCACCAGCAGTTCCACCACTTTTTCTTTTTAATTTTTATTCTGCTTTTGTTTTGTTGTTTTATGGTAAAAAAAAAAAATCTACCTCACAAAGTTTAGGGCTCAGCTGGTCAGTAGACAAAAGACAGAGGCTCTCTATGAAGACTGCTTCCATCACAAAAGGAACAGAAAGGCAAGAAACGGGAGAGACTGATGAGGTGAGAAAGAAAATAAAAAACCCTTTAATGAAAAAGGTAACAATAAAATGAAATAGATACAGACACAAAGCAGTATTTAACACAACACTCCCCTGCCCACTGATGCTGTGGGAGGAGTCCCAGACTGGATTCAGCAGAAAATGGGAACTGGATTCAGGAGTTGCACTCTTGAACTGGATTCAGGGACATATGATTCAGGATTGACAGGATTCAGGAACTTGTGGATTGGGATTGAAGGCAGAAAGGACAGCATCCTCCTCAGACACTGGCCATTGAAGGAGAGGTCTGACCCTGGTGGCCACAGGCTGGGATCCCTTGTTGGGCAGTTTAGGGTCACCTGAACTGTCTGATCCTCCCCACAGTTGTGGCCTTCTCCTCTGCAGCCCAAGGTGGCACACAAGATGTGGCAGTGTCCTTGGTCTGCAGCCCTCCCCCATCAGTTCTCACTGCTAGCAGCAGCCCCCGGCTGTGCCAACCTGTGCTGAGATTCAGGCAGTGCTGGCCCTGAGCAGAGACTGAGCTGGGCAGGGACAGCATTGCCCAGAACTGGCTCTGGTCTAGCTCACACCAGGACATTTCACAGAGTCACTGAGTCACAGAAAACATCCAGTTAGAAGAGTCCCCAAAGATGGTCCAGGCCAACCTTGATCCTCCATGGCAGCCAGAACTCTGCCACTCAACAAAGCCCACCCTTCCTTGCCAGGCAGAGGACCATTCCTAGGGGTTTTGCTGGGAGACTTCGCATGGGTGTGAAAGATGCTGGAAGAGATCACACAGTCAAGAGCAGCACCAGAGAGAAGCTCAAGCACCACTTTGTCTGGTTAAAGACAACCTGAGGCTGTCGAGACAAGGAAGAGTTTTGCTTTTAGAGAATTGCTAGCTCAGGGAAGCAGAACCTTAAGCATCCATCCCTAAATACTGCACATGATTGCTTCCAAGGAGAGTGATGAGACAGGAGACTGCTGGAAGGAGCCCAGTGGAGGCCGACGAAGATGCTGAGGGGCCTGAAGCTTCTCTCTGACAAGGAGAGTCTGAGAGACCTGAGACTGTTGAGGCTGGAGAAGAGCAGCCTGAGAGGGGATCTGCTTAATGCTCAGCAAGAGCTGCAGGGTGGGTGGTAAGAGGCTGGGGCTGGGCTCTTTTCAGTGGTGCCCCATGACAGGACAAGGGGCAATGGACACCAACTGGGACTCAGGAGGTTCCACTTTCAGTTGAATTTTCCTCAGTATGAAATCCCTTCCATGGCTGTTGCGAGAAGTCTGTGGGTGACTGGAGGTGGTGAGCACATCCATTCCAGATGTCTTTTGTGCAGATTTTGAAGCGGGTTTGTCCCAAGATGTGCAGCTGCTGGCTTCCTGGGGACACAGCCCGCAGGTTGAGGCCTCCCCGCCCGGGTCCCCGCAGCCCGAGCAGCACCACTAGGTGGCAGCCTGGTGCCACCAACAGTACCGGACACAGGCACAGGTCTCAGGCACAGGGACCAGACAGTGGCACAGGCACCGGACAGCGGCACAGGGACCGGACAGTGGAACAGGGACCGGACAGCGGCACAGGGACTGGACAGTGGAACAGGGACCGGACAGCGGCACAGGGACCGCACAGTGGCACAGGGACCAGACAGTGTCACAGGCATTGGACAGCCGCACAGGCACTGGACAGCGGCACAGGGACTGGACAGTGTCACAGGCATTGGAGAGCCGCACAGGCACCGGACAGCTGCTCAGGGACCGGACGGTGTCACAGGCATCGGACAGCCGCACAGGCACCGGACAGCGGCACAGAGACTACACTGCTAGCAAAATGACTTCGAAACAGATCCACTCACCTTTCTAACACCTTGAACTGGGCAGGGTTCCAAGCTCTTCTCTTTCCCTTTCATTCTTCTTTCATTTTCAGAGCAGCCTGACCACCGTGGGCTTTCCTGCCTGCTGGCTGAGATGTCAGAGCAAATGTCACATGAACATAGCTCAGACTTGCTTTCATAGAATCACAGAATCATAGAATGTTGGGTTGGAAGGGATCTCCAGAGATCATCCTGTTCAGCCTCCTGCCAAAGAAGGATCACCTAGGGCAGGTCACACAGGAATGCATTTAGCATGCTTTGAAAGTTTCCAGAGAAGGAGACTCCACAACCTTTCTTGGCATCCTGCTCCAAGGCTCCAGAACCCTCACAACAAATAAGTGTCTCCTCATACTCAGGTGGAACCTCCTGGGTTCCAGCTTGTACCTATTGTTCCTTGACCCATCGCTGGGCCTCACCACAAGGAGCCTGGCACCTTCATCTTGACACCTGCCCCTCAGATATTTATTGATCAGGTCCCCTCTCAGCCTTCTCCTCTCCAGACTAAACAGCCGCAGGGCTCTCAGCCTTTCTTCATAGCAGAGATGATCAAGTCCCTCAGCTATCCTCATAGATCTCTATTGGACTCTCTCCAGCAGAGCTCTCTCTTGAACTGGGAAGCTGAAAACTGGACACTATATTCCAAGTGTGACCTCAGCAGGTCAGAGTATAGGGGCAGGAGAAGCTGCCTAGCTGTGTTGATTTGAGGCTAACTGGAATATTTTATTGAGAGAATGAATCTGGTGAATTCAAAGTTAGGGGAGTGCAACTTCTGAACCACCACAGTAGCCCTGCTGAGCAGTTTTCTTGATGCACCCCAGGACAGCATTGGCTCTCTTGGCCACGAGGGCACTTTGCTTTCGCTCAAACTATCTTCTATTCCATGCAGCTTTCAGCACCAAGTGGCAGAGATGACCAGACACAGTAATGGTACTTGGGCGCATCCTGACGAGACTGAGGTGTGTATTCTTCAGGGTTGGATTTAGGGCAATAGTCTGCTGCCTTTGGCCGTGTGTGTTGTGGTGATTTCATGCATGAGTGGAGAGGGTGGATGATTTATGAGGAGAGCTCTATTCATCCCTGCGAGTAGGCCTGTGGTTGGAATTGCTATGCACTTAAAGAAACACAGCGTCTCAAGTCAGAGCTATGAGAGCCCATCTCTGGCTGCAGCTTCATTAGAGGTTGTCTTCTAAGAAAATATGGGGACAAGAGATGCTCCTCCTTTCATTCTACAGGAAGGATTCTACTAACAACTGGCTGAAGCAGAATAATTCTCTCCAGTTTCTGTCCCTGCCTTTGTATTGATTTCCATTATTCATCCATAATTATGGTTCAGAGCATTGTGAAATGAGATTTGATGCTGAAACATTGCTTGGCTACCCTTCAAAGTCTGAAGAGCAGAGGCACAGGTTTAATTACACCAGTCTGTCACTAGGCATTTGGGGGAAATATTTTTATCAGGCCTCAAAACGCCATTAAAATATGACTCCATTGTGTGGTTCTGCTCTAATTAGCATCTCCTTGCAGCAAAGATACGGGGCTGAGGAGAGTCCTCAACTCAAAGCTCTGTGTGATTTGAAGGCTGCTGCCAAGACACAGGTCCCCCCATGTGAATGGAAAGCTGATTAATGACACTTCCTCTGACCAGAGTTCTAAAAGCAGGAGCTAAACCTCTGTGAGTTGCTGAGCTGGCCTCTCTTCATTCAAGAAGGACTTCTGGTGCCAAAATCAGAGCTCTCCTTTAGAGACTGGCCAAGCTGTGGTGGTAGTGCATTCTACAGTGAAGGTAAGAGAACAGCAGAGCCAACAAATGGTTTTGGTTGGAAAAGACCTTTAAGATCATTGAGTCCAACCATTTTCTAACTCTGCCAAGGCTGGGACTAAACCATGGCACTCAGCACCACATCTCTGCCTCTTTGAAACATCTAGGACAGCAATGTGCCCTGGTGGCCAAGTATGGCCAATGGGATCCTGGGGTGCATTAAGAAGAATGTGTCCAGCGGATCCAGGGAGGTTCTCCTTCCCCTCTACTCTGTCCTGGTGAGGCTGCACCTGGAATATTGTCATGAAAGACCTGAAGGGTCAAAATAGGCCTGTACATGTGCTGGCTTGCCCAGACATGTTTTTCTGCCTTCCGTCTGTTTTGGGGAAGAAGCAACTGCGGGAAAAAAAGACAAAAGACTTGGAGCCATAGAGTATGAGCACTCTGGCTTACACAACTTGTTTTCCTCCTGCTTGCATGCTGTGGTAAACAAGGTGTGCACACTTGTCCTGTGCTAAGCCTGTGCTGGGCCTATGGTGTCCCCCTATGTGGGAATAGTAAACCTGTGGCTTCACTCAAACATGGTCACGGTCACTGATTGGATAAGCTAATTTTGTCCAAAAAGGTCAAATCCATTTCAGGCATTGATATAAAAACAGATAAGCAGATCACACAGCATGCTTTAGCCATGCTTTTGCTATTATTGTGTGTTCTGCTGTATCCATGCCTGTAATGCCTTATTATTATTATTATATATAGCAATATAGGCTATATTCCACCCTGGAACCGTTTTGAGTTTTCCAGGAGCAACTTCACACATTAGCTGCATACAACAGCCAGCGTGAGAGATACACACCTGCTGAGACACATCACAAGACTTCTGTCTGCATCTCCTGAAGATGAGCAAGGCTGAAGGCACTCTGTTGAAAAGCCAGGAACAGGTCAGAAACTGTCTGCCCCCTCTTCTTCACCCAGCAGCCTGTGAAGCCGGGGAGGAGCTCTGCAAGTCTCAGCATCCAGCCAACAGCCAGACAAGCCAGAAAGGCAACAGATAGAACTCCTGCAAGTGTTCTGGGTACTGTCTTAATTCATTGATAACCCTACAAGATGGGAGAAATAATATTTGTGAATAAAAACATAAAGCTTCTTTTGTTTACCTAACCTCTGCCCTATGCAGAGGGGCCCTGAGTTCCATCTAGTGGTCAAGTGGCACTATTGACCACAAGAAATTTCTTCCAGTGTTTATTAGTTAATTTGATAACAATAGGATTAATCGTTTATGCATATATTGATAATTATGACTGAAAGGGTTGGGGCTGTTCAGTCTGGAGAAAAGGAGGCTCCTAGGTGACCTTATTGTGGCCTTCCAGTATCTGAAGGGGGCCTACAAAAAAGCTGGGGAGGGACTATTTTAGCATATCAGGTAGTGATAGTACTAGGGGGAATGGAGCAAAGCTGGAGGTGGGAAGATTCAGACTGGACGTGAGGAGGAAGGTCTTCACCTTGAGAGTGGTGAGACCCTGGAATGCGCTGCCCAGGGAGGTGGTTTGGGCCACATCCCTGAAAGCGTTTAAGACCAGCCTGGATGAGGCTCTGTACAGCTTAATCTAGGGTAGGGTGTCCCTGCCTATGGCAGGGTTGGAGCTAGATAATCCTTGTGGTCCCTTCCAACCCTGACTGTTTCTATGATTCTATGATTCTAAGTACTAGATATTGTTTATGTGATGAGTTCCATGACTGTTACAATTGAACCGGTTTATTATTAAAATTTGATGGGGTGGAAAAGTTTGGATATTGAAATTAATAATATTAATTTCAGAAAATCATCTCATGTTAATTAATCATAACCCCTTCCATCACAAATATTGCATTTAGTTTGGGGTTCCCTGGTTCAAGAGGGACAGGGATCTGCTGGGGAGTCCAAGAGAGGGCTGCAAGGATGCTGAAGGGAATGCAGCACTGCCTGATGAGGAGAGGCTGAGAGCCCTGGGGTTGGAGAGAAGGCTGTGAGGGGATCTGATCAATGTCTATCAATAGCTGAGGGCTAGGGGTCAGGAAGCAAGTGACAGGGACAGCCTCTGTTCACTTGTGCCATGACATAGGACAAGGAACAATGGATGCAAACTAGAGAACAGGAAGTTGCACCTCAACATGAGGAAGAACTTTTTGACTGTAAGGGCCCCAGAGCACTGGCACAGGCTGCCCAGAGAAGTTGTGGAGTCTGCTTTACTGGAGCCTTTCCAGCCCTGTCTGGATGTGCTCCTGTGAGCTAGATTGTATGATCCTGCTCTGGCGGGAAGATCTCCATAGGTCCCTTCCAAATCCTAACATCCTGTGATCTTCAAGGGATGGGGATTCAGCCACCTTCCTGGGCAGCCTATTCCTGTGGTTGAGAATCCTTTCAGGCAAGATATTTGTTCTAACATCCAAACTAAACCTTCCCTGGTGTAACGTGAGGCCATTTCCTCTTGTCCTGTCACTTGTTACTAGGGAGAAGAGACTCAGTTTACTACAACCTTCCCTCAGGTAGCAATGAGGTCTCCCTCAGCCTCCTATTCTCCACAATAAACGCACCCAGGTCCCTCAGCTACTTCTCCCCAGCCCTGTTCTTCAGACCCTTCCCGACCTTTGTGACCCCTCCAGTGCTGAGTGCAAGGGCAAAATTACTTCCCTACTCCTGCTGGCCTCACCATCGCTGATTCAGGCAAGGATGCTGGTGGCTTTCTTGGCCATCTGGGCAGGTGCTGGCTCATCTTCAGGTGCTGTCAACCGACGCCCAAATGTCTTTCCCTCCTGGATAGCTTTTCAGCCACTCTGCCTCAGGCTTGAAGTGTTCATGGGGTTGTGGTGACCCAGGCACAGGACTCAGCACTTGGTCTTATTCAGTCTCACCCCACTGGCCTCAGCCCATGGACCCAATCTGTCTAGGTCCTTTTGCAGGTCCTTCTCCAGCAGATCCACACTTCTCAGTGCAATGTCATCTGCAAACTGACTGAAGGTGTCCTTGTTCTCCCCATGCAGATCATTCAAATCCATTAAAGAAAGTGGATCCAGCGCTGAGCCCTGGGGAACAGCACTTGTGGCTGGCCACCAACTGGATTTCCCTCCATTCCCCACTACTCGGTAGTGAATAGAGTAAAATCTTGGTCAGTGCTAGATGCTAAAGCTCAGTCTACTAAAACTTGATTTCTGCTACTTCTTGTGTATGATGTAGGCTTCACAGTGGACAGCAAGCTGGTCTGGAAAGGCAAGTTAGATGTCATGACTCATCTAACATGTATACTTTGATTGTCTGTCCTTGTGTCTGCTGCTCTGAAACACAGCCACTGAACTAAGAAGGCATTGCCCCTGCAGCTCTGCCATACCTTCACTTCTCTTCATTTCACCATGGGTGATTGTCGTAGAGTTTCTTTTTAAAGGGGATTGAAAATCATGGAATCATAGAATAGCTTAGATTGGAAGGGGCTTCAGAGATCATCTGCTCCAACCTCCCTGCCATGGGCAGGGAACACTTCTACATTTGGTTGCCCAAGGCCTCATGCAGCTTGGCCTTGAACATCCCCAGGGAGCCTCCCTGGGCAACCTGTTCCAGAGACTCACCACCTTGGTGCAGAAGAACTACTTCCTCAGCTCCAGTCTAACCCTGCTCTCCCTTGGTGTCAAACCATTCCCCCTTGTCCTGTCTCTAGACACTCTCAGGAAAAGTCCCTCTGAACCTCTCTTGCACACTCCACTCATTCCATTATGAAAACAGCATAGGAGAATAGAACAGGTAGACAAAACAGGCATCAAGGATGGTAAAAATTATGTCATGTTTTCCATTAAAAGAGTTAACAGGAATACTTCACCTCTCCAGCCTGAAAAGACCTGAGGAAGGAGGAGTGAAGTTCTGTAAAATCAGGACTGGTGATAAAAAAGTGAGTAGGCAATGGATCACTCTTTTGCAGAACTAAACCTTGGGGCACAAAAAGACACAATGCAAGGCAGGTTTGAAATAGATTGAAAAGGTAAAGCTTCAGGTAATGCTTCCTAAACTGAGGAACTCTGGAGTGTGTCCAGAGAAAGGCAACAAAGCTGGTGAAGGGTCTGGAGAACAGGGCTGAGGAGGAGCAGCTGAGGGATTTGGGAGAGGTTAGCCTGGAGAAGAGGAGCCTGAGGGGAGCCCTCATTGCTCTCTATATCTCCCTGAAAGGAGGCTGCAATGAGTTGGTCTCTTCTCCCTAGTAACAAGTGACAGAACAAGAGGAAACAGCCTCAAGTTGTACCAGGGGTGGTTTAAGTTTGGATATGAGAAAAAGCTTCTTGACTGAAAAGTTTTTCACCCACTGGAACAGACTACACAGGGAGGTGGCTGAATCCCCATCCCTGGAAGTGTGGTGCTGAGGGTCATGGTTTAGCCCCAGCCTTGGTGGAGTTAGAGAATGGTTGGACTGAATTGCCCCAGAAGGCTTTTCCAACCAAAACAGTCCTAATACTCTTGATTATTTGCAGTTTCTCGCTTTGGAACTCATCCCCTCTGTAAAGCTGACAGGTGAGACTGAATTTCAGCTTTGTAAGATTTTTGCCATCAACATCTTCTCTTTGGCTCCCTACAGAGTTATCTCATGTGAGTCCTTGGCTTTCACTTGTCCTTGAATATTCAGGGCAGCTGAAAGACCAAGAAAGGAGTGGGACTGTATAAAGTTCTTTTCACAACTTTTCACAATAAGCAAGCAAACAGAAATCCCCAGGAGGCTCTTTTCCCTCGGTCTACCTTTCAGCACCTTCATCTTCAGATAAGCAGAAGGACAACTAGAAATCCTTAAACTGCTACCAACTCCTTTCCTTGGCTTAACCTGCCTTTCTCATTAGTCCCAAAGCATCTCCTCCACTGAGTTTTCAATTTAGCGATGTTAATCATTATGACTTCAGTGTGACTCACAACATCACCGATCTCCAAAGGGCTAGGAGTGATCTGTTAATTTACTTGGTGGTTTGCAGCTTGCTCTGCTATGCACAGGCTCTCATGGAGCTGTCCTGGTGCAACGACAGTAAGTAGGGTTTGCCAGCAGTCTGCTGTCAAAGCCTTGTACGCACTGCTGCCTGCAAAGGCAACTGCTTGAGCTATGCTTCTGGCTTTTCAAGCTGCAAATACTTCACTTATAATCATAGAATGGTTTAGGTTGGAAGGGACCTCAAAACCTGAGTTCCAACCCCCTGCCATAGGCAGGAACACCTCCCAATAGAACAGGTCATTCAAGGCCTCATCCAACCTGGCCTTCAACACCTTCAGGAAGGAAGAATCCAAAACCTAACCTGGACATCCTGTGCCAGTGTCTCACCACCCTCGCTGCAAAGAACTTCTTCCTAACATCCAGTTCAAATCTCCCCTCTGACAGTTTAAAGCCACCACTGCTCATCCTGTCATTACAAGGCCTTGTAAATAGTCCCTCCTCAGCCCTCCTGTACCCCCCTTCAGATACTGGAAGGCCACTCCAAGGTGTCCTGGAAGCCTTCTCTTCCCCAGGCTGCAGAGCCCCAACTCTCTTAGCCTGTCCTCATAGCAGAGCTGCTCCAGCCCTCTGAGCATCTTCGTGGCTTCCTCTGGGCTGGCTCCAACAGTCCCATGTCCTTCTTGTGTTGGGGGCTCCAGAACTGCACACAGTACTCCAGGTGGGGTCTGAGGAGAGAAGAGTAAAGGGGCAGAATCCCCTCCCTAGCCCTGCTGGCCACACTGCTCTTGCTGCATCCCAGCACACAGTTGCTGTCTGGGCTGCACTCACACTCCTTGGAGTCTTGGTTTCCTTAGTCTTGTTCTTCCCTGTAAATTATGCATTAAATATGGATTTGCATCCTGATAGATGACCAAGACAAGGCTGTGCCTGCATCAGGCAGCAGCCCAGAGAAATAATTCAGTGTGTTTGGACTGTCTCAGTAACCTGGAGAGAGACAGGCTGGAATTCCTCATGCCTCAAAGCTCTGACCCCTGAGATATAAACTTGTGTTAGTTCAGGCACAGCCTGGTGGCAAGCAGTGCTGCCCATGCTGGCAGAGCTCCTTCCTGTGCTTTAAAGAGCAATAAATTAATACCTCCCCAACATCATCCCATGACCTGAGAAAGCAGTCACTGGTGCTTACTGCTCCTGCAGAGTTCAGCTTTGCTGCCCTGTCCCAAGAGTGCTGTGTGAAGGGTGACCTGCTTGACACTTCCCTTTGGTCTGGACTAAACCCTTTGCTGCTTCATCTTTGCTAGTGGCAGGGGGGTCATACCCCTGATGCTGGTTGGGCCAGTGAGGGTCTAAATCGCCTCTTTTATTGCCCATTCCCCTCAACTTGCCTCTTTCTCTGTGGCACTCTCTCTGTCCTTGAAATAAATCACACAGGATCACAGAATGCCAGGCCGGGAGGGACCCCCAAGGATCATCTGCCCCAACATTTCTAGGTAACAGCAGAGTTGAAATGAGCTGGCCCAGCAGCCTAAGTCTTCACACTGTCCAGTGTATGGGACTCTACTCCTTCCCTCTGAAGCAGATTCCAGTGCTGCTTGTTCTCAAGCAGAAACATTTTCTCCTGGAGCCCAATGGGAATGTCCCCAGCAGTAACTTCTCCCCATCATCCCTTGTCTTTTGCATGGGACTCCTTGTACAAAGGGAGTCTCCATCCTCCTTGTAGCCACCCTTGATGATAAGGAATGTATCTGAATCAGTATGCTTCCCAAAAGGTGCCATCACCCAACCTTTTTGTCTGTGGTGCCCAAATGAGGCAAGAAGGTTGAGACTTGTTTCGGAGGTGAGTGTCCAAGAGAAGCTGACCTTGTGTCTCCCCTCTCCATCCTTCATCAGTCCCCTGCAACACCTCTGCACTTCATGTCTCTCACACACAGAAGAGCTCTGCTGCCCTTGTAGAGGGAAGGGAAGACAGGAGACAGGAAGAAGGATGGACAAATATGGCTCAGCCTCAATCTCTTCTTCTCTGACACTGTCTATGTGGGATAGAGTCTATGTGTGTCTCTGGGAATCAGAAAGCAGAAGTGCAAGGCAGTGCTGCACTCTGCACTAGAAAACTGCTGGAGTGCTTTGCACAGCTGCTCCAAGGCAGATGTCCTGCTTGGGGGGGATGAGACTTCAGATTTTGCTCCATTTCCTTTCATTGTGGGGTATGATGAGAACAAGTGGATGAAAGTAAGGCTATGAGACCAGCTCAGCAATCTATCCAGTCATGAAAACAGCCATATCTTTATCATTCCCTGCAGTCCCTCATCAACTCTGGAAGTATGAAGTGGAATCATAGAATCATTGCTTAGGAAACACTTTAAAGTTCATCCAGTCCAATCATTCTTTAATTCTGCTGAGGCTTGGGCTAAACCATGGCCCTCAGCACCACATCTCTGCCTCTTTGAAACACCTCTAGCAATGAGGATTCAACCACTTCCCTGAGGAGACTGGTCCAGCCTTTGAGAACCCTTTAACTCAAGAAGTTTCTTCTCATATTCAACCTAAACCTCCCCTGATGCAACCTGAGCCCATTTACTCTCATCCTATCACTTGTTTATAGGGACAAGAGACCAACTCCCTGGACCCCCCACCTCACTTCAGCTCCTTTCAAGGAGTTGTAGAGAGTGAGAAGGTCTCCTTGGAGCCTTTTCTTCTCCAGACTGAACAAACCCAAGTCCCTCAGATGCTCCACAATCAACTTGTTCTCCAGCCCCTTCACCAGCTTTGTTGCCCTTCTCTGGAGCACATTGTGCTTGAGAGGCTCCAAAGAAGGCCAGCAAGGCTGGTGAAGGGGCTGAAGAACAGGTGCTGTAGTGATGGCCCCAAACCAGAAGCTAGTTCAGAAGTACCATCTTCCTTTCCCATGCCTGAAAGAAATAAAACCTCCAGGCAAACATTCATAGAAGCATGGAATAACAGAACTGTAATGGTTGGAATGGACCATAAGGATCATCCAGTTCCAACCCTCCTGCCATGGGCAGGGACACCTCACACTAGATTGTCATAGCCACATCCAGCCTGGCCTCAAACACCTCCAGGGATGAGGCCACCACCTCCCTGGGCAACCTGTTCCAGTGTCTCACCACCCTCACAGTGAAAATCTTCCTCCTAATCTCTAACCTAAACCTTCTCTCCTCTGGCTTGGAACCATTCCCACCAGTCCTATGACTATCCAACACCCTAAAAAGTCCCTCCTCAGCTTTCTTGTAGCCCCCATCAGATACTGGAAGGCCAGAATAAGGTCTCCTTGGAGCCTTTTTTTCTTCAGGCTGAACAATCCCAACTCTCTCAGCCTGTCTCCATAGCAGAGGTGCTTCAGAGAAGCAGGTAAGAGCTGACGCCTCCTTTAGAACACCTTTTAACTGAATGCCTTCTGAGGAAGAATAAAAACTTCCAATGGTTATTCCACAGACCCATTCTTGGGCCTAAGTCTGAGTTTCTTACCATTAAGGAATTGTGTGACAATGTGAAATCAGTTCAGGATTAAAACTGCACAGATCCATGCACTCAGGAGTAAACTGTCCTTAGATCACTCCAGCTTCTGGTTACTTTGGGCTGAATTCATCCCAATGACATTTAGAGCATTTACATGCACATGGAAATCAAATTCTTCGCTGCATTGTCTTTGTTTTCCTGAATGATCCCATGCACACATCAGCCTACGGGAAAATTGATGATGATTCATTCAGGAAATTACATCAAGGTGTGGATTATCTTCTGCACTTGCTCACAAGGTTTTTCTACCCTTTGAAATTCCTCCCCCACTTAACGAACACCAGCTGACATGAGGAGAGCCTGTCACTGAGGTGATAAGGCTGATAGACAACTTAATTATCTTGACCAAGGGGAATCTGCTTGTTTGGACAATGGGAAAGGAGGAAGCCAACTCGTTTCTAGTAGCCCAGCAACAATTCTGTGTACTATGACACTCAGGCAGGACGCAGCACTTCCCAGCCACTGACTCCAAGAAAATGGATGATGGGAATTGTATTAGAAATAAACGTTTTTACCTGAGTTTTCTGGAAGGAGGAATTGTCTCATCCTGTGGAGATAAGCTGTGCAGAAGTGTCTGAGTCCTGGAAACAAAGCTACCCATCTGTTTGCCTGAGGAGTGAATGATGACCAGGTGGGTCTCGGCTGGAAAGTCAGAGCATGAGCATAGCCTACTGGAGTCTAGGAAAACTGCACTGCCAACAGCTGAGTTTGAAAAGAGCTTTAGCTGCTTAAGCTCTGACATGAAATGCAGAAAATGAATTTTCTTTCCTTGAATCTTTCCCAGGTTGTTCTAATGGAAAATCAAACCCCAGTGATCCGAATCAGTGAACTCACTAAAGCCACTGCCAATGCTCCTCGCTGCATCCTAACCAAAGCAACATGGACTTGCTTATCTTATTGCTGATTTCAAGAAACATCACAAGTTAGGTGTTTCCCCACAGCCCTGAGAAGTTAACGCTTGCTCACGTTTGCATATTAATAAGTTGGAGCAATATATTAGTGAGTTAAAGCAATATAGAATGATAGAATCATAGAATCAGGGTTGGAAGGGACCACAAGGATCATCCAGTTCCAACCCCCCTGCCATACCCAGGGACACCTCACACTAGATCAGGCTGCCTAGAGCCTCATCCAGCCTGGCCTTAAACACCTCCAGGCTTCAACCACCTCCCTGGGCAACCTGTTCCAGAATCTCACCACCCTCATGCTGAAGGACTTATTCCTACCACCCAGTATGAATCTACCCATTTCTAGCTTTGTTCCGTTCCCCCAGTCCTATCACTACCTGACATCCTAAAAAGTCCCTCCCCAGCTTTCTCATAGCCCTCTTCAGATACTGAAAGGCCACAATAAGGTCACCTTCTCCTCTCCAGACTGAACAGCCCCAACTCCCTCAGTTAGGGCAATCTACTAATAAATTAGAGCAATGCATTAATACATTAGGGCAATAAATACATCCACATACAGATATTCCTGCCAGGAGAGAAGGAAGCCAGACAAACACATATTAAACTAGTTCATTAAGGGAAGTAAAACTCCTAAAGAGGCTCCAGTTCTGCTCTGTGACTTAGGTAAAATTAAAAACACTGTCTGCATGCAAGCAGGAGCTATGATATATGGCAATAATAGCTCAGAAAACAGGAAATTTTTTTTCCCCCTTTGCTTTTATAGCAAATTCAGTAAGTAAAATGTCTAGTCCCTTTAGGTTTGGTAGTTCTCTCCTGGAGAAAAACTTGCTCCTGAAGACGACTCCTATTTATTCCAGCAAGGAATGGATCCATCATGGCACTACAGGCTCCTGAAAGGTGATGAGGGCTGCCTCATCTTAATACCACAGTGTTGTACACCTCTCTAACACCTCACTGCAGCTCCTTGCTTCTCTTTGAACATAGCTCAGAAAGACCTTTAGTCTTTATTGTCTGGCCTTGCATGTCTGGAGATCTGTGTCACACCTGCCCTGCTGTGGCTCCCCTCAGACCCCACCTGGAGTACTGTGTGCAGTTCTGGAGCCCTTACCACAAGAAGGACATGGAACTGTTGGAGCCAGTCCAGAGGAGGCCATGAAGATGCTCAAAGGGCTGCAGCAGCTCTGCTATGAGGACAGGCTAAGAGAGTTGGGGCTCTGCAGCCTGGGGAAGAGAAGGCTTCCAGGAGACCTTGGAGTGGCCTTGCAGTATCTGAAGGGGGGTACAGGAGGGCTGAGGAGGGACTGTTTACAAGGCCTTGTAATGACAGGATGAGCAGTGGTGGCTTTAAACTGTCAGAGGGGAGATTTGAACTGGATGTTAGGAAGAAGTTCTTTGCAGCGAGGGTGGTGAGACTGGCACAGGATGTCCAGGTTAGGTTTTGGATTCTTCCTTCCTGAAGGTGTTGAAGGCCAGGTTGAATAAGGCCTTCAGCAACCTGTTCTATTGGGAGGTGTCCCTGCCTATGGCAGGGGGTTGGAACTGGCTGAACCCTTCCAACCTAAGCCATTCTATGGTTCTATGAAATAGCTGCTCCAGAGCCAGGGAGTGCAGTGCCTGCACGAAGAGCCAAGGCAGGCGTGGGCAGCTCAGTGCAGCACAGCTCAGCAGAGAGGTGTAGGAAGGAAGGAGACTGGACACCTAAAGAGTGGGTGTTGAGACAACTCTGCTCATTCTGGGTGCTCCTCTGAAATGTGAGACAGGATCAGTGAGGATGATCTCAGAGGTCTTTCCCAATCCAAACAATTAGAATAATGTTGCCTATCAAGCCCAAGACTCAATTTCTTTTCTCTGCAGAATACTTGCTTTACTCTTGGATGACCTAAGGACAAGCAGCCTCTAGATGCTAAGGGCCAGAGCTACATGGTAACTAGCCCTTAAAAGTCATAATCAAATCTCCCAGAGCAGACAGTAGGCTGATGACACACTTGCTGTCTTTGTCTTGTTTCAGTTTCCTTGCTTTCAATCTCCTTGCTGATCTCCAGCAGCTTCTCTGCTTGCAATTCTTATTTGACCTTTCTGTTGCAAAGTTGTTGTGGAGGCTTTAAATAGTACTTTATGAGATCTCAGTGGGTATTTCAATCTGAAATTCAGGAACAGTCCTCGTTCTAATCCTAAGCGTCAGCATATACAAGCTGACCTACAGCTTAGTGTTCATTTCAGACCCAAATATCTATTGTCTCTCACAGTAGGTGAAGAAGAGCACAGTGTAAGGGAAAAAACTGTTTATTAAAACTGCTGGGAAACAAGAATTAGAGGGTTAGCATGAAGTCCTGAACTCTTGAGCTGAAATGTCCTTACCATCACTGGAAGCCTTCTGGGCTACTGCTAATGTTGGCGCAATAAAAATTTACTTCTTTTGCTCAGCATAAGTAGCATAAAGGATTTTCCTCCCAAATCACTCTCAACCCAGTGCAATCACAGTAAGTATTATCCTACATTAATATGCAGAACCTGTTATTAATATAATTAATAGGCTCACAGGGTGTTAGGGGTTGGAAGGGACCTCTGGAGATCTTCCAGTTTAAACCGCTTGCCAGAGCAGGACCATAGAATCTAGTGCAGGTCGCACAGGAACTCATCCAGGCAGGGCTACAAAGACTCCGGTAAAGGAGACTCCACAACCTCTCTGGGCAGTCTGTGCCAGTGCTCTGGGACCCTTACAGTCAAAAAGTTTTCTTCCTCGTGTTGAGGTGCAGCTTCCTGTGCTGCAGTTTCCATCCCTTGCCCCTTGTCCTATGCCAGGGCATAAGTGAGCAGAGGCTGTCCCTGTCCCTTCCTTCCTGACCCCCAGCCCTCAGATATTGATAGACATTGTTCAGATCCCCTCTCAGCCTTCTCCTCCGCAGACTAAGCAGCCCCAGGGCTCTCAGCCTCTCCTCATCAGGCAGTGCTCCAGTCCCTTCAGCATCCTTGCAACCCTCCATTGGACTCTCTCCAGCAGAACCCTGTGCCTCTTGAACTGGGGAGGCCAGAATTGGATGCAATATTCCAGATGGAGCCTCATTAGGGCAGGCTCTCATTTCTGAGAATGTATTTGCAACTGCAGCTCTCAGAGCTTTGATCAACTAATCACATCCCCGAGCTGCAAAGCAAAGCTGAAGAATAGAAAAGAGAGGTTGTGCAACACACTTGCAGTGAATGAAAATCTGGAGAGCAGGCAATACTCTGATTTTTCCCTGTTTCCAGGTGAGCACAAAGAGGTATAGCAGAATTTAGCCCACTGATTTCCAAAGACCTTTGCTTTAAAAAAAAAAAAAAGTATTAAAAAAATTAGCTATTATGAAGAAAGGAAAATAAATTTTAAAACAATAAATTTTTTTTTTTTAAAAACGTATAGACCAGATTATTTTTGCTCTCTGTTTTGTTGTTGTTGTTCTTTGCTTGCTTGTTTTGCTTTGGGGCTTTTTTTTTGTTGTTTTGCTGTTGTTGTTTTTATGTTTTTGTTTGGTTTTTTGGTTTGTGGTTTTTGTTTGTTTGGTTGGTTTGTTGGTTTTTTTGTTTTGTTTTGTTTTTTTTTTCTTTTTGTGTGCGTGTAATTTTCTTGTTTGTGTGGTTGTGTGTGTGTGTTTTGGTTGTTTGGTTTTGTTTTGTTTTATGGTTTTGGGGGTGGTATTTTTGCATGTGTGTAGTTCTTTTTTTCAGTGCTGACCTCAGGGGTCAGTACTGGGACTAATTCTATTCAATATATCCTTCAACGCCCTGGATGAGGGCACAGAGTGAACTGTCAGCAAGTTTGCTGATAACACCAAGTGGGATGGAGTGGCTGAGACAGCAGAGGATTGTGCTGCCATTCAGTGAGACTCGGACAGGCAGAGAGGTGGTCAGGGAGAAATGGAATGAAACTCAACATGTGCAAGGGGAGAACCTTGGGAAAGAACAACCCCAGGGATCAGCATAGGTTGGGGACTGACCTGCTGGAGAGCAGTGAAGGGGAAAAGGACCTGAGAGTCCTGGTGGGAGGTGGGTTGACTATGAGCCAGCAATGATCAGAGGGCTGGAGCACATCTGCTATGAGGACAGGCTGAGAGAGTTGGGGCTTTTTAGCCTGGAGAAGGCTTTGAGGAGACCCTATAGTAGCCTTCCAGTATCTGAAGGGGTCTACAGGAGGGCTGGGAAGGGACTATTCACAAAGTCTTGTAATGACAGGACGAGGGGTAATGGGTTTAAACTGGCAGAGAGGAGATTTAAACTGGATGTTAGGAGGAAGTTCTTCACAGTGAGGGTGGTGAGACACTGGCACAGGTTGCCCAGGGAGGTTGTGGCTGCTCCCTCTCTGGATGTGTTCAAGGCCAGGCTGGATGAGGCCTTGAGCGTTTTGATCTAGTGTGAGGTGTCCCTGCCTATGGCAGGGGGTTGAAACTGGCTGATCTTTGAGGTCTCTTCCAACCTAAACCATTCTATGATTCTATAATGTGCTCTTGTGGCTGGGAGGGCCAAGGCCATTCTGGGATGGATTAAAAAGGCTGTGGGTAGTAGGTTGAGAGAGGTTCTCCTGACCCTCTACTCTGCCCTGCTGAGGCCACATCTGGAGCACTGTGTCCACTTCTGGGACCCCCAGTTGAAGAAGGACCTCAGGGAACTGCTTGACAGAGTCCATCACAGAGCCACAAAAATGGTGGAGTGGAAGATCTTCCTTATGAGGAGAGCCTGAGGGAGCTGGGGCTTGGAGCTTGGAAAGGAGGAATCTGAGAGGTGACCTCATTCGTGGTTATGAAGATGTAAAGGTGAGTGCCCAGAGAATGGAGCCAGGTTATGCTGAGTGATGTCCAGTGACAGGACAAGGGACAATAGGTGGAAGCTGAAGCATAGGAAGTTCCATGGAAACATGAGGAGGATTTTTCTTTCCCCTTTCAGGGTGCCAGAACACTGGAACAGACTGCCCAGAGGGTTATAGAGTTTCCCTCTCTGGAGGTATTCAAAACCTGCCTGGATGCATTCCTGTGTGATCTGCTCTAGGTGACCCTGCTCTGGCAGGGAGGTTGGACTGGATGAGCTTTTGAGGTCTCCTCCAGCCCCTGACATTCTGTGATTCTAGTGAGAATTATGGAAGCATTTAACAGAAAGACTTTGAAACCTCATATTTCTGCACAGCAAGATAGATAAGCTCTGTTATACAAATAATTATTGCTGTTGCCACTCTCCACATGGCCCTGCTTTTTATTTTTATTTTTAAATTGACACCTTTCCTTCTACCATTCATTCCATTTCATCACCCACTCCTGGGGTTTGTTGGTTGATTGGTTGTTTTTTTGTTGTTTTGGTTGGGGTTTTTGTCTTTTTTTTTTTTTCCTTCCATTTTTTCAGAAAGGAAGAAAATAATTACTGTCATAATCAGGAGTTAGACTGGAGCGATTTGTATTCCTGATTTGCTCAGTGTCACTCAGACAAGAGCTGTCAGAAGTAAAACACAGCTCACATTGAAACATGTAGGAACCTGTTGTTGGTTTGGGGTACTCCCTGAGGAATTTGCAGTTCCAGCAACAGCAAGAAGAGTTCTTTGCCTTAGAATGATTCACCTCTAATGTTTTCTACTAGAATTCTTCTGTTCCATTTGAAAAATGCACACCCTTGGATCACATTTCTGAGGGAGGCATGGTGAATCAGGTGCATGGTCCATCAGCTGTGAAGCCTTAGGTGATTCCAGGCAGAGCCTTCAACCAGGCTGCAGCCCATTTCTCATGTAGTGCATGCTGTTGACCTTGAAGTGGCATTGAACTGGTTTTTGGCAGCCACATCACTTTTTTAGCCAGCTCAGGCAGTGTTGTGTAAGAAACTGCAACTCTCATATTCCTCAGCACCAAGATATGCATCAACCCCTCTTAACCTGAGCCCTGCTGAGACCTCACCTGCTATATTACTTTCAGTTTTGTGCTCCTCAGTTCAAGAGGCACAGGGAGCTGCTGGAGAGAGTCCAATGGAGGGCTACAAAGATGATGAAGTGGTAGAGCACTGCCCTGTGAGGAGAGGCTGAGGGACCTGGGGCTGTTTGTTCTGGTGAAGAGAAGACTTAGAGGAGATCTATAAATATCTAAGGGCATTGGGGCCAAGAGGGAGGGGACAAACTCTTCTGAGTTGCAGACTGAGATAGGTTGAGGTGCAATGGGTATAAACTACAGCACAGGAAGTTGCATCTCAACACAAGGAAAAACTTCTTTGCTATAAGGGTCTCAGAACCCAGGCACAGGCTACCCAGAGAGATTGTGGAGTCTCCTTCTCTGGAGCCTTTTTAGCCCTGTCTGGATGTGTTCCTGTGCGACTTCAGCTAGATACTATAGTCCTGCTCTGGCAGGGGAGGTTGGGCTAGATGATTCTGTTATCCTGTGAATCTCCTGGGCAAGAAGATCTGATGCCTATCTTGGTGCTGAGGACTATGGAACTGAACCCTATGCAGTGCTCTCTGTGCTTTTACCCACGTGAGCTCAAGAGCATTCCCTCCTGTGACTTTCTTATTTCTACCCCCAAACCTGAACATCAGCTTTAAACATTATCTAACAGGGCAGGCCTCATAGGGTCCTTCAAATGACTGCACTCAACATTTCATTTCAATAGTGGTGAGCGAAGGAAACAAGCCTTCGTTGATCACAAATTAACATGAGCTGCCCAGGTTTTGATTGGGAATTCCATTCAAACTAAATGGCCCAAACCCTGGGGATGAGCTTATCAAACAGGACCTGCATTATTAAGTAAGGGCTGTTTACTTGGATAAGTCAATATGGAGGAGTAATTCTAAAAGAACATTTTGTTCCACAAGAAAACAAAAAATAAAATCAAGAAAATAGGAGTTGAGCTGAAAATGTATTCAAGCCTTAGCTTTCATATTGGTCAACCTTTTGTTTTCATCTCTTACACCAGCAGGGTGGTGGAAATCCCATTTCCCAGATAGCATGAGCTGGCTGGGAGAAATAATTTTCTTCATTTCATTTAATTTCTTGTGCAGAATGGGCTAAGGATATAGCCTGGAGGCACCCCAGGGTTCAATGTACTGAGATGCCAAAGCACTAAATTGAACAGGAAATTCAGAATAAAAACAAATAGCAACAAAATCTATGTGAAACGCTCAGGCAGTAATTCTGGTACCTGCGAGAAGCTGGCATTAGTTTTCTCCTGGCAGATAATAACATACACAGAAAATACAGAGAGGCAGCAGGGAGGTGGAGGCGGCTTCTGTAGTCAACCAGAGGACAGTTAAAGATGATTCTGACACCAGTTTCTCTATCTAGGGCACTCTCTCTACAGATTCCTCTACGTGGCCATGAAATTCAACAAGACCAAGTGTAAGGTCCTGCACCTGGGTGGGTGCAATCCCAAGCACAACTCCAGGCTGAGCAGTGAAGGGCTGAGAGCAGCCCTGAGGAAAAGGACCTGGGGTTCTGGGGTGATGAAAAGCTCAACATGAGCCTGCAGTGTGAGTGCAGCCCAGACAGCAACTGTGTGCTGGGCTGCAGCAAGAGCAGTGTGGCCAGCAGGGCAAGGGAGGGGATTCTGCCCCTTTGCTCTGCTCTCCTCAGACCCCACCTGGAGTACTGTGAGCAGTTCTGGAGCCCTGTCCTTGTAGGGCGTAAATCCTGCCAGGACGGTTCAACACTTGCTCTCCTCCTCCCGTTGCCAGGTTCAGCAAAACACTGAAGGGCTTAGCCCCAGCAAAGCCCTGAGGGCTCGGTGCTTAGCACCACCAGGTCAGGTGTCTTGTGCTGCCCCTCAGCGTGCCTGGGTGGGCACATATGCACTAAGCTTTGAATTCTTTGGGCAAAACAATGATGCTAATGGCCATTGGCCAGTTTCATTTTCAAAATAGTGTGTTTAATGGGAGTGATTTAGAAACCATTCTCCTTTGCTGTGACACTCCACCAGGACCAGAAGTCAATTTCACAGCTCTTTCACTGCGGCCATGTGTTTGGGGAGCGGCAACTTGTAGTGGTTTAGAAGTTACCTGCCCCACCACCTTTTGTAAACCCCGGCAAGGACTCAAAAACACTGGAAGTTGATAAATGCAGCTTTATATTTACAGCAATGCACAATATCCAAGTAAATATTTACAAGATATAACAGATATTTACAGATATATACAGTGAAAAGGTAATACAGACACCACACCCCTCCCGGAGACCAAAATCCCCAAGAGAGGGTAACCAAACTCCCCCCTACCACCTTTCCCCCCTTCTCCAGCCTTATCTCACCACCTGTTGATGCTGCAGATAAGCTGAAATAGATTGGCCAGGGGGGTTAGTGATAGAAAGGAGTTAGTAATTTTACTCTGAATTAGCTAAAAGAGAGACAAAGGAGACCATGCAAGAGAAGCAGCTGTCGTGCTGAACAGACAGAAGCCCTCTGGTAATCTGGTTGCTTTCAGAACAGTTCTTAAAAACAATTCTTTTTTTTCTTTCTCAGCAAAACTCAGTGAAGTAACACACTGTGTTTAACTCTCTCAGCCAATAGCCTAATTTCTCACTCAAATCCTCCAATTAGCTCAAACCAACACACAACTCTTCCCTCCTTCTCTACCTGGATACTTTGTATCTTTGCCCCAGAGAGTTGTAAGTATATTTCCTAAGACTCCATAAGCGTAGTTAGATTTTTCCCTGATTTCATGTTCCTATTTTCCAAGTTCTGATTGTGTGAAATGTTAATTCTGTGTTTATAAATACTCTTTGTGCAACTACTTTCTGTCAACCAAAGATCCAAAGAATCTCAGGTAATTTTCACTTTAAAAGATATTATTAATAAAATTTAATATCGATACATAAATTAATATTCACAATTCATTGCCAATTATTAATTTCACATAAAGCCCCCAACACAAGAAGGACATGGAACTGTTGGAGCAAGTCCAGAGGAGTCCATGAAGATGCTCAGAGGGCTGGAGCAGCTACAAGGACAGGCTACAAGAGTTTGGGCTCTTCAGCTTGGAGAAGAGAAGACCTTGGAGTGGCCTTCCAGTATCTGAAGGGGCCTACAGGAGGGGTGGGGAGGGACTATTTACAAGGTATGCTAATGACAGGATGAGGGGGAATGGGTTTAAACCGGTGGAGGGGAGATTTAAATGGCATGTTAGGAAGAAGCTCTTTCCAGTGAGGGTGGTGAGACAATGGCACAGGTTGCGCAGGGACGTTGTGGCTGCTCCCTGCCTGAAGGTGTTCAAGGCCAGGTTGAATGAGGCCTTGAGTGACCTGTTTTAGTGGGAGGTGTCCCTGCCCATGGTAGGGGATTGGAACTGGATGAGCCTTAAAGTTCCTACCAACCCAACCTGTTTTATGAATCTGTGAATGTCATTTGGTTCAAGCCAACTTCTTATGGAAGCTGGGAGGATGGAAAAGGGGAAAAACCTACATTACAGACTCTTTCTGTCCTCTCTGCCCAGTTCCAACTGTCCTATGATCCCAAGGATGAAATTTGTCAGCGTTCAACATTTTCCTGCAATTAGGGAAAATCACATGTGTTTTCATAACATTGGGTGTACTTTTTGTGTGCAACTGCAGCACAGATGGCAGCTGCTCATGCTACTGCTCCATGGTTTTGGACCAGCTAAATATAAAGCAAAAGAAACTTCAGTTACTTGCTGGAGCTCAAAAACTTTGGGATGAACCAAATGTGTTTGCAGTGAAGGAAAAATAGACATCCATGCCACAGGAATTTTTGTTTCCAACAATAACTTGAGGTAGGTGCAGTAACTTCTGTTCTGTTTTCCTTTGCTTTGTGTTAATTTTCTGTTTAAAACAAAATAAAACAAAACCCAAGCAAACCCCAAAACACACTCAACAAAACCATTTGGAAACAAATTAAATAAACACATCGATCAGCCAGGAAGGTTTCAGTGTTCCTGCTGACACTGGCAGAGAGGAGAAAAAATGATGGAAAAACTAAATAAGGCTTAACTTGAAAGACTCAAAAGTTCTCTCCAGTGCAGTGTTTAACATATGCAGAAATAGGAAGGCTGAGGTAGTTTTGCTGTGAAGATCAGTAAGCTCAAGTATCATGGAATCACAGACTGCAGTGGGTTGAAAAGGACCCTCAAAGCTCATCTTGGCCAAACTCCCTGCACGCAGCACAGACACCTTCAAATAGATCAGGCCACATCAAGTCTCACCTTCAATGTCTCCAGGGACGGGGGCTCAGCCACAGCCCTGGGCATCCTGTGCCAATGTCTCATGACAGGCTGGATGTTAGGAAGAAGTTCTTCACAGCAAGAGTGATTGGCATTGGAATGGGCTGTCCGGGGGTGTTGGAGTCCCCATCCCTTTAAGATGAGGCTGCATGAGGCACTTAGTGCCATGGGTTAGTTAATTAGAAGGACTCGATGATTGATGATCTTGAAAGTCTTTTCCAACCTGGTTGATTCTGTGATTCTGTGTGATTTTGGAATAGTAGTTTATGGTTTTGCCTTGCATCATAAAATTACAGACTTACTTGGGTTGCAAAACACCTTCAAGATCACTGAGTTCAACTATTCTCTAACTCTACCATGGCTGGGACTAAGCCATGGCACTTAGAGAATCATATAATCAGTCAGAGTTGGAAGGGACCACAAAGATCATCTATTTCCAACCCCCCTGCCATGGGGGGACACTAGATCAGGCTGGCCTTAAACATCTTTGCCTCTTTGAAACACAGAGATGGGGATTCAACTACTTGCCTGGGCAGCCTGTGCCAGTGCTTGAGAACTCTTGCAGTGAAGAAGTTTCTTCTAATGTCCAACTCAAACCTCCCCCAGGGTAATTTGAGACCATTTCCTTGTGACTAGGGAGGAGAAACCAACTCCTACCTCCCTTTGACCTCATTTCAGGTGAGCTGCATTACATATGGCTGCAAAAATGTTTTCAGTGCCTGTGGGCAAAGACTGGATTCAGAACTACAGTAAACTCCTGCCTCCAAAGCAGGAATTTTAATGATGAGAGGTAGGTTGCATTGGCTAGAGTGAGTATAACATTGTCCTACCTCCGTGGGGCCTGGCCATAGCAAGAAAAATGATTATTTACTTTGAAAAATATCAAGGACAGGTGACCTCAGATGAAGAACACCCTGCTAAAGCAGTAGATCCCAAATGATCTGATTGTCACCCCTGCCAGGATGTTATAATTGTATGATTATTGGTTGCTCCAAGGTCTCATCCCAAGTCGGGAACTTCCTGCCATTCATGCTAGGGATTCAGTTCCACTTTTTCCTGTGTGGCAGCGCTTGTGCCTTGAGCAGCTCACTGCTGAAGCCTGAGGCTGGGGTGCTGTTTCATTGGACAGACTGAGAGCTGGACACAGGGCAACCAAATGAGGCCCAACCAAGATAAGTGCAGAGTCCTGCACTTGGGGAGGAATAATAAATTGCAGCAGTACAGGTTGGGAGGTGATCTGCTGGAGAGCAGCCCTGTGGAGGGGGACCTGGGAGTGCTGGTGGATAACAAATTACCCATGGGACAGCAGTGTGCCCTGGTGGCCAAGAAGGCCAGTGGGATCCTGGGGCATATGAAGAAGAGTGTGTCCAGCAGATCAAGTGAGGTTCTCCCCTTCCTCTACTCTGCCCTGGTGAGTCCTCATCTTGAGTACTGTGTTCAGTTTTGGGCTTCCCGGTTTAAGAGGGACAGGGATCTGCTGGCTGCTGGAGAAGGTCCAGGAGAGGGCTGCAAGGATGGTTAGGGGACTGGAGGGCATGCCTTATGAGGATAGGCTGAGGGACCTGGTTTTTTTAGTTTGAAGAAGAGAAGACTGAGAGGAGATTTAATAAATATTTATAAATATCTGTGGGCTGGTCGGGATGGGGTTGGAGGTGGGGGACAGGCTCTGCTCACTTGCTCCCTGAGATTGGACAAGTAGCAATGGATATAAGCTGCAGCACAGGAGGTTCCTCCTCAACATGATGGGGGACTTCTTTACTGTAAGGATCCCACAGCACTAGAACAAGCTTCCCAGAGAGGTTGTGTAATCTCCTCCTCTGGAGACTTTCAAGGCCTTTCTGGATGACCAGACATTAGCTCTATGACCTGAGCTAGATTATATGGTCCTTCTCTGGCAGAGGGATTTGACTCGATGATCTCTTTCAACCTCTGACATTCTGTGATCCTGAGATATCTATGCAGTAAGATTACTACAGTTGTAAATGCTTTGCATGACCCTTGGAGAATTCAGCTTTTATTCCCAAAGCAATTTTAATCCTTCTATGTCTGTCTCTGAATGTTCTTCAGTTTAAAGTATGTCTGCAGAGTTAAATCTGCTGTGAGATTTAACAGTATTAATTTTTCTGTCTTTTTTTTTTTCTTTTTCCTTAAAAGCCTGAGCTATAGCACTGTTTTCCTTTAGCACGTTAATTACTCAGGATCATAGAATGACTGGACCTGGACAGAGAGGATAGAAAGAGTCTGTAATGTTGTTTTTCCCTTTTCCCATCCTTCCCAGCTTCCATTAAAAAATTACTTGAACCAAGTCAATGGCTCCATGTCCATGTTAATCTGCTGGATTAACAGATAGTGAGATAAGACTGGGGAAGGAGGAAAAGTGGTAGGCATGGTTAGAAACCCCTCTTAGGGATTTTGATCTCTGGGAGGGCTGTGGTGTTTCTGTATTACCTTTTCACTGTATATATCTGTAAATATCTGTTATGCATTGTAAATATCTGCTTGTATATTGTGCAAAGCTGTAAATATAAAGCTTCATTTATCAACTTCCTGCTGACTGAGTCCTAGCCTGGGTCATTTCAACGTGTAGGGGTGCAGGTTAACTGCTAAACCACCACACCAGGGAAGGCTAGTGACAAGTGGAAACCATGAGAGATCAGACTTGAGACCAGCCTTGTTTGACATCTGTGTTGGAGACATGGACAGTGGCACGGAGGCACCCTCAGCAAGTTTGCTGATGACATCAAGATGTGTCGTCATAGAATTCATAGATTCATAGAATAGGTTGGGTTGGAAGTGACCTTAAAGATCATCTCGTTCTGAGTTTCATTTTCTTTGGAAGAAGACAAAGGAGAAATGTGTTCTGATCATGGTGCAAACGCTCTGTCCAGAGCAGACAGGCTGGTAGGGTGTTAGCAGTTGAAGACCACAAGCTCATTATTTTGGTTTGAAGAGCAAGTCCCTGCTTAATCTTGCTGAGCTATAATGCAGGACATCCTGATCGGTATGAGGATTTTGTAGAATGCTTATGGAATATCTGACAGTTCCCATGCTGTGATGTAAAGTAGCATTTGTTTCTAGTGGAGGGAACATTTGCTCCTAACTCCAGTGTCAGTGAAGGAATAGTACCATGAGCTGCAAGATCAGCTGGTGTGAGCTCCTGGAACCAGATACTTTCTTCTCCCTCTCCTTCTCCCTCTCTCCTGTGCTCTCATGTAGGGTCTCCAGCCCTCCTCTAGGCCCCCTTCAGATACTGAAGCTTCTCTCCTATGAAGACAGGCTACAAGAGTTCAGGCTCTTCAGCTTGGAGAAGGGAAGGTTTCAAGGGGATCTTGGAGTGGCATTCCAGTATCTGAAGGGGGCCTACATGAAGGCTGGGGAGGGACTACTTACAAGGTCTTGTAATGACAGTATGAGAAGCAATGGGTTTAAACTGGCAGAGGGGAGATTTGAACTGGATGTTAGGAAGAAGTTCTTTGCAGTGAGAGTGGTGAGACAGTGGCACAGGTTGCCCAGGGAGGTTGTGGATGCTCCCTGCCTGGAGGTGTTCAAAGTCAGGCTGGATGAGGCCTTGAGTGACCTGTTCTAGTGGGAGGTGTCCCTGCCTATGGCGGGGGGTTGGAACTGGCTGATCTTTGAGGTCCCTTCCAACTGAAACCATTCTATGATTCTGTGGTTCTATAACCTTTAAAGTCCCTTCCAATCCAAACCATTCTGTGATTCTATGACCTTTCCACCTCCACTAACATCACTTAATTCAGCTATCCACCTTCTTTCCCAATCTATCAGATCAGGTCTACACTATATATGTGCTCAGATCCCTGTTGGTATCAATAGGAAGAGCATCTGTTTTCTCAAGAGAAACTCCCAGAATCAAAGGCTGAATTATTATCCTCTTCCTTCCCCCCTTCTGATACTCCTTCCCTTTCCCCTACACAAACACACACCTGGTTTCCTGCCATTTAGAATCACAGAATCATAGAATCAACCAGGTTGGAAGAGACCTCCAAGATCATCCAATCCAACCTATCACCCAGCCCTATCCAATCAACAAGACCATGGCACTAAGTGACTCATCCAGTCTTTTCTTGAACACCTCCAAGGATGGAGACTCTACCACCTTCCTGCTGTCAGGGTCTGGAGGTCAGAATTAACAATGATCTCTGTCCAGAGGAGCAAGGCCTGTTCTTACAGATTTCTGTGCTGTGGAATTAAGGTACAAGTGAGACCAGATATCACCACAAAACTATTCATTAAGGGATAAAGTTGGACAAAACAGAGGGGGAGAGACAAAGGGGGAGAGAGAGGTAGAACAATGGAGAAATGAGGAGAGAAAAGGAGCAGGGGAGGAAGAAGAGCAAGGATTGTTTTACCATCAGCCAGAGACAGGAAGTGAGAGAGAGAGGTGTGCGTGGTCCAGGGATGTTCCGTAGTGGTTATCAGGAGTCCTTCTTCTGGGGTTGTTCTGGTGGAGTTGTTCTGCAGGGGGTTGTTGTTCCTTCAGTTCTTCTCTGGCAGGCATTTCTCAGGTCTTTTTACACAGTTTTTCCAGTCCCAGTCTTATCGATGTCCAGGTGCAGCTCCCCAGGGATTCTTCCTGTGCATTGTCATGCCTTAGCAGGGGTCCAGCGGCAGCACCGGGGAGGACCTCCACCCCCTCCTTGTGCTGCTTACCTGTTCATACTCTGAATACCCATTAGCCTTTTCTCTTCGGGGTAGCTGATACTGGGCCAGCTGATACTGGGCCATACATATCCTGGACTGTCAAGCCTGGCTGAAATCCAGGAAAGTCACAAAAACCCACAGTATTTACATCCCGGAGCATCATCAAAGCTGCTGTGTCTCTGGTAATTTGCACCTCATTTGGCCAGGAACATTGAGTTTGGGAAGGAAACAAGGCAATCCTTATCTAAGTTGATTTAAACAAGGGAGAGCCGATTTCAGACTCTCACACCTGGGCAGCCTATTGCAATGGCAAATCACTCTCTCTGTGAAGAGGTTCCTCATAATATTCAGCCTAAACCTGCCCTGGCACAGCTTGAGGCTGTGCCCTCTTGTTCTGTTACTGGGTGCCTGGCAGAAGAGACCAACTCCACCTGGCTACTATCTCACTTCAGGCAGTTGTAGACAGCAATTAAGTCACCCCTGAGCCTCCTCTTCTCCAGGCTAAACAACCTCCACTTTAGATTGACTAATTCTTATTTGCAGCTTTCTGCACCCTCCTACATTCCTTTCATATACCCATCCCCATCCCCATGCATATATAGGTTTTTATCTGAACATATACCAGACCTCCAATGGATTGGCCCTTCTCCACAGAGCTGATGGGACACTTTCCAAAAGCTTCACTTCCTAACAGATAGATTTTCTTTCTGTGATAATTGGGCTCAAGAGAAGGGAGAAAGCCTAGAAGTGAATATATAACAATCTAAGTGATATAAATGTGAATTCCTGAGGTGATGGCTGAATGGAATACTGTACACCAAACTGAAATTTCAATTTATCATAGAGAAACCTCGCTGGACCACAACGCTTAGAGCAACACAGAACCAAAAGGTAAGTGGAAAGAGGAAAAAAAAAAAAAAAGAGGCTTGTTTTTTAACAAGTTATTTAAAACTCTTTGAGGGCAAATCTTCATCTTTTTCTCTTGAATAAATATTGCAGCTATGACAAGGACACCTGAAAACTGAACTACAACTATAGCCAAGAAAAAGAAATCCTTTGCCATGAAAAGTCATCCACCCACAGACAGTAGGAGTAACAACCAATAAAGTGAAGCCAGAGCTTATAAAACACATCATCTCGGGCACAATTAATTACAAAAGCTGAAACAGAAGACTTGCTTGCAGCCTGGTGAGGATAATTTTCATTCCTCCCCAATATCTTTGCCATGAAGGGCTCCCACACACTAATTAAATGCAAGATTTCCGTGGTTGTTTTCCACATGGGAGGAGTTAATTTTTCTGTAGTCTCAGAAAGAAGCTCTGCTCAGGTCTCTGGTTGAGCCATAAACAGAATAAAGCAGTGCTCTGTTTATCAGTTCTCTGCCAAACTCTTCTGTCATTTCGCACAGAATTTTGTACCTTCACCTAGCAATAGAAAAGATACAGCAAGAAGAGAGCATGGGCATGCCTGGAGAAGCTCAGAGCAGTGAGAGTGGTATTGGCAAAAACTGGTCTGGAAAACTGTTCTGAACGGTGGTCTGGAGAACAGGACTGTTGAGGAGCAGCTGAGGGAACCGAGGCTGTTCCCAGTCTAGAGCAGAGGAGGTTAAGGGAAGGCCTCATTGCTCTCTACAGCTACCCTGGAAGAAGGCTGGACACAGGTAGGTTTCTTCTCCCTGCTAACGAGTGACAGGATGAGAGGAAATGAGGAAGGTCACACAGACGATCAGAGGGCTGGAGAACCTCTCCTGTGAAGACAGGTTGAGAGTCGAGGCTGTTCAGCCTGGAGAAGAAAAGGCTTCAGGAACACTTTATAGTTACATTTCAGTATCTGCAGGGGACCTACAGGCAGGCTGGGGAGGGACTGTTCAGAAGGAACTGAGGGGATAGGATGAGGGACAATGGTTTGGAACTGGAGCAAGGCAGAGTTACGTTGGACACCAGAAGGAAGATCTGCACAGTGAGGGTGAGGAGAGACTGGCACAGGCTGCCCAGAGATGGGTTTAAGGCCCTGTGCCTGGAGACATTCAAGATCTGACTTGATGTGGCCTTGGACAACCTGCTGTAGTTAGAGGTGTCCCTGCTGAGTGCAGAGTGGTTGGACAAGATGCCTTTTGAGGGTCCCTTCCAAACCAGTGCAATCTGTGAAATAGCCTCAGGTTGCACCAGGGGAGGTTTAGGATGTCTATGAGAAGAACCTTTTTGACTGCAAGAGTTTGCAGGCACTGGCACAGGCTCTCTGGGCAGGTAGTGGAATCCCCATCATTGGAAGTGTTTCAGAGAGGCAGAGTGGTGCTAAAGGCTGTGGTTTAGCCCCAGCCTTGGCAGAGTTAGAGAATGGTTGGGCTAAATAATTTCAAAAGTCTTTACCAACCAAAACGATTCCACAGTCCTTTAGTTTGATGACACTGGTCTGGGAGTCACATGGCAGTAGGAAGTCACCAGCAGCTCTGTCTTTGAAACAACAGATTTCTGGGTGTAATCAACCCTCAAGACTCCTGGGTATGTGAGACAGCAGGGTGAGTCCAGAGAATCATAGAATCACAGAATTGTCAGGACTGGAAGGGACCTCAAGGACAATCCAATTCCAACCCTGCCATGGGCAGGGACACCTCACACTAGATCAGGTTGCCCAGAGCCACATCCAGCCTGGTCTTAAAGACCTCCAGGGATGAGTCTTCCACCACCTCCCTGGGCAACCTGTGCCAGTGTCTCACCACCCTCCTGATGAAGAACTTGTTCCTAAAGAAGAAGAGAAGCCAGTACCTACAATCTACTGACTCTGTTGCTTAAGCAGAAGGTCTGGATTATTGCAGACTCACCTTTCAAAGGTGTGTAGATACTTACAGATTTTTAAATTTGAGCTTCCCTTGAAGCCTTCTAGACCACTCTAACAGAAGGGACAGAACAAGGGGTGATGGTTTGAACTAAAAGAGTAAGATTTAGCCTAGCTATCAATCAACAACCCTAGGTCTTTCCCTGCTGGGCAGCTTCCCAGGTACTGTGCCCCTAGCCTGGAGCATTGCAGGAGGTTAAGATCGCAGAATGCATAGGGTTGGGACCCTCAATGGTTATCTTGCCCTACTACCCTGCAGTCAGAAGGGAGATCTCCAACTAGATCAGGATGCCCCACCAAGTCTGACTTTTAATGTCTCCAGGGGTGGGGCCACCAGCAAATCCCTGGGCAAGATGATCTGATTGGGAGGCTGCAGTAAAATGTAGTTCTCTGCTTGGCACAGCAGTGATGCACACAAAACTACAAAGCACTAAGAAAGAAACAAATCCTTTTGTGCTTAACTGATCCCCTGCCTCATCACAGCCTGCTCTTCATTTACCACACCACAGCTGAGCATCTGGGGATGTGCTTTACCCTTAATTGATAAAATGAAGCTGGGAAGCTCAAAGTTTTGTGAGGGGTGGGTGAATCTGGTGAAGGCTCTGCCTACATGAGTCTGCACCTTGCCCTCTCCAGCAGAGAGAGATGAGTCTGCAGGAAAAAAAAAAAAAAACACCTGGTTATAATTTGCCCCATTTTCTTTGGCTGGGTTGAGCAGTTTGTCTTGAGATCTTTTCTTGCTGTTGCATCCTCCCATCAACTCTGTCAAACATCCTTCTGATGTTCTGATGACATCTCTCTAAAAGCCCTGGCAATATGTCTGAAGCTGTCAGTGATTTATGAGAGAAATCTTAATTATAAAATCATAGAATTGTTTTGGTTGCAAAAGGGCCCTAAGGGCATTGAGTCCAACCATCCACCTAAGACTACTGTGGCCATTACAGAATCACACAATCATAGAATATTTGGGGTCAGAAGGGACCTCGAAAGATCATCCAGTTCAATCCCCCTGCTAGAGCAGGATCATCCAGGGCAGGTGGCAGACAGACTTGACCAGAAGGGTTTTCAAAGTCTCTATAGAAAGAGACTCCACAGCTGGGGGACCTCCAGCACCCTCACAGTGACAAAGGCTTTCCTTACATTCATGTGGAACCCCCTCTGCTCCAGATTGCACCTATGTGCCATGGCCACACATTCCTTGGACACCTCTGTTCCAGTCTCTGACCACTCTTGCAGCAAAGAAATTTCTCATAATATCCAACCCAACCCTGCCCTAGCACAGTGTCAGGCCAGTTCCTTTCCTTCTCTCACCTGAGACTAGGGAGCAGAGCCCAACCCTCACCTCACTGCAACCTTGTGTAAGGTAGTTGCAGAGAGCAATGATGTCTCTCCTCAGCCTCGTCCTCCCCACAATAAACACCCCCAGGTCCCTCAGCTGCTCCTCCCCAGCCCTGTTCTCCAGACCCTTCCCCAGCTTTGTTACCCTTCTCTGGACATGTTCCAGCCCCTCAATGGTCTTCTTGCAGTGAGGGACACTAAACTGAGCCCAGTACTCGAGGTGTGGCCTTTCAAGTGCTGAGTCCAGGGGCACAATCTACTCCCTGCTGGCCACACCATTGCTGATCCAGGCCAGGATGCTGTTTGTCTTTTTGACCACCTGGGCACACTTCTGGCGCATCCTCAGCTTTCACTATTTAATCTTGTAACAATATTCCCAGTGTGTTGTTCAGCAAGGGCCACCAAGAAGTCATATTCAATGAGGTTTGATGCTTACTGTTTCTCTCGTGTGCATTGCTGGGCTTGAAGATTCTTGATTGAGGAGAAAAACCTCCTGATATGTTTTTGTCCTGCTTAGCTGACCAGAAAGTCTGGTCACTGCAGGTGCACTTAGCAGCACACCAGTTCAGACTCAACCTTCCCAAGCTACCACTTGCAGCACTCTCATAAAGAAATGAATGGATAATGACTTCATTAAATTCCTGCAGTGAGAAGTGATAGTTCTGGTTCAGAGTCACACCAGGAGAGCTTTGCACTGTGACAGCTCTTGTGCACAGAGCTTGGACCACCCATTCAGCTGCCACTGGAAGCTCTGGTACTGCTCAGATTTCTCATTAAGACATAGGAAGGGTCCTTGATCCTCTTTATGAATATGAAAATAGTCTGATGTAGTTTGGTTTGTTTTTTTCCCCCTCATTTAGACACCAATTGCTGTATAGAAAGTTTCTAAGCTTCTACCTTAGTGTGATGATTCTATTTCCCACAACAATAAGCAGCAGTGCCTAAGGTCACACAGAATCACACAGAAATATCAAGGTTGGGAAAAAACCTCAGGATCACCAACTCCAACCTATAACCCTACTTTCAAATACAGGAGATGGATTCTGGAACTGGATTCAGCAACTCATGGATTAGGACTGAAGACAGAACAGAGTCCTCCTTGGACACCAGCCATTGAAGATGAGGCTTGACCCTGGTGATCCCTCAGTCTTATACCAAACATGATGTTCATGGGTTGGCATTGCTTCTTAGGCAGTTCAGGATCACCACAGTTGTGTCCTTCTCCTCTGCAGCCCAAGGTGGCACATGAGATGTGGCAGTGCCCTTGGTCTGCAGCCCAGCCCTTGACAGTAGCTCTCCCCATCACCTTCGCACTGCTACCAGCAGTCCCTCGCTGTGCAAACCTGCCCTGAACTGCAGGAAGTGCTGGCCCTGAGCACAAACTGAACTCAGCAGGCACAACACTGAGCAGAACCAACATTGGTCTAGCTCATGCCAGAACAGCCAGGACTGCTCTGGTCCCATGTTAGCAGCAATGTCTCTGACAGTGCTGAGGGTTGCTGATGCCAAATGCTCACTAATGGGGCAAACAGTTTTATGTCTGTTGCATGTTTATGAACCTGTAGTTAGAAATGAAGCTATGTCAGGCCCAAGCCAACATTGTGAAATCCAACGAGGCTGAGTGCAAGGATCTGCACCTGGGTCTGGGCAATCCCTTTCAAACACACTTTAATTTCCATTCTTGCTCACTGGTGTACCTGTGCCCTGTGTTCTTTTCTGTCACATGTTTCCTGGATAAATTAAGTACAATTCTTTTTAGCATGCTCGTTCTTCTCATTAACTACCTTCCATTTATCAGAAGTGAGCGCAGCATTCATAGATTCAAGGTCACAGAGAGGGCTGGGTTGGAACGGACCTCAAAGGACATCCATTTCCAACCCCCTGCCTTGGGGAGGGACACCTCTCACTAGCCCAGGTTGCCCAAGTCCTCATCCAGACTGGCCTTGGACACCTCCAGGGAGTAGACAACTGCAGCCTTCCTGGGCAACCTGTGCCAATGTCTCACCACCCTCGCCCTCAAGAATTTCTTCCTCATCTCCACTCTCAATCTCCCCTCTTCCAGATCAAAGCCATTGCTCCTTGTCCTGGCACTCCCAGACCTTGTCAAAAGTCCCTTCTCAGACTTCTTATAGGCCTCTCCCAAGCACTGCAAGGCTGCTCTGAGGTCTTCCTGGAGATTTGTCTTCTCCAAGCTGAACCGCCTCAACTCTCCCAGCCTGTCCCCATAGGGAAGGTTCCACAGCCCTCTGATCATCTTCACGGCCTCCTCTGGACCCTCTTCAGGAGCTCCAGGTCCCTCTCATGCTGCGGTCTCACCAGAACTAGAGGCAGTGCTGCAGGTGAGGTCTGAGCAGAGCAGAGCAGAGGGGCAGAATCCCCTCCCTGTGCTGCTGCTCTCCCTGCTCTGGATGCAGCCAGCACACATCTGGCTCTGGGCTGCCAGCAACCAGTGCTGGCTCCTGGACAGTTTGGCACCAACTGACAGCCCCAGGTCCTCCTCCTCCAGGCTGCTCTCAGCCACTTGTCACCCAGCCTGGGTTTGTGCTCTGGATATCCCCAACCCAGGTGCAGGACCTTGCACTTGGCCTCGTTGAACTTCACAGTGTTGGCTTGGGCCCAGCTCTGCAGCCTGTCCAAGCCCCTCTGGATGGCATAGTGTGAAATGTTTGATGTGTCTTCATCTGCTGCCCCATACCTTAGATTCTTAGTGAATATCTTCCCTAAGAACTTATTCCCTAAGAATCTTCCCTAATATCTTCCTTAAGAACTTCACTCCAAGATTCCATATAATGACACAGAAGGAGTAAAGTAATTAAAGCAAGACGTTGTCACTGTGAGTTATTGTGCCAGCTTCAAGGCATCCTAGATTCTAGCAGCCATGCTGGCATGCCTGCCCACTGAGCTTCATCTCTTCTAGCAGCTAACAAATTAGCTGCCCTCTTTGTATTACTGTGCTGTCAGCGCCAACCTTTCCCCTTCTCCTCACATACTAGCACACACTCATATTTTCTTCTCCTGGGTGCAAGAAGAACTTGCTCTCCAGGGATAGAAATTGGCCACAGCTAATCTTACAATTAAATATTCAAGAAGAAGTTAAAGAGCATTAAGGCCACTCTACATTTGTTCACTCTCTGGGGTACTCTTCAATTTCGTGCTAGCCTGGGATGTATCTCCAAGGAAGTAGTTACTCCCATTTTTAAGTCGATCTTATAATTACTTCAGAGACATTTCAAGGCCTATGAGCTCCTCATTAAAGAGATGGAGAGTTCTCCTACTAATAATGATCCTCTGAGTGAGTTATCTGCAACATCATTAATGGAAAAAAATGGCTTTATTTTACAGAAGTAATTGGAAGCCTTGGCCACACTTGATGAAGTTGCATTCCATAATTATTTTGCCACATATGATGTATGTCCTGTGTTTCCTGTTATGCTTGTGCAGGTCTCATTTCCTATATTTCATGGAAGTTGTTGAAGAGAGCTCCTAATTTCTATGTAATAAATGTTTTCTTTTGGAGCCAGTTTTGTTTTTGTCAGTAGGATGCCTTTCTAATATTGCTTAATTCCGTATAATGCTTAATGTGGAATTAACTCTGGATTTACGGCAAAGGTTACGATTGACTATCAAACAAAAGCAGAACCAAGGGGCAGAATCCCCTCTCTTGCCCTGCTGCCCACACTCCTCTGGCTGCATCCCAGCACACAGCTGCCTGCTGGGCTGCACGAGGACACTGCTGGCACCTGGGGAGCTGCTCAGCAACCAACACCCTCAAGTCTCTGTCTTCAGAGCTACTCTCAACCTACTCTGCACCCAGCCTGGATTTCTGCCTGGGGTTGGCCCAGCTCAGGGCCTTGCACTCTGACTTATTGACCCTCACTGTATTTGTTTGCTTAACCCTTGAATACTCTTTGAAAGCTTTGCCATAAGCACACACAGAAAGAATCACAGAACACTGCAGTTTGGAAGGGGCCTCTCGAGATCACCCAGTCCAAGTGTCCTGCCAAAGCAAGGCTACCCAGGGCAGGTCACACAGGAACACACTCAGGTGGGTTTGGAAAGCCTTCAGAGAAGGAGACTCCACAACCTCTCTGGGCAGCCTGCTCCAGGTCTCCAGCACCCTAGCACTGACAAAGTTTCCCCTCCTGTTCCCATGGCAACTCCTCTGCTCCAGCTGGCACCCAGTGCCCCTTGTGCTGCCCTTGACCTGAGCAGAGTCTGGCTGTGTCCTCCCAATACTGCCCTGCACATCTTTAGCACAGCAATGAGGGCAGTCCTCAGTATATGAACAGCATTATTATTATTATTTTATGAAAATAAAAATCTCTTGGGTGAATAAAAATTTTCCACCTAATTTAACATGTGGAAAGATTCTCCAATTGTATTCATGCAAATTCGTAAGGAAATGGAAGCTCAGAATGAGAAATTGGACATGCATGAAATATTGCAGTGTCCTAACTAGAAGAAGGCTCTGAATATAAAACCAAATGGCTCCATCTTAAATTTTCAAATCTTCCCAACCTTTCAGTGAGTGACCACCAGTTGAAAACAAGGTTGAAAACAAATTAAGCAAGGTGCCACTTAACACCAAGTTAGATGGCAGTGTTGATTTGAGTGAGGGCAGAGAGACTTCTCAGAGGGACTTGGATAGGCTAGATCAATGGACCAACATTAATTGGATGAGCTTCAACAAGGCCAAGGGCCAGGTCCTGCGCATGGGTCACATCAACCCCAAGCAATGCTCCAGGCTTGGGGCTGTGTGGCTGGAGAACTGCCTAGCAGAAAGGGATCTGGGGGTTGTAACAGAGAGGCAGCTGAATATGAGACAGCAGTGTGCCCAGGTGGCCAAGGCCAATGGCATCCTGGCTGGCATTAAAAATGCTGTGGCCAGCAGGAGCAGGGAGGTGATTGTCCCCTTAGACTTGGTTTTGGTGAGGCCACACCTTGAGTGTTGTGTTCAGTTTTGGGCACCTCAATACAAGAGAGATGTGGAGCTGTTGGAGTGGGACCAGAGGAGGGCAACAAAGCTGGGGAAGGGCCTGGAGAATAAATCTTATGAGGAGCAACTGAGGGATCTGGGGATGGTTAGTGTGAAAAACAGGACGCTGAGGGCAGACCACACTGTTTTCTACAGCTACCTGAAGGGACATTGTAGAGAGGCTGCTGCTGGTCTCTTCTCACAGGTAATTGGAAACAGAAGAAGGGGGACTGGTCTCAGCCTGAGGCTGGAGAGGTTTAGATTGAACATCAGGAATTTTTTTTTCACAGAGAGAGTGGTCAGCGACTGGAATGAGCTGCCCAGGAAGGTGGTGGAATCATCCACCTTGGATGTGTTTAAAGGTTGTTTGGATGTGGTGCTTGGGGATATGATTTAAGGTGAATCTTGTAGAGTAGGGTTCTAAATTGGACTTTGTGATCCTGAGGGGCTTTTTCAACCTGATGTTTCTGTGATTCTGATTCTGTTTAATTATGGTTCAACAAATTCGACTTCATAGCCAACATTAGGAGATTGCAGTGAAAGACCTGGAATTATGACTACTTAAAATGCTACTGCAAAATTCTGGAAAACTCCTACAAAGTGTCACAGAATCCTTCAAAGGTATTATACAGAACCACAGAATCCCAACATGGTGAGGTTTAGAAAAGATCTCCAGAAATCATCTAGTCCAACCTCCCTGCCAACACACTGTCACCCAGAACAGATTGCCAAGGATCACAATGTCCATGTTGGTTTTAAAAATCTCCATATATGGAGACTCCACAAGATCTCTGGGCAGCCTGCTCCAGGGCTTTGGAACCCTCAAAAGAAGGGTATTTCTCCTCATTTTCAGATAGAACCTCCTGTGTTCTGTCCATGCCATTTTTCCTTGTCCTGTCACTGGGCACCACCGAAGAGGGCCCAGTTCCATCCTCCCGACCTTTAGGCATAGTCATGCATTGTGCAGGTCCCCTCCCGGGCTGCTCTTCTCCAGGCTAAGCAGTCCCGAGTTTCTCAGCCTCTTCTCATCAGAGAGATGCTCCAGTCCCCTCAGCATCTTTGTGGCCCTCATTTGGACTCTGTCCAGTTTTTCCCTTTCTCTTGAACTGGGGAGCCCAGAACTGCATACAATACTCACAGGGCAGAGCAGAGGAGGAGAGCCTCCCTTGACCTGCTGGCCACACTCCTCTGGCCTTCTTGACCACAAGGGCACATTGCTAACAATTCTTCTTGACAGACCAGAAACTTCTAGGAAAACCAAAGCAAACCTAATCCACTTGAGAACATAATACTGCCCTGGCTTATTACAGCTCTTCTGCAAATGGGTTTATTGTGCACAGTGGGATTAATGTCAGCAGTGTCCTCAGCACTCAGCTTCGGCCACATCCCAGTTTCTTTTCTGATGCAGGAATAGCTTAACCATTACAATTTAGGAAGAAAAGAGTAAACCAACACAAACAAAAAAATCACAAACTCACAAAAACCCTCTGGGTATTTTTAGGTCTGTATTTGAGGTTTCACCTTGGTGCATCTGGTCTTAATGTGTTTTCCATCCTCCCAGCTACGTCCTAGCTGGGGCCCACTTACAGCAACCAAAATCAAGGTTTGAAAGCCAAAACTGGGCAAAACATTCATTTAATTCCAAGTTATTTTAACATGATCCTTGCAGAAATGATGAAGTCAGGAAAAAAACAGCCTCAAATCCACCAGTGAGGCCCCTTAAACTCCGTTTGTTTGCATACTTTGGCTTTGTGAAAGGAGGTTTTTAAACAGGCTTTGTGGAGCAAAAGCAACCCAAGAAGCAGAGTGCTGCAACTGCCATTCCTGCTGCAAGGAATTTTGCTTCACAGAGTAAGTGCTGCAGATGGCTGTGTCAGAGATCAGCACTCCTGGGATGTCAGAGCGGTCAGAGAAGTTTAGAAGGGTTGAAATTGGAAGGTTCCTGTGTTTCTGCTGCCAGATCTGGTAATTATATTCAGAGGTGTGCACCATGAGCAGGGGAAAATGGCAAAGGTTCTGGAATTCACTCTCTTGTCTATTAACCCTTTGTAAGGTTGTAGCTGTTGTAAGGAGTATATGTTTGAGGCTGCTTAGAACAAACATTTATCATAGAACCATAGAATGCTTTAGGTTGGAAGACACCACAAAGATCATCCAGTTCCTACCCCCCACCATAGGCAGGGACACCTCCCACTAGAACAGGTTGCTCAAGGCCTCATCCAACCTGGCCTTGAACACCTCCAGAGAGGGAGCAGCCACTACCTCCCTGGGCAACCTGTACCACTCTCTCACCACCCTCACTGCAAAGAACTTCTTCCAGTTTAAACCCATCACTCCTCATCCTGTCATTACAAGATCTTGTAGATAGTCCCTCCCCAGCCCTTCTGTAGGCCCCTTCAGATACTGGAAGGCCACTCCAAGGTGTCCTGAAAGCCTTCTCTTCTCCAGGCTGCAAAGCCCCAACTCTCTTAGCCTGTCCTCATAGCAGAGCTGCTCCAGCCCTATGAGCATCTTTGTGTCCTCCTCTGGACTCACTCCAAGAGTTCCATGTCCTTCCTCTGTTGGGGGCTCCAGAACTGCACACAGTACTCCAGGTGTGGTCTGGGGAGAGCAGAACAAAGGGGCAGAATCCCCTCCCTTGCCCTGCTGGCCACGCTGCTCTTGCTGCAGCCCAGGACACAGTTGCTGTCTGGGCTGCAAACACACTGCTGGCTTATGTTGAACTTTTCATCAACACGGAACCCCAGGCCCTTATCCTCATTTACTTCAGATTTCTGCTTTTAAGGGCTGAACACACTTTATCACAGAGCCATTACGGTTGAAAAAGATCTCCAAAATCATTGTGTCCAGCCATCAACCCAACACCTCCATGCCCACTACTCCTCATCCCCAGGTGTCACATTTACACATTTTTCTGAACACACTCAGGACAGTGACTCTACCATCTCCCTGGGCAGTCTGTTCCAACCCCTGACCACTTTTTCAGGTAAAAATGTTTCATAATATCCAACCTAAACAGTTATCTTCCTTTATGACAAAATTTAGAATGTCATAGAACCATTAGGGTGGGAGAAGACCTCAAAGATCATCCAGTCCAACCTTCTACCCAACACCTCCATGAGTGCTGAACCATGTCCCAAAATGACACATCTACATTCTTGAACACCTCCAGGGATGGGGACCACACCACCTCCCTGGGCCACTGTTCCAATCCCTGCCACAATTTCAGGACATTTCCTCATCCTCTTGATAGTTACTTGAGTGAAGAGCCCAACCACCACCTGGCTCCAGCCTCCTTGCGGAGTTTTGTAGAGAGAAATGAGGTCTCCCCTCACCTTCTTTTCTCCACAGTAAACATTCCCAAGTCTCTCAGCTGCTCCTTCCCAGCCCTGTTCTCCAGACCCTTCCCCAGCTTCCTTGCCAGTCCTGAACCTGTTCCAGCACCTTGGTGTCCCTCCAGTAGTGCAATCCCAACACTGCAGCCAGTACACAAACTGCGTCTTCACACAACCCAGGAGAGCACTGCTGCTGATCTCAGCTGTTTATGTCCCCTTCTGTATATTCTTTCACCCACTTCTTCAATATTACAAATGCAGAGCACATGAATAAAACATGGTTGAAGTTTTCCTGGAGAGAGAGGACACAGCAGGAGAAAAGACACAAGAGAGATGTGGAGGTGCTGGAGAGGGTCTGGGAGAGGGATATGAAGCTGTGAAGGGCCTGGAGAAGAAATCTTATGAGGAGTGACTAAGAGAGCTGGAGATGGTTAGTTTATGGAAGAGGAGCCTGAAAGGAGATCTCACTGCTGTCTTCAGCTACCTGAAGGGACATTGTCAAGAATTTGCTGCTAGTGTCTTCTCACAGGTAATTAGAGACAGAACAAGGGGAAATGGCCTAAAGCTGAGGCTGGGGAGGTTTAGATTGGACATTAGGAAAATGGAGAGAGTGGTCAGGCACAGTAGGGTTCTAGGTTAGACTTGGTGATCTTGAAGGTCTTTTCCAACCTTGCTGGTTCTGTGGTTCTGTGAAAAGCAGCCCCAGGCTTCTCCATGGTCAGTGGCTCACCTTCCTTGGTGGCAGGAGATCTGTAACCACAGGTTGTGGATTTCTGAGTCTTCTGGAGAAGTGTTATTATCAAGAAAAATCACTGCAGGCAACTTGTCTGCAGTCTTAATCACATCCTCACCCCTCCACCTGCTGACACACCCCTCCCCATAAGATCACAGGATGTTAGGGGTTGTAAAGGACCCAAAGAAATCATCGAGTCCAAGTCCCTGCCAGAGCAGGACCATACAATCTAGCTCAGGTCACAGAGGAACACATCCAGATGGGCCTTGAAAGTCTACAGAGAAGGAGACTCCACAACCTCTCTGGGCAGCCTGTTCCAGTGCTCTGGGACCCTTACAGTAAAGGAGTTACCCCTTGTGTTGAGCTGGAACCTCCTGTGCTGCAATTTACATCCATTGCTTGTCCTATTATAGAATCACAGAATCATAGAATCAGTCAGGGTTGGAAGGGACCACAAGGATAATCTAGTTCCAACTCCCCTGCCATGGGCAGGGACATCCTACCCTAGATTAGGCTGGACATAGCCTCACGCAGCCTGGCCTTAAACACCTCCAGGGATGTGGCCCCAATCACCTCCCTGGGCAATCCGTTCCAGGGCCTCACCACTCTCATGGTGAAAAACTTCCTCCACACATCCAATCTGAGTCTCCCCACCTCCAGCTCTGCTCCGTTCCCCCTAGTCCTGTCACTACCTGATAGCCTAAAAAGTCCCTCTCCATCTTTTCTGTAGGCCCCCTTCAGATACTGGAAGGCCACAATAAGGTCACCTTGGAGCCTCCAGGGAGCAAGTGAGCAGAGCCTGTCCCTGTCCCCCCACCCCGAGCAGCTCTCAGATATTTATAAACATTTATTAAATCCCCTCTCAGTCTTCTCTTCTCCATACTAAACGATCATTTATTGTGTCAAAAATTCCACTTTGCTCCTCACGTAAATCACCCTGCCCAGCACACAAATGCCAGCTCTCCACCCAAACTTTTGGAGGCAGCTCTTAGTGCTTACTAAAACACAGTGAGTTTCACTAAAGCTTCCCCAGGCCACCACTGTGTATTTCTACGATTTTAGTTATTTCATAAATGCTGCCTGCTGTGAAGAAATTCAGCATCAACACACTCATTTTTCAGGAGGCCCACAGAATTGCCAGTCTTCATCTTTTACCCTTTCTGGGTGTTTTTTGTGACTTGTGTTCAATGCTACAACTAGCAGCAAGAGCTGGAATACGATTAATGCAAAGCAGCAGTCAACTGCTGTTGGAATCAAGTTCCTTCTGCATAGATGCACACAGGAGCTCAGCTTGATGTCTGGAAACAAATAAATAAAGGACCAAAAGGTATGCAAATGAAAAAAAAAACAACCAATTGATTAAAAACTCAGTGTTGAAACAACACAATTATGAATGTAGGCATTTATCACACTGCTGGAAGAAAAATAAGGGCAGATACCTAATTACAAAGGACAGCAGAGACCTTTTGAGGGAGCTCTCCAGCGCTGCTGACAATCAGTGCCGGAAAAGCTCTGCCAGCACTGTGGGCAGCCCTGCTGCTCCAAGGACAGCAGGAGCAGGCTTAGTTTAACCTGATCCTTCAGGTTAAACAAGCGTTTAGTAAATTAACTCTTCTCATGGGAAAGGCAGAGTAAAAGGAAACTGTGATAGGACAAGGAGCAATGGATGTAAGCTGCAGCACAGGAGATTCCATTTGTACACAGGGAGGAACTTGTATACTGTAAGGGTCCCTGTAGTGGGTTAAGCAGTTACCTGCCCCTCCCCCACACACCTTTTATAAACCCCAGCTAAGACTCAGGACACTGGAAGTTGATAAATGAAGCTTTATATTTACAGCAATGCACAAAATACAAGCAAATATTTACAAGATATAACAGATATTTACAGATATATACAGTGAAAAGGTAATACAGACACCACACCCCTCCTGGGGACCAAAATCCCCAAGAGAGTGTAACCAAACTCCCCCCTACCATCTTTCTCCCCTTCCCCAGCTTTATCTCACCACCTGTTGATGCTGCAGATAAGCTGAAGATCAGAGAGATTAGTGGTAGGAGAAAAAAGTTAGTTGTTTTAGTGATTTTACTTTGAATTTAGCCAGCAAGCCCGAGAGACAAAGGAGAAAGCAGCCGCAGTGCCCAATGGACAGAAGCCCTCTGCTAATCTCGTTTGTTTTGGGAACACCTCTTAAAACAATTTTTTTTTCCTTTCTCAGTGAAACTCGGTGAAGTGACACACTGTGTTTAACTCTCTCTCAGCCAATAGTCTAATTTCTCACTCGAATTCTCCAATTAGCTCAAACCAACACAGTCCCAGAACACTGACACAGGCTCCCCAGAGAGGTGGAGTGTCCTTCTCTGGAGGCTTTCAAGGCCTGTCTGAATGTGTTCTGCTGTGGCCTGAGCTAGATCATATGGTCCTGCTCTGGCAGGGTGGTTGGACTTGATGAGCTCTTTGGGTCCTTTCCAACCCCTAACATCCTGTGATCCTGTACAACACACACTGGCTTTATAAAGTAATGGAATCATTTGGGCTGGAAAAGTCTTTCAGATCATCCAGGCCAACCAATATCTAACTCTGCCAAGGCTGGAGCTAAACCATGGCACTCAGCACCATATCTCTGCCTCTTTGAAACATCTTTAGGGATGGAGATCCAACCACCTCCCTGGGCAACCTGTGCCAGTGCTTGCAGTGAAAAAGCTTCTTCTAATGTCCAACCTAAATGTCCTCTGGTGCAACCTGAGGCAATTTCCTCAGCCACTATGGGATGCTCTGGAGGCACATGCTTTGAGCAAACTTTTACCTATGCTTAGAATTACAGAAACACTCAGGTTGGAAAAGCCCCTAGGATCACCAAGTCCAACCTATAACCCTACTCTACAAGATTCATCTTAAACCATATCCTCAAGCACCACATCCAAACCACCCTGAAACACATCCAGAATCAGTGACTCCACCACATCTCTGGGCAGCTCATTCCAGTCCCTGACCACTCTCTCCATGAAAAACTTTTTCCTAATGTCCAATCTAAACCTCTCCAGCCTCAGCTTGAGACCATTTCCCCTTGCTCTGTCTCCAATTACCTATGAGAAGAGACCAGCAGCAGCTTCTCCACAATGTCCCTTCAGGCAGTTGCATGTTTTCTGGATGAAAACCATATGAGTGAGATTCAGCAAAGATGTAGACACATCAATGTGCTCCTAAGGGACATGGTTCAGCACCAGCCTTGACAGAGTTAGGGAATGGTTGGGTGATATGATCTTACAGGGCTTTTCCAAACCAAACTATCCTGTGATTCTATGACTACAGAAAAACCATATTGCTTGTGGCTGATGTACAGATTTCCCAGTCCTTTGGTGTTCACAGATGTTGCTACTATTCAAGCTGCAGACAGTAAGAAAAGCTATTGAAGAGAGATTTGCACTCCTGACACAATATTTCACCAAAGGCATTCATTCTGAAGGCTTCCACAGGCCAGCACTGCCACAGCAAATTTTTTGCTGTCTATGGTAATCTCCTGGGTTATTTGGTTTTAGTTTTGGTTTATGTGAAAGGATTAAATTTTATTCACCAGTGTGATGTCAGGAGTTTGGGTTTGGGAGTTCCCCATGCCGCCACCCCCCCCCCCCCCCCCCCCCCCCCCCCCCCCCACGC
>VWZI01008171.1:567846-585913 GCA_013396835.1 Psilopogon haemacephalus | reverse complement strand
CCTCCCAGAGATCAGGGTCCCTAAGAGGGGTTTGCAACCACCCTACCATCTTCCCCCACTTCCCAATCTTATCCCACTATCTGTCTTATGTGCCAGATAAGAGGTAGATCAGCCAGGGCGGGGGTTAGCAGAAGGAAAGTAGTTAGTGAAGTTACACAGATCCAGCTAAGAAGGCAGGGAAAGAGATGTAGCAGCCAGCATGGCTCAAAGCGGTCTGAGTTATCTTTGTTTTGGTTATAACTTTTATACCATTTCAGTAAACGAATGAGTGAAGGGGACACTGGAATGTTTGCCTTTCTCAGCCTGTAGTCTAATTTCTTATTAGAATCCTCCAATTGGTTCAAACTAGCACAGATGTCAACTATTTTACTCCAAGAAGGACACTGAATTGCTAGAGGGAGTCCAGAGAGAGCAAGGAAACAAATTAAGGGTCTGCAGAACAGAGGTTGTGAGGAGCAGCTGAGGGGAGTTTAGTGTAGAGAAGAGGAGTCTGAGGACAGATCTCATTGCTCTCTTCAGCTTCCTGAAAGGAGGTCACAGTGAGGTGAGGGTTGCTCTCTTCTCCCTAGTATCAGGTAATAGAAGGAGAGGAACTGGCCTGAAATTGTCCCAGGGGGTTTAGATTGGAGATGAGGAAAAATTTCTTTGCTGCCAGAGTGGTCAGACACTGGCACGAGCTGCCCAGGGAGGTGCTGGGTTCCCCATCCCTGGAGGTGTTCAAGACACCTGTGCCCATGGTGCTTGGGGACAGGGTTTAGTGGCCATGGTGGTGTGTCATTGACAGTTGGACTTGACCTTAGAACTCTTTTCCAACCAAAACAGTTCTATGATCCTTTGTTTTATTTTTTTTCCTTTTTAATAACCAGTTTATTCACAACTTCCATACAGGTAGATAACATTTTATGTTCATTGCATAAGGATCTTTGATAGCTAAGCAATATTTTGAATAATAATCATTCTACTTAATAACATAATAATAATAACATGTTCCATTCCAGTGACTCGCAAACATCTCTGCTTTTTGGCTCCAGAGAAGAGATGGTACTAATTCAATTGCAAAGGTAGTTTGGTCTGACTGGAGCTAACAACTCTTGGGAGCAGAGAGATTTCTTTATCTTTACTCCTTCAACTTGAGCCAAACAAACATGAGTTTGTCCCAGGAAGCTTGCTGTCATTTACAGATGCCAGCAGATGCTTTAGCTAAGGAGATGGTCTTGTTTGGCATTCTGACTCATAGTGTGCTCCCCTGGATTATGAATCACAAACCCAGCAAGGTCTGACAGCAGCGCAAAGTTTCTTACAAAGATCTGAGAACCCACTCCTGCTGACATTTGTCCTGGTGTGAGCTAGTCCAGAGCCAGTTCTGGGCAATGCTGTCCCTGCCCAGCTCAGACTCTGCTCAGGGCCACACTGCCTGAATCTCAGCACAGGTTGGCACATCCAGAGGCTGCTGCTAGCAGTGAGAACTGATGGGGGAGAGCTGCTGCCAAGGGCTGGGCTGCAGACCAAGGGCACTGCCTCATCTTGTGTGCCACCTTGGGCTGCAGAGGAAAAGGCCACAGCTGTGGGGAGGAGCAGACAGCTCAGGTGACCCTAAACTGCCCAACGAGGGATCCCAGCCCATGGATGTCATGTGTGGTGTGAAGCTGAGGGGTCATCAGGGTCAAGTCCTTCTGTGCTGGGAGACCAGCCCTGAGGAGAAGGACCTGGGGGTCTTGGTTGATGAAAAGTTCAACATGAGCCAGCAGTTTGAGTGCAGCCCAGATAACAACTGTGTGCTGGGCTGCAGCAAGAGCAGCGTGGCCAGCAGGGCAAGGGAGAGGATTCTGCTCTGCTCTCCTCAGACCCCACCTGGTGTACTGTGTACAGTTCCCCCAAACAGAGGAAGGACACAGAACTGTTGGAGTGAGTGCAGAGGAGGCCATGAAGATGCTCAGAGGGCTGCAGCCGCTCTGCTATGAGGACAGGCTATGAGAGTTGGGGCTTTTCAGCCTGGAGAAGAGAAGGCTTCCAGGAGATCTTGAAATGGCCTTCCAGTATCTGAAAGAGGCCTGCAGGAGGGCTGTGGAGGGACTGTTGACAAGGTCTTGTTATGACAGGATGAGGAGTGATGGATTTAAACTGGCAGAGAGGAGATTTGAACTGGATGTTAGTAAGTTCTTTGCAGTGAGGTTGGTGAGATAGTGGTACAGGTTTCCCAGGAAGGTTGTGGCTGCTCCCTCCCTGGAGGTGTTCAAGGTCAGGTTGGATGAGGCCTTGAGTGACCTGTTCTAGTAGGAGGTGTCCCTGCCTATGGAAGGCCGCTTGGAACTGGCTGAGCTTTGATGTCCCTTCCAACCTAAACCATTCTATGATTCTGTGATTCTTTCTGTTCTTCAGTGGCCAGCACACCAGGAGGACTCAGCCTGTTCAGCCTTTGATCCCAATCTGTGAGGTCCTGAACCCATTTCCTGTCCTTCACTCAGTCCACTGTGGTGCTTCTGTAACAGCATCAGTGGTGATAGTGATGTGATTGCCATCAGGAGTTGGATTCCGTAGTTTTATATGTTTCATTTTATTGCTACAATTTCCATTCCATCTGCTTTATTTTCCTTCCCAACCCACCAGTCTCTCTCCCTTAATTCCTTTCTTTTCCCATTTGGGAAGGCAGAGAGCTTCACAAAGAGCATTTGCCACTTGTTTAGTGGCTGATCCAACCCAGACCCCTGACACATTTCTTTCAACACTGGAAGCTTTTGAAAAGATTTGCTGCAAAGCATCTTTGAATTGACTGCACCTCAGCACAGGGCTAAGTTACTTTCTGGAATATTTTCACTCACTTCTTAGTCTGCTTCTATCCTGCTGCAGGCAAAGGCATCACAGAATCCCAGAATCCATCCAATTGGAAGAGATCTCCAAGCTCATCCAGTCCAACCCTCAATCCAGCACGCAGGGTCAACACTAAGCTATGTCCCTAAGTGCCAACTCCACAGGCTGCTGGAACACCCTTATGGATGGTGACTCCAGCACTGCACTGGGCAGACCATTCCAAGGTTTGACAACCCTTCCAGTGCAGAAGTATTTCCTAGCATCCAACCTGAATCTGCCCTGGTTCAGCTTGGAACCATTTCTTCTGCTCCTGTTTCTTGCCACCAAGGAGCAGAGGCTGCCCCCTCCTCGCTCCAACCTCCCTTCAGGGAGCTGTAGAGAGCAATGGGGTCTCACCTCAGCCTCCTCTTCTCCATCCTGAACACCCCCAGCTCCCTCAGCCCCTCCTCATATCACAGATGCTCCAGACCCTTCTCCAGCCTTGCTGCCCTGCTCTGGACAGGCTTCAACCCTTCAGTGGCATGAGGGATCCAGAGCTGAACACAGCACTTAAAGTATGGCCTCAGCAGTGCTCAGTACAGGAGGATGATCACCTCCCTGTCCCTGCTGCCTACCCTGTTTCTGACCCCATCCAGGATGTCATTTGCTTTCTTGGGCATCTGGACACTGCTGGCTCATGTTTAATCTTGGTTATGCATCGCCTTTCTGCACCTGTTTAAACCCAAGCCCATCTTGCTGAATGGCAGCAAATAGACCTGCAGAGCTCTGAAATGATGACAGTGGCAGGTGTAGCTGTTTCTAAACTTCAGCCTTGATCTGATAAATCTTTGACAACCTTATCTTGACCTGCCTGGTCCAGTTCCCATTCCATTACTTCTTTCCATTAAAATCCTCACTTGCAGGTTTTGTGGAACAAGGGAAAATTGAGCAGCCCCTTGACCAGCCAAAATGCCAGTGGCATTTCATTGCTTTTGGTCAAACTCAGGAAGAATCTCTCCAGTTTACCTTTATTGCTTTCAACCAACCTACATCCCAGTGAGTCAACTCTTATTTTGGCTCACCCTTGGTGCTCCACTATGTTCATTGATTTCTGACCCCTTACAAACTGCCTGTTCAGTCAGTTATTGCAAATCCAGAATTTCCATATAATAACATTTCCACTTTTTCTTACCTGTGATATATTTTTACTTGTAATTCATCTAAGACATTTATCTACCTGATCCTAAGAAATGTTTCAAAGATTTTTCTCCTCAGCTAAGCCATCTGTAATTTTTTTTTTTTTTAATCTACTCCTAGACTCTTTTTCAACTAATCACAGAAAGGGGGAACTTTTCCAACTAATCACAGAATGGGTTGAAAGGGACCATAAAAATCATCTACTTCCAACCCTCCTGCTATGGGCAGGGACACCTCCTACTAGAGCAGGATGGTCAAGGCCCCATTCCAACTGGCTTGGAAAACTTCCAAGCTTGGAGCTTCCACCATAATACTATAGAAGACAGACTCCAGTTCTTCAGAATTTGTCTAAAGGCAAAAGATTTTCATAATCTGCCTAAAATTCTGTAACCTAAATTCCCACTTCAAAAAGCATGTACAAAATAGCACTTTGGGACATAGTTTAGATGGCATGGCAGTGATGGGTTAACAGTTGGACCTGATGATCTTAGAGGTTCTTCCCAACCTTAATGATGTTATGATTCTAGGATTCATGTTTAATTCCTCCTTGTTGACTTTATATCCTCAAATGTCCATAGAATTGTTTGAATTGGAAAGAAATGTAAAGCTCATCCAGTTCCAACCCTTGTGCCATGGGGAGGGACACCTCCCACCAGCCCAGGTTGCTCAAGGTCTCATCTAGCCTGGCCTTGAACACCCCTGGTGAGGGAGCATCCACAGCTTCCCTGAGCAACCTGTGCCAGCATCTCACCACCCTCACTGCCAATAATTTCTTCCTCATCTCCAGCCTCAACTTCCCCTTTTCCAGCTCAAAGCCTCTGCTCCTTGGCCTATCACTACAAGCCCTTGTCAAGAGTTTCTCCCCAGCTTTCTCTTCCCTTTGTCTCCCCTTTAATCCTCACTCATAAATCCTAGGTAATTGAGATTATGCAGGTATTTCACAGGCTCACAGGATGTTAGGGGTTGGAAGAGACTCAAAGAGATCATCGAGTCCAACCCACCTGCCAGGTGATCTAGCTCAGATCACACAGGAACACATCCAGGCAGGCCTTGAATGTCTCCAGAGAAGGAGACTCCACAACCTCTCTATTTTGACTTCTAAAGGAAGAAGCACCCTAAACCTCAAATTCCTTTGCTGTGCCTCAGCTGTACATCTACTCTACTGGCACAGCAGTGAACTGGGAATGCAACATACACAGAGCCACACATCACTGCAAAACCAGCTGAAACAAAACTGGAGCAAAATCTCTGCTCCCAGCAGCTGACACTTCAGATGTTACTGTGAAAAGAGATGGAAGAAAAGTGTCAGCCTGTGTGGTAGGTGGAAGAGGAGATGTCTGCTTTTCCTTCTCCTTCAAATTATTGTGACTGACCTAGAAAGGAGTGGTAAAATGAATTCTGCTCAGATCTTATCCTTAGAAAAAAGTTACTCAGATTTAGCATCTGAATCTGATGGCCTTTGCCATCAGGATGAGATCTGAGGAAAGCTTTCTGCACTTGGTTACTTGATGGGCTGGCTGCCATGGTCACTGCTCCAGTTACTGCTGAGGGAACGCTCCCACCAATTCTCCAGGAAAATTCAGCTACTGGCTTACTTTGTGGAATCTGGAGGTTTGTATGAAGACCCTGCAAACTACACAAGCCATAAGATGTTAGCTTTGAAGAGATTTTGTTTTATTAATGACTAAATAGGAACCTACAGAATCACAGAATCATAGAATGGTTTGGGTTGGAAGGGACCCCCAAAGGTAATCTTGTCCGATCCCCCTGAAGTCAGTAGGTACATCCTCCACTAGAGCAGGTTATCCAGAGCCCTGATTCCCACTCTGAATGGTTTGGGTTGGCAAGGGCATCTTCTACCAGCCCAGGTTGCCCAAAACCTCATCCAGCCTGGCCTCGAACACCTCCAGGGAGGGAGCATCTGCAGCCTTCCTGGGCAACCTGTGCCAATGTCTCACCACCCTCGCCCTCAAGAATTTCTTCCTCATCTCCACTCTCAATCTCCCCTCTTCCAGATCAAAGCCATTGCTCCTTGTCCTGGCACTCCCAGACCTTGTCAAAAGTCCCTTCTCAGACTTCTTATAGGCCTCTCCCAAGCACTGCAAGGCTACTCTGAGGTCTCCTTGGAGACTTGTCTTCTCCAAGCTGAACAGCCACAGCTCTCCCAGCCTGTCCCCATAGAGGAGGTTCTCCAACCCTCTGTTCATCTTCATGGCCTCCTCTGGACCCTCTCCAGGAGCTCCAGGTCTCTCTTTTGCTGTGGTCTCACCAGAACTGGAGGCAGTACTGCAGGTGAGGTCTGAGCTGAGCAGAGCAGAGGGGCAGAATCCCCTCCCTGTGCTGCTGCCCTCCCTGCTCTGGCTTCAGCCAGCACACATCTGGCTCTGGGCTGCCAGCAACCAGTGCTGGCTCCTGGGCAGTTTGGCACCAACTGACAGGCCCAGGTCCTTCTCCTCCAGGCGGCTCTCAGCCTCTTGTCACCCAGCCTAGATTTGTGCTCTGGATATCCCCAACCCAGGTGCAGGACCTCGCACTTGGCAATCTCAGGCTGTTTGTCTGCTAGACAATGGAGACTGAAGGAATGAGATAAACCTGACTGAAAGTCAACTGACAAGGAAACAACCTCTGTGTCTTTTCAAGTCGCAGTGATCCCTCTGTCAGCAAAGTCCCAGTCAGTTTTGCAGTAATCAGTCTGGTTTCAGTCTAGAGTCAGCTATGCAAACAGCAATTCTTCATCAGAGTATCTACCTGATAGTCAGTATTCCAGCCAGGTTAAACACCACACCTCTATCTTTTTGTTCAAGTTGTGTCTTTTTGTTTGATAACTTAGTTTTTTTCTGGGCAAAGATAATTTTAAAAAGCCACAAAGTAGATGCCAGGGAAGAAAACACTTCCAAGATTCTGTGCATGGAAAAGTTATCTTGCGTTATTATTAGCTCCCCTAAAACTAGCAACCTGTATTTTTCAGTCTGGCTTCTCAGAAAAAGCTCTGAATAGCTAAAATATTTAGCCGAAATGAAGATATGGGAATATTTTTACCTTTTGCCATAGTGTTTTTACCCAAACTGAAAAGCTTGACTGAAACAACTGGAATATTCAAAATCAGTGATGAGGTAGCATTGATTTAGTCCAGGTTCTTCTTCTAAATGTCAAACTGTGAACCTGAAAAATGAAACTGGAACACGGCTTTGGACGTTGGGTCTAAAAATTGCTTCCAAAAAGGGAAGAGAAAACAGAGTGCCTTCAGTATCAGTTGAAATAAGAGAACACATTCTGTACATTCCTCTTCTGGTCACCATTCTTAACTGTGTTACACAGCTAAAAAATATTGTTTGAAACAGCTAAAAAGAAAAAAACAACCCCAAAACCCACTAAAAAATCCTAAAGTTTTGTGGTTGCAGACTGAAGCTTTGCTCCTTTAGATAATTTCCAGGCTGTGCTTCTTCAAAGGACATTTGCATTCCACAGTCAGCATTTTCATTTGAAGGTTCCTGTAACAGTTTGCAAAGCTGTCTGGACGTCCATTTCCAACACCTTCCTCATGTTCCAGCTACATGAACAAGCACTATTTTTTTTTTTTTTTCTTAAACCTAGCATTTATAGCAGATTAGGCAGGCAGGAATGTTAAACCTTCTACACCATCTGTAAATATTCTTAAGGCTTCTACAAGAGCAGCATGGCCAGTGGGGAGGGGATTCTGCTCCTTTACTCACAGGATCACAGCATGTTAGGGATCAGAAGGGAGCTAAGGAGATCATTGACTCCAACTCCCTTGCCAGGCCAGGACCACACAATCTAGCACAAGTCACAGAGGAACACATCCAGACAGGCCTTGAAAGTCTCCAGAGAAGAAGATTCCACAATCTCTCTGGGGAGCCTGTTCCAGTGCTCTGGGACCCTCAAAGTCAAGAAATTCCCCCTTGTGTTGAGGTGGAATCTCCTGTGCTGCAGCTTACATCTATTGCTCCTTGTCCTATCCCAGGGAGCAATTGAGCAGAGCCTGTCCCACCTCTCCTGACCCCCAGCCCTCAGATAGTTACAAACATTTATTAAATCCCCTCTCAGTCTTCTCTTCTCCAGAATAAAAAGTCCCAGGTCCCTCAGACTCCCCTCATAAGGCGCGACCTCCAGACACTTAATCATCCTTGTAAGCTCTCCACTGGACCCTCTCCAGCAGATCCCTGTCCCTCTTAAAATGGGGAGTCCAAAACTGAATGCAGTATTCAAGATGAGGTCTCACCAGGGCAGAGTAGAGGGGGAGGAGAACCTCCCTGGATCTGCTGGACACACTCTTCTTAATACAGCCCAGCTCCCCATTGGCCTTCTTGGCCACCAGGGCACATTGCTGTCCCATGGATAATTTGCTGTCCACCAGCACTCCCAGGTCCCTCTCCACAGGGCTGCTCTCCAGCAGATCACCTCCCAACCTCTACTGCTGCAGTTTATTATTCCTCCCCAGGTGCAAGACTCTGTACTTGTCCTTGTTGGACCTCATTTGGTTCCTCTGTGCCCAGCTCTCAGCCTGTCCAGGTCTCAGTGGATGGCCACACAGCCTTCAGCTGTATCAGCCATGCCTCCCAGTTTGATGTCATCAGCAGACTTGCTGAACAGACTCTGTCTGTCTGTTGATCAATGTCATTGATGAAGATGTTGAACTGAACTGGACCCAGCACTAATCCCTGGGGGACTGCACTGGTTACAGCTCTCCAGCTGGACCTGGCACCATTGATCACCACTCTCTGAACTCTATCTTGTAACCAGTTCCTACTCCACCTCACTGCCTGCTCTTCCATCCCACATCTCCTGGACTTGCTCACTAGGATATCATGGGAGATGGTGTCAAAGGCCTTGCTAAGGTCAAGGTAAACTACACCCACTGGCCTACCCATTCAGATATGTCCTCACAGAATGCTATCAGGTTAGTCAAGCATGACTTCCCCTTGGTAAATCCATGCTGACTACTCCTGATAACCTTCTTCTCTTCCAAGTGCCTTGAGATCACAGAATCACAGAATTTCTTAGATTGGAAAAGACCTTCAAGATCATTGATTCCAATCATTAGTTTCACACTGACAAGGTCTTGACTAAACCAAATCCCTCACACAACATCTAATCGCTATGAATCACTATGGTTGGAAAGGACCACCAGGATCATCCAGTCCAACCTTCATCCCATCATCCTTAATCACTAGACCACAGCCTCAAGTGCCACATCTACTCTTTTTATAAACACCTCCAGAGATGGTGACTCTACCACCTCCCTGGGCAGCCTGTTCCAGTGCCTGACCACCCACTCAGTAAAGAACTTCCTCTGAACATCCAATCTAAACCTCTCCTGATGCAACTTGAAGCCATTTCCTCTGTCCTATCATTAGTAATTCGGGAGAAGAGACCAGCACCAGCCTCACCACAACCTCCTTTTAGGTAGTTGTAGAGGGCAATAAGGTCCCCTCTCAGCCTCCTCTGCTCCAGACTAAACAACCCCAGTTCCCTCAGCTGCTCCTCATAGGTCATATTTTCCAGACCTCTCACCAGCCTCGTCACCCTTCTCTGCTCCTGCTCCTGCACCTCATTGTCCCTCCTAAACTGTGGTGACCAAAACTGGACACAATACCCAAGGTGTGGTCTCACAAGTGCTGAGTACAGGGGCATGATAACCTCCCTGCTGCTGCTAGTCACACTATTTCTGATACAGGCCAGGATGCTGTTGGCCTTCTTGGCCACCTGGGTACACTGCTGGCTCATGTTCAGCCAGATGTCCACCAACATCCCCAGCTGCCAGGCAGCTCTCCAGCCACTCCTCCCCCAACCTGTATGGCTGCTAGGAGTTGTTGTGGCCAAGGTGCATGACCCGGCCCTTGGCCTTGTTAAACCTCATGCAATCAGCCTCAGCCTGTCCAAATCTCTCTGCAGGGCCTTCCTACCCTCCAGCAGATTGACACTTCTGCTTAATTTCATGTCATCTGCAAACTTGCTGAGGGTGCATTCAATGCCCTCATCCAGGTCATTGATGAAGAGATTAAACAAGACTGTCCCCAGAACTGAGCCCTGATGGACTCCACTTGTGACTGGTAACCAACTGGATTTAACCCCACTGACCACAACTCTCTGGACTTGGCAATCCTGCCAGTTTTTAACCCAGCGAGGAATCCGCCTGCCTAAGCCATGAGCTGCCAGCTTCTCCAGCAGAATGCTGTGGGAAACAGTGTCAAATGCCTTACTGAAGTCCAGGTAGACAACATCCACCACTTTTCCTTCATCCACTAGGCAGGTCATTTGATCAGAAGGAGATTAGGTTGGTTAAACAGGACTTGCCCTTCATGAACACATGTTGGCTGGGCCTAGTCCCCCTGTTATCCTGCACTTGCTGTGTGATTACCCCAGCATGAACTGTTCCATAATCTTCCCCGGTACTGAGGTTAGGCTGACAGGGCTGTAGTTCCCCAGATCCTCCTTCTTGCCCTTCTTGTAGTTGGTTGTCACAGTAGCAAGTTTCCAGTCATCCTGGACCTTGCCCGTTAACCAGGACTGCTGATAAATGATGGAGAGCAGTTTGGCCATCCTCCAGCAGGAGCTGCTCCATCATTTTTCCAGGGATGGAGGTGAGGCTGACTGGTCAATAGGTCCCTGGAATCTCTTTCTTGCCCTTTTTGAAGACTGGAGTGACATTGGCTCTCCTTCAGTCCCCAGGCACCTCTCCTGCCTGCCACAATTTGGCAAAGATGATGGAGAGTGGCAGAGCGACAACCTCAGGGAGTTCTCTCAGCACCCTTGGGTGCATCTCATCAGGGCCCATGGACTTGTGAACGTTTAGTTAGTGTAATTGATCCCTAACCCAGTCTGCACTGACCAGTGGGGAGCATTCCCTTCTCCAGGCTTCCTCTCCTTCATCCAGGGTCTGTAGTACATAGGAGACTTCAGCCTTAGGTATAAAGACTGAAGCAAAGAAGGTATTCAGCAACTCTGCCTTGTCTGCAGCCTCAGTTCTCAAGGCTGCCTCCTCATTCGGCACTGGCCCCACACCTTCCCTATTCTTCCTTTTGCTACTAATATATTTGAAGAAGGCCTTCTTGTTCTCTTTTACTTCCTTTGCCAGCCTCAGTTCCAGGAGGGCTTTGGCTTTCCTTGTTGCCTTCCTACATTCCCTGACTACTTCTCTATAGTTCTTCCAAGTGACCAATCCCTTCTTCCATGAATTGTAAGCTTCTTTCTTCCCTGAGATCTCTTTCAGGAGCTCCTTGCTCAGCCACGCAGGTCTCCTAGCATGTCTACCTGATTTTTTACTCAGGGGAACACACCTAGCTTGGGCTTGTAGGAAGTGATATTTTAAAATTAACCAACTTTCTTGGGGACCTTTACCCTCTAGCGCCTTAGCCCATGGGATTTCTGCAAGCACATCTCTGAAGAGTACAAAGTTAGCTCTGCAGAAGTCCAGGGTTGTAATTCTACTTGTTGGTCTGATTCTACCCTGAACTCCACTACGTCATGATCACTGTCCCCAAAGCTGTTCCTGACCTTAATGCCCTCAACCAGTCCCTCTTTATTAGTTAATACAAGGTCCAGCAATGCACCTCTCCTTGTTGGTTCCTCCACTGCCTGCATCAAGAAGTTATTCATGTCCTGCAAGAGCCTTTTGGACTGGCTGTGCCTGGCTGAGTGATCTTCCCAGCAAATATCAGGGTGATTGAAGTCCAAGGTATTAGCTCTAGAGGCTACCTCCAGTTGTCTGTAGAAGGCCTCATCAACATCTTCCTCTTGGTTTGGTGGTCTATAGTAGACATGTACAACAATTTCACCTTCTTTCCCACATCTCTTGATTCTTACCCACAAGCTTTCAACCTGTTCTGCCTCCCCCCTTGGATAGAGCTCATCACATCATACATAGAGAGCAACTCCCCCACCTCGTCTTGCTGGTCTATCCTTCCTGAACAATACAGAGCCATCCATGACCACATTCCAGTCATGGGATCTGTCCCACCAATGATGGCAAATATATCGTAGTTATTCACCCTCACACAGATCTCCAGCTCCTGCTTATTCCCCATGCTCCATGCCTTGGTATATAAGCATTTTAGGGAGGGAGTTAATCTATTTGCTTTCACTCTTGCAGTCTGACCATTCTCAGCCACTTCCATGGCCACCAACCTAGCAGTGAGCTCTGTGTGTGCTGATTCCTCATTACTTGAGTCCATATCTGTAACACTTAATGAGTCCTTGTGTGTCCTCAGCATGCTGCAAGGTAACAGGCTGAAGGCTCTTGTTAGCCTCCCACCATGATATGTCATATCTTGCCTCCTCTCCAGCAAACAACTCATTGTTATCTTCTCCCCCTGAGATGACAGTGGAGCTGACACATGGCCCCACAATTGTCTCAGGCTTGCTTATAATAAGCCTGGCTTCCATCTTCCCCTTCTTCCAACCTATTTCAAAGCATGATTAATGAGCTCAGCCAACCGCTGTGATATAAACCTTCTTCCACTTGGAAAGAGGTGCACCCCATCTGCTGAAAACAGACCTTGTGTCATGTGGGGGGACCTACATTCTGCTCTCCTGGGACCCCATCTGGAGTACTGTGTACAGTTCTGGAGCCCCCAATACAAGAAGGACATGGAACTGTTGGAGCAAGTCCAGAAGAGGCTACAAAGATGCTCAAAGGGCTGCAGCAGCTCTGCTATGAGGACAGGCTATGAGAGTTGGGGCTCTGCAGCCTGGAGAAGAGAAGGCTTTCAGGACACCTTGGAGTGGCCTTCCAGTATCTGAAAGAGGCTACAGGAGGGCTGGGGAAGGATTATTTACAAGGTCTTGTAATGACAGGACAAGGGGTACTGGGTTTAAAGTGGCAAAAGGGAGAAGTAAATTGGATATTAGGAAGAAGTTCTTTGCAGTGAGTGTGGTGAGACACTGGCACAGGTTGCCCAGGGAGGTTGTGGCTGCTCCCTCCCTGGAGGTGTTCAAGACCAGGTTGGATGAGGCCTTGAGTGACCTGTTCTAGCGGGAGGAGTCTCTGCCTACGGTGGGGAGTTGGAACTGGATGAGTTTTGAGGTCACTTCCAACCTAAACCATTCTGTGACACAGGTGTAAGTTACATTCCTTGCCCTGAAGTGCTTCTAGTCTAAGATGAGCCAAAGAGAAACGATGACCAGATTCAGAAAACCAATTTGTGCTGTATGAGGAATAGAAATGAGTCAGACAGGGAGAGAAAACCTTTGCACTGCAGCACAGCATTCCTGCCAGCAGCCTATCTGCAGCTGGGGCAGGTGGCTGAACTGTGAACTTCAACTTTAGCCACAGTTGCAGGATTCAGCTTCAGCATCGTTTCATAGAATTGTTCTGGCTAAAAAAGGTCTCTAAGATCACCAGTTCAAGCATCAATGCAGCACCACCATGGCCACTAAATCCTGTCCCCAAGTGCCATGGCCACAGGTTTCTTGAACAGTCCAGGGATGGGGACTCCAGCACCTCCCTGGGCAGCCCATGCCAGTGCCTGACCACTCTGGCAGCAAAGAAATCTTTCCTCATCTCCAACCTAAGCCTTCCCTGACACAATCTCAGGCCAGTTCCTCTCCTTCTGTCACCTGATACTAGGGAGAAGAGACTGAATCCCACTTCACTGCAGCCTCCTTTCAGGGAGCTGTAGGAGAGCAGTGATATGTCCCCTCAGTCTCCTCCAGAAGAGTACCTGGCAAGATTTATGTTCCTCCACAGACTGACTCTCAGCTCATGAGAAAGTGCCTGTGTTTCTCTGGACTGCATAAGTAGCATACATTAGGCTGTCTGATGTGAAATTAACAGATTAATGCTTGAGTCAGGAATGATGGCAGACAGCACAACCTGCTCAGTGGCCTGGTTGAATCACCAATCCCTGGAGGTATTTGAAAGAGGCAGAGATGTGGTGCTAAGGGCCATGGTTTAGCCCTTGCCTTAGAGTTAGAGAATGGCTGGACTGGAGGATCTCACAGGGCTGTACCAAGCAAAAATGTTTCTGTGAGTCTGTGATTGTGTGACTGATAGGAGCAATGGCTTGAAGAAATGCTGGGATGTGTCTTTGGATTGAAGAAGTAAAGGCTGCACTCTAGCTCCCTGGGTTCAGCCTCATTAAAGAGGAGTTTCACAGAGTTTTAAAACAGTGATGGGAGGAAGACACACATCCATGGCTAGAGTAACAACTCCATGTGTCTTTTGGAAGGGTGAAGTCACACTGGTAGCAATAAATTGCTTGGTGAGGAAACAGGCAACACTGACATTGCAAGGAGCACTTTCACCTCAAATCCTACTGTCAAGCCAGAGAGATGCTTTGACCTTTGCCTAGTTACTATTGACAAAGAAACCCTAGATGATGCTCACTTCTGTTCTCCCTTTCACTCAGACAGAAGTGTGTGTCACAGATTGTGCACTGCCTTGGTCTCTAAATCTTGATCACATAAGAGATGGTCAAATCCTTTTCTCCATCTATATCTTCCAGAATATCTGGCCTTCCAGAAGCAGCAGTTCCTCCTAAAGGTTTTCCCTCCCTTTCTTACTCATTTCTGTTCCTCACACAACACAAATTAGTTTCCTGAATCTGGTCATCATTTCTCTTTGACCCATCTTAGACTAGAAGCACTTCAGGGCAAGGAACTTACATCACACCTGTGTCATAGAATGGTTTATGTTGGAAGTGACCCCAAAGCTCATCCAGTTCCAACCCCCTGCCATAAGCAGGGACAACTCCCACTAGAACAGGTCGCTCAAGGCCTCATCCAACCTGGCTTTGAACACCTCTAGGGAGGTTGTCGATCACGGAATTATAGAATGTAATCTTCAATTTTGTGACCCACAACTTCCCTGAGAAACCTATGCCACTGTCTCACAACCCTCACTGCAAAGAACTTCTTCCTAACATCCAGTTTAAATTTTCCCTCTGCCAGTTTAAGCCCATTGCTCCTCATTCTGTCATTACAAGACCTTGTAAATAGCTCCTCCCCAGCCCTCTTGTAGCCCCCTTCAGATCCTGAAAGGCCACTTCAAGGTCTCCTGGAAGCCTTCTCTTCTCCAGGCTCAAGAACCCCAACTCTCATATCCTGTCCTCATAGCAGAGCTGCTCCAGCCCTCTGAACATCTTTGTGGCCCTAAATGTGAAACAATGTCTCTGCAGCTTTCTAGAAATGACCTTTTTAATAAGAGCAGCAAAATCAGACAAAAGCAACACTGAGTGATAAAATAAGAGAATCATAGTCAGAGAAGGTGGGGATTGTTCAGGAACTCTGAAGATCATCCAATCCAACTCCATTGCCAGAGCGGAATCACCTAGGGCAGGTCACACAAGAACACATCCATGTCTGTTTTGGAAGTCTCCAGAGAAGGAGACTCCTCAACCTCTCTGGGCAGCCTCCTCCAGGGCTCCAGCACCTTGACCATGAAGAAGTGTCTCCTCATGTTGTGCTGGAACCTCCTGGGGTCCTGCTTGTATCTATTGTTCCTTGTCCTGTCACAGAGGAGGTTCTCCAATCCTCTAATCATCTTCACGGCCTCCTCTGGACCCTCTCCAGGAGCTCCAGGTCCCTCTTGTGCTGCGGTCTCACCAGAACTGAAGGCAGTGCTGCAGGTGAGGTCTGAGCAGAGCAGAGCAGAGGGGCAGAATCCCCTCCCTGTGCTGCTGCTGTCCCTGCTCAGGCCGCAGCCAGCACACAGCTGGCTCTGGTTTGGGTTAGGTTGGAAGGGACCTCAAAGTTCTAGCCCCCTGCCATGGGCAGGGGCACCTCCCACCAGCCCAGCTTGCCCAAAGCCTCATCCAACCTGGCCTTGAACACCTACAACCTCCCTGGGAAACCTGTGCCAGTGTCTCCCCACTCTCACTCTCAAGAATTTCTTCCTCATCTCCACTCTCAATCTCCCCTTTTCCAGCTCAAAACCATTGTCCCTCATCCTGATACTCCCAGAGCTTGTCAAAAGTCCCTTCTTTACTGTAAGGGTTACAGAGCACTGGAACAGGCTCCCCAGAGATGTTGTGGAGTCTCCTTCACTGGAGATTTTCAAGGCCTGCCTGGATGTGTTCCTGTGTGACCTGAGCTGGATTTTCTGGTCCTGCTCTGGCAGGGGTGTTGGACTCGATAATCCCTTTGGGTCCCTTCCAATTCCTAACATCCTGTGATACTGTGATCCCCTCTCTGCTGTGTGCAGCATGAACAAAATCCAGGCTTCAGCACATTTTTGAAACACAGGTTGCTTCATCATTTCCTTCCCCCTCCTCCATTTCCAGCCTTTGTATAGGTTGTATGCATGCCAGGTGTAATTTTCAACAAAGAAATATTAAAATAGGAAATTCTGCACAGTGTGGTCTTAATGCTGAGTCTGCAAATTCTGTAGCACGAGTCTTGGACATGAAAAATATTCCCAAATGGCATAAGTCACTAGGGGGAGCAGACATACTGCAGCCAGGAAATAGAAGTCATGTCAGTCACTTCATTTATTAGGACCAAAAGTCGACCTTAAGAAACTACAAGATGCATAAAACCAACACAAATGAGGAATGAGGATGATCTGATGTTTGGAAATGGTAAAAAGAAGGCACATGAAAGAACCTGAGGTGCTCCATCTCCCAGGCATCCAGTGACAGAACAAGAGGACGTAGTCTCAAACTGTGTCAGGGCAGGTTCAGGCTGTGAAGAAGTTCTTCACTAAAAGAGTGATTGTCCATTGGAATGGGCTGCCTGGGGAGGAGGTGGAGTCCCCATCCCTGGAGGTGTTTAAAAGGAGGCTGGATCAGGCACTTAAGTGTTAGCTAATTAGAAGGGTTAGGTGATAGGTTGGACTTGATGATCTCAGAGGTCTCTTCCAACCTGGTTAATTCTGTGATTCTGTGATTTAGTCTAACTGATTCTGCTCTATCAGAGAAGTTGGACTAGATGATCTTCAGAGGCCCCTTCATCTGCTACCATTCTCTGATTTCTGTGAAATTTCAGTGGCTCATTGCCAAGTAGGACTTGGCAAATCCTGGCAATCAGGGAAGACTGAAATCTAAAGCAAGAAAAGGCCTAATTCTTTCTGACATCTGTTGTGTGCTGTCCTAGACAATTTTTCATGTGCTATGAGACTTCCCTGACCAATCTGAGGGGATCATTAGAGCCCTGGATGTCATCCTTTTCCTTGTCCTCTCCTTGCAGATCCATCGTACCTGGCCAAACAAAACTCTCCTAACAGCATTCCTAATCTCCTAATCTTCCCTCTTGGTAGCTAATCCTACATTATCCTTACATTTTGCTCTCAGTAAACCAGTCAGATCTTTAAGACTAGCTTTCTCCTCTTCTTCCTACTCCTGAACACCAGAGGTACCTGTCCCTAAGTCTTCCTTTGACCCATGTTTTGACCCAGTCTTTGCAGGGGCCAGTTTAATGGAAGATTTGCCTTCTAACGGATCTGAATTTTGGGGAGCTTGAGCTGCTGCTACCTCAGAATTAGAATAGGTTTTTTGGGTTGGAATTAGAAATTGATGTCTGAGAATTCAAACTGCTGGCAGAAACTGTAGAAAAAGAGGCTGGATGAGGCACTGAGTGCCATGGCTTAGTTAATTAGAAGGGTTAGGTTATAGATTGGACTTCATGATCTTAGAGGTCTTTTCCAACATGATTGATTCTGTGATGAACTTCCTGAGCTGTACAAGCTGTGCTCTGAGGGCTAAAGGGCTGCTCCTGGGATGTGTGCAAATGGGGCAGAGTAGGGCTCTTCTGAGTTCAGGATTTCATCTTTGGTTTTGCATGCTTGAGATACTTTAGAAGAAGTTCTCATTTATGGAGGCTGTAAATACAGATGTGTTTGAATCAGCCACTGGAGACGGTGTAGCAGAGATGGGAAGATTGAAATAGGATGTCAGAGCACCTTAGTGGAAAGGTAAAAGCATCAACCCAGTGAACTGTCACACAATTAAACAGGTTAAGGGTGGAAAAAGCAGGTAGAGGCTAAAGGAAAGGCTGAACTGTCTGGAATGAATGAACCCTTGGAGCAACAAACCCTGCCTTTTGCTAAAAGGGCGTTGCCCTCCCAGGGGAGGATTGGACAGTAGGGGAAGTTGGAAAGAAGGGGAAGGGAAGGGAAGGGAAGGGAAGG
>VWZI01008171.1:522115-567774 GCA_013396835.1 Psilopogon haemacephalus | reverse complement strand
AGGGAAGGGAAGGGAAGGGAAGGGAAGGGAAGGGAAGGGAAAGGGATTTTCCTGTACTTATTTCATATAATCATACCTGAGAGACACAGAGAGAGAAGCTGCTTTACAGTTTCCAGGCTTGTGCAGTTCAGAGGATCTAAAAGCATCACAAGAGAGCTAGAAAAGTCGTTCAGCCCCTCCTCGGTCACTCTGTGAGATGAACATTCCACACACAGGAACTCAACTGACTGCTACTTCCACACAATCCAAACCCCAATGATTTGTGCTTAAACACAGCAGGAATTTGCCTGAGGAGAACACATAAGAAAAAATCTACATGAGAAATAGTTGCAGTTGTCTTCATTTCCTTCTTCTGAAGATTGCATGAAGTTACTGAACTGGAGAGGCAAAGTTTCAAGCCTCCCAAAATCTAATGCCACACAGAAGCCATCAATCAGCCCTGGCATGGAAAGGAACTGCATGGGGTCAGGGCTTTCAACAGCATAGAACCAAGGAATTGTTTTGGTTGGAAAAGCCCTTTCAGACCACCCAGTCAAACTATTTTCTAACTTTCGCCAGGCTGGTGCTAAACCATGCCACTCAGCACCACTTCTCTGCCTCTTTTCAACACTTCCCGTATCTTTCTCCAAGTTCCAGGACTCACAATTATTCTTCTGTTGACTGAAGGGTTGAGGTCAAGACGAGGGAGATGGGATCTTTTCATGACAGGACAAGGGCCAGCAGATACAAACTAGACCAGAGGAGTTTTCATTTAAACACAAGGCAAAGCTTTATCACTGTGAGGGTGCTGGAGCCTTGGAGCAGGCTGCCCAGAGAGGTTATGGAGTCTCCTTCTCTATAGATTTTCAAAATCCACCTGAATCACAGAATGTCAGGGGCTGGGAGGGACCTCAAAAGCTCATCCAGTTCAAGCGGGAAGCTGAACAACAAGCAGCCTTTGATCAAATAAAGCAAGAAGTGGTCCATGCAGTGGGCTTGGGACCTGTTCGATCTGGTCCGGACATTAAAAACATTCTGTACATGGCTGCAAGTGATTAATGGTCCAACTTGCAGTCTTTGGCAGAAAGCTCCAAATTGAACATGTCCACTTGGTCGTCCACTTGGTTTCTGGGGTCGTGGCTAATCAGAGGCAAATTACACTCCAACAGAGGAAGAACTACTAGCAGCCTATGAAGGAGTGAAAGCAGCTTCTGAAGTGATTGGAACTGAGTCACAATTGCTTTTAGCTCCTAGATTGCCAGTTCTAAACTGGATGTTCAAAGGCAAAGGTTCATCACCACATCATGCCACAGATGCAACCTGGTCTAAATGGATGGCTTTGATAACCCAACGAGCACGCATGGGTAATCTTGATCGACCTGGTCTGGTAGAAGTGATCAACAACCGGCCAGAAGGCACAGGCTGTACAAAACCTCCAGAGGAGAAAGTAGTTCACACTGGAAAAGCTCCTCCCTCTGGTGATCTTTCTGATTAGGAAAAGAACTATGCTTTGTTCACAGTTGGTTCCTGTCATCTTGTTGGGAGCAAGGAAAGATGGAAGTCAGCTGTCAGGAGTCCTACCAGGAGAGATAGTGAAGGGAAAGATGGAGAAGGTGAACCCAGTCAATTCACTGAGGTAAAAGCAGTCCAACTTGCTCTTGATGTGGCTGAACAGGAAAATTGGCCTATCCTTTACCTCTACACTGACTCATGGATGGTAGCCAATGCTCTATGGGGTTGGCTAAAGGACTGGAAAAAAAGTGGCTGGCAGAGGAAATGAAAGCCTATTTGGTGTGCTGATCTATGGCAGGACATTGATGCACAAATTGTAACCCAAACATAGATAAGTCAGACTGCTTTGGTCAATGTTGCTGCTGCATGGCTCTCTCCCTACCTTCCTAGCTCGATCTGAATAATTTCACTAACTTCTTTCCTGCTGCTAATCCTCCTGGCCGATCTACCTTCACTTATCTGCTGCGTGAAACAGATGATAAGATTGGGGAAGGAGGGAAGGTGGTTAGAACCCCCTCTTAGGGACTTTGATCTCTGGGAGGGCTGTGGTGTTTCTGTATTACCTTTTTACTGTATGTATCTGTAAATATCTGTTATATATTGCAACTATCTGCTTGTATATTGTGCAAAGCTGTAACTAGAAGCTTCATTTATTAACTTCCAGCCCACTGAGTCCTAGCCTGGATTATTCCAAAGTGGATGGGGGCAGATAACTGCTGAACAACCACATCCCCTGACAGAGCAGGATCACCTAGACCAGATCATACAGGAATGAATCCCAGCAGGTTTTGAATATCTCCAGAGAGGAAGAGTCCACAACCCCCCAGGCAGGCTGTTCCAGTGTTCTGCCACACTCACAGTGAAAAAATTGCTCTTCACGTTTAAACAAAGCTTCCTATGCCTCAGCTTCCACCTATTGCCCCTTGTCCTGCAAGGACAGCAGAGCCTGGCTTCACCTTTCTGGCACTCGCTCTGAATGTATTTATAAACATTGATGATGCAATCATGGACAACCTGATCTAGGTGAACCTGCTCTAACATGGTCCTTGACTAGATAAAGAATGGAGAGCTCTTCCAAACCACCCCCTGCTTCCTCCCCTCTGCCACACTCCCTATGCTTGCATTCTGGGATCTTTTCCTTTTCCCTTCTGTCTACCACAACATTTAGAAGAAATAATTATTGCTACAGCATTGAAAAATATAGTGGTAAAATGAAGTGGGAAACAGAGTTTGGAGAGAAAGCCAAAACTGGCTGCTAGAGATTCTTGTAGATATTGTTCTCAATTTTAATTTTCCAGATTTTTCTTTGACGTTTGTGGTCTCACTGAGTTTTACTGCAGAGTGAAGCCTTCTGCTGTTGCACTGCTAGGTAAGATCTGAGCAGAGCAATATAATGCTGGAAAAGGCAAGGCATGGTGGCTACACAGTGCCATGACATTCACCCTTTGCAAGAACTTCCAATTCATTGGTGAGAACATCAATAAAGCTTTTAAGAGGGGCCTGTGGAGAGAAAATGTTTCTGCCCTGAGCTCCCTCCCTGTCATTATACCTCAGCCTTTTAAATCTTTTCCATACTTGAGGTTGCTTCCTTTCTCATTTCCTTACTTTCAGGCTACAGGCAGAATTGATTGAGTGATTCACAGCACAGATATGTGATGACGCCCTTAGTGCCGTGGTATAGTTAATTAGAAGGGTTAGGTGATAGGTTGGACTCCATGATCTTAGAGGTCTTTTTCAACCTGGTTAAGTCTGTGATTCTGTGTTGGCGTCTGACAGTGTAAGGCTTTCCTATAGGGCACTGATGAAGTGACATCAAAGAAAGTAGAGTGCTTGAGCACAGTGAAGGGGCAGAATTTCTCAAAAAGATGAAATTAAAGTTCAAGAGGAAATATCCGTGTCATTATCAGTCTGCATTCTGCAGCAGAAGCCTAAACAAAGCATTTCTATACCAGAGCCTCCTCTGGTTTCAGCCCTGTGTGAGCATTTTTTAATAGTTCTAAGAGACACCTGTAAACCATGGACCCACAGAATCATTTCTCAGCTATGTCCAAGGACAGCACAAGGGGCACTGGGTGCCAGCTGGAGCAGAGGAGGTGCCACAGGAACAGGAGGGAAAACTTTCTCACTGTGAGGGTGCTGGAGTCCTGGAGAAGCCTGCCCAGAGAGGTTGTGGAGTCTCCTTCTCTGGAGAATTTCCAAACCCTCCTGGATGTGTTCCTGTGTGACCTGCCCTAGGTCACCCAGGTCTGGAAGGGGGGTTGGACTGGGCGATTCCAGAGTTCCCTTCCAAGCCTTCTAATGTCCAAACTAGACCTCCTCTGGGACAACTTGAGGCCATTTCCTTTCATCCTATCAGTTGTTCCTTGAGAAGAGAAACAACCCCTACCTTGCTCTAGCCTCCTATCAGGGAGCTGTACAGTGCAATGGGGTCTCCCCTCAGACAACTTTTCTCCAGGCAAAACAATCCCAGCTCCCTCAGCTGCTCCTTAGAAGCACATTGCCAACACTCAGTGCAGCACTCCTGTCACCCTCCATCTCCAGGCTGGTCAAAGCTTCATTCTTCTTGTCAGAAATATATGGCCACAGGAGAGAATTAAAGGGTGAGAGGGGTGAGTAGAACACTCACCTGAAAAGTGAGACTGGAGTTTAATTTCTTCTGCCAAACAAAGGTTCTGAATTTTAAACAATGAGCAGAATTTCAGGACAGGGAACCTTTCATAAGTATTTAATTTATAGATGCAGTTAAAAGATTTCAGGATTCCAGGTACCCTGCAAATAAATATATGTGTGTGCATATAAGCAAAGCAACCAAACCCACACACCCCCCAGCCATAAAAAAACAAACAAACAACAAAACAACCCAAAACTAATCCTTTCCCCAAATCTAATTTAAAGTTTCATTAGTATTTCAATTGCTCAGTACTTCAGAACTCTGCCAATGTTTTTACTGACCCCACATTATAAACCCAACTCAATGTTCTTACTGCAAATTTCATTATCCCTCTAGCCATGAAAATTTAATCTCACACTCACCAATAGAACCCATAGAAGAGAATTTAACAGAGCCTGAGCACTAATCTTCAAGGTATTAAAGCATTCTGCAGGTAGAAAAGGAATTATTTTTATCTCCTAAAGTCCCACTGACGGTTGGTAAAGAAAATTTTCATGGTTTCCTTTTCCCTTTGTCTTCAACAAGAGTTTTTGGGCATCCTGTGGAGAGTCACATCTGAGGTCACCAGATGTTTTCCCAAAGACTTAGCAGTCTTCCAGTCCCATTCTGCTTAAAAGTTTCTTATAACAAATGATGGAAATGCAGCTCAAGCAAAAGGAGTTCTCCATAATGAGCTGAGCTTTTCATAACTGAGACCTTTCTAAAAGTCTTTTGAAAGTTAAGATACAGATAAACAAATTAATCACCTAGCATTGCTGCCTTTGCCTATGATTTCACCGATCTGCTGGAAGGCAGTGAAGGGGAAAGGGACCTGGGGGTCCTGGAGAATGAGAGGGTGACCATGAGCCAGCAATGTGCTCTGGTGGCAAGAAGGGCCAAGGCCATTCTGGGGTGCATTAGAAGGACTGTGGTTAGTAGGTCAAGAGAGGTTCTCCTGCTCCTCTACTTCACCCCAGTGAGGCTGCATCTGGAGTACTGTGACCAGTTCTGGGCCCTCCAGTTCAAGAAGGACCTCATGGAACTCCTTGAAAGAGTCCAGCACAGAGCCACAAAGATGATGAAGGAAGTTGAACATCTTCCTTATGAGGAGAGCCTGAGGGATCTGGGGCTTGGGGCTTGGAGCTTGGAGAAGAGGAGCCTGAGAGGTGACCTAATTCATGTTTATAAACATGTAAGGGTTGAGTGTTAGGAGGCTGGAGCCAGCCTCTTCTTGGTGATGCCCAGTGACAGGACAAGGGGCAATGGCAGAAGCTGAGGTATAGGAAGTTTCATGGAAACATGAGGAGGAATTTTGTCACTGTGGGGATGACAGAACACTGGAACAGGCTGCCCAGGGGGGTTGTGGAATCTTCCTCTCCGGAGATATTCAAGACCTGCCTGGAGGTGTTCCTGTGTGATCTGCTCTAGGTGATCCTGCTCTGCAGGGGGAGGTTGGGTTGGATGAGCTTTAGAGGTCACTTCCAACCCCTGACATTCTGTGATTCTGTGACTATGTGATTTGAGGGTCTTTTTGTAAAAGAAATAGGAATAGATGAATTAAAAAAAAATAAATAAAAAGAAGAGGAAGAATGAACCAGGCTGATATAAAAAGGCATCTAAGAACTGGCATTTGTTTTTACCAGGCCACTTTTCTAAAAAAAATTAAAAAAATAAAAAAATAAATCAAACAACCAAAACCAAAAAAAAAAAAAAAAAAANAAAAAAAAAAAAAAAAAAAAAAAAAAACAAAAAAAAAAAAAAAAAAAAAAAAAAAAAAAAAAAAACCGCAATCAAACAAAATCAAAGAAGAAAACCCCAACCAACCAACAAAATACCACACCAAAACACAACAACCCCTCCCCATCCCAACCAACAAACCAAAGTTAACCAAAACTGCTTGAATAATCCATAATGGAAAGAATTAACTTTAGGCATTTAAAACACAAATTATCATAGAACTTGAACAAAATATTTTATGCTGAAATCATAGAATCACAGAATGTCAGGGGCTGGAAGGGACTTTGAATGATCATTCTGTGCAACCCATCTGCCAGAGCAGGATCACCTAGACCATATCACACAGGAACCCATCCAGGCAGGTCTTGAATATCTCCAGAGAATGAGACTACACAACCTCCTGGGCAGTCTGTTCCTGTGCTCTGTTGCCCTCACAGTGAGAAAATCCTTCCTCATGTTTCCGTGAAACTTCCTATGCCTCAGCTTCCACCATTGCCCCCTTGTCCTGTCACTGGGCATCACTGAGAAGAGGCTGGCTCCAGCCTCCTGGCACTCAACCCTTACATATTTATAAAGATGAATTAGGTCAACTCTCAGGCTCCTCCTCTCCAAGCTTAAAAGCTCCTGCTCCCTCAGGCTCTCCTCATAAGGAAGATGTTCAACTTCTTTCATCATCTTTGTGGCTCTATGTTGAACTCTCTCAAGAAGTTCTCTGAGATTGTTCCTGAACTGGTGGGGCCCAGAACTGGACAAAGTACTCCAGATGTGGCCTCAGCAGGGCAGAGTAGAGGGGCAGGAGAACCTCTCTCAACCTACTAACCACAGCCCTTCTAATACACCCCAGAATGGCATTAGCCTTCTGGGCCACAAGAGCACATTGCTGGCTCACAGCCATCCTTCCATCCACCAGGGCTCCCAAGTCCTTCTCCCCTTCACTGCACTCCAGCAGGTCAGTCCCCAGCCTATACTGATCCCTGGGGTTGTTCTTTCCCATGTGCATGACATTACGCTTGCCCCTGTTGAACTTCATTCCATTTCTTCCTGCCCAACTCTCAGCCTGTCCAAGTCTCACTAAATGGCAGCACAACTCTCCACTGTCTCAGTCACTCCACTCAGTTTGGTGCCATCAGCAAACTTGCTGACAGTGCACTCTGTGCAATCATCCAGCTCATTAATGCATACATTGAATAATACTGGTCTCAGTATTATTCCAATCCTTGAAAGAAAATGGAGAGAGGAAATTCTGCATGTAAAAACTTGTTGGTAAATCACTTGGAACAATGCAAAAAGGAAAAATCTGCAAGAATGCAGACCCATCCCTTAAGTTGTCATCCCAGAAAACCTGATGTACCATTCCTCCTCTTAGCCTTGGCCATTCCCAAGCACAGTTGCAAGGCAGCTTGGAAAATCCAGGTTGTAATCGTGATGTGCCATTGTTGGTTTCCCTAAAAAAATGGCCTGGAAGGGACATAAATAATCTTTTCAGTTAGAAAAGACCTTTAAGCTCATTAAGTCCAGACATTATCTAACTCTACCAGGTCTGGTACTAAGCCATGTCCCTCAGCACCACATCTCCAACTGGTTGACTTTCTGTGCTGAGGCTCCTCTGGGAGGTGGTTGAATCCCCATTGCTGGAGGTGTCTGAAAGAGGCAGAGATGTGGTGCTGGGGCCATGGCTTAGATCTAGCCTTGTAGAGTTACAGAATGGTTGGACTGGATGACCTTAGAGGTCTTTTCCAACCCAAACCATTCTATGATTCCACTGTTTTGGATGTGATGCAAGGCATGGGCAGAGAGCTCATCCTTATTTGCGTTGAAAAGCTACAATCTTCATGATAGAACTGAGGCAAAGCCACAGCAGAACATGGCAGCTGTGCACACCCACATCAGAGATGTGATTTTATTTTCCATGTCTAATGAATCTTTATACAGCAAGGCCTGCTCTTTGCAGCTGTTGCTTGAGATAGGATTTGTGAGGAAAGTCCACACTGTTTCCCACCTCATCTCCCTCAAGACGTTGTCCTAATTTCTGTCTTATTTTTAATCTCCTAAAGCAAGAGAAGCTATGAGAATGTACCCCTCTATGGTGGTTTGAACAGTTACCTGCCCCCCCACCTTTTGAAATAACCCTGGCTAGAACTCAGAACACTGAAAGTTGATAAATGAAGCTTTATATTTACAGCAATGCACAATATACAAGCAGATTATTTACAATGTATAACAGATATTTACAGATACATACAGTGAAAAGGTAATACAGAAACACCACAGCCCTCTCAGAGATCTAAATCCCCAAGAGGGGTAACTAACAACCCCTACCACCTCTTCACCCTTCCCCAGTCTTATCTCACCACCTGTTGATGCTGCAGATAGGCAGAGGTAGATCGGTCAGGGGGGTTAGCAGTAGGAACAAAGTTAGTAGAATTATTAAAAATCAGTTACAGAAGGCAGAGACAAAGGAACCATGCAAGGAGCAGCTACAGCCAGAGAGGCCTGAAGCCATCTCCCTTATCTATGTTTGGGTTTCAAGTCTTAAAACATTTTTTTTTCTTTCTCAGTAGAGCTCTGGGTGAAGTGACATACTGTGTTTTCCTCTCACAGCCAATAGTCTAATTTTTGACTCAAATTCTCCAGTTAGTTGAAACCAGCACACCCTCCCAAAACTATAAGGAAGAGAATGCTGTATGTGCATATTAATTCTTACTATCTCAAAGCAGGAGTTTGTAGAATTCATGGAATGGTTTGGGTTGGAAGAGACCTTAAAGATCATCCAGTTACAACCCTCTGATATAGGCAGGGACACCTCCCACTAGAACAGATCACTCAAGGCCTCATCCAATCTGGCCTTGAACACCTCCAGGCAGGGAGCAGCCACAACCTCCCTGGGCTACTTGTGCCAGTGTCTCGCCACCCTCACTGCAAAGAATTTCTTCCTAATTTCTAGTCTTGGTCTGTCCTCCTCAATCTTAAAGCCATTGTCAAAATTCTAGGTGTTGTCAACACATCACTTTGCCCTGTACTCACAACCCTGCAGACTTAGCCCCTCCAGAGGGTGTGGTGTTTTTCCATAGAAGCCATTTGGTTTAAGATTTCATCCTCACCCCATTAGTGTGGGATGCATGTGGTTGAACTGCTCTGTGGCATTACTGTGCCCAGTGAAACAGCTCTTAGTTTTCCACTTACTTCAGAAAGCTCTAAAGAGATACCTCTGTGTTAGGTTCTGCAGAGTCCCCTTGCTGATATTCCCTCAATCTCATATTATTTTAAAGCCCTTTAACACTGGAGCCCAGGGGGATGAATACAGTTTTGTTTCGTTGGTTTGGGTTTCTTTTTTTTTTTTTTTAATTTTATTTTCAGTGGAAAAGAAACTACAGCTGAAAATAAAATACAGTTCCTGGATAGTTCACCTACTGTGTACAGAGGATGGGGAAACTAAATGGGAGCCATTCAGAGCAGGTTAAAGCTGGCCACAGGAGCAGCTGACATTGGAACACTAGTAGAGAGACCATGTTGTTGCAAGTTTATTGACTACTTCATGAAGAGCAGAAGTAAATACAGCTTTGCAATTTAATTTTAGGGTAGATTTGTACCCTACTAAACTAAAGACCCCAATGACGTCTGTCTCAAGGAGCTGGCACCACCTCTGTTTTTGTTTTAACAGGCACTGATAAAAGATGATTGAGCACAGAAGTGCTGCACCATACAGCATGTGTGTTGTCTATATGGCAGTTATCAGCAAGCACTAGTTTCAAGGACTGAAGTAATTTTATTTTTACCTGTTTTCACTGCATTTCAAATAATTCAGTTTGAAAGTAAGAAGTCCTCAGCTATGATGGGCACTTGTAATGACAGGGTGAGGAGTAATGGGTTTAAACTGGCAGAGAGGAGATTTAAACTAAATGTTAGGAAGAAGCCCTTTCCAGTGAGGGTGGTGAGACATTGGCACAGGTTGCTCAGGGAGCTTGTGGATGCTCTCTCCCTGGAGGAGTTCAAGGTCAGGTTTGATGAGGCCTTGAGCAACGTGAGCTGGTGGGAGGTGTCCCTACCTATGGTGGGGGATTGGAACTGGATGAGCCTTCCAACCTAAACCATTCTATGATTCTATGATGCTGTGAAGCAGGTCCAGAGAAAGGCAACAAAGATAGTGAAGGGTCTGGAGAACAGGACTGGGGAGGAGCAGCTAAGGGAGCTGGGGGTGTTTAGTTTGGAGAAGAGGAGGCTGTGCGGAGACCTCATTGCTCTCTACAGCTCCCTGGAAGGAGGTTGGAGCCAGGTGAGGGTTGATCTTTTCTCTCTAGTAACATGTGATAGGACAAGAGGAAATGTCCTTAGGTTGCACCAGGCAAAGTTCATGTTGGAAACTCCTTAACTGCAAGGGTTCTCCACCACTGATACAGGCTGGCCAGGGAGGTGGTTGAATCCCTGTCACTGGAGATGCTTAAAAGAGATGTGGTGCTGTTCCAGTGAGACCTTTGAGGGCCAGGGAATGCACTCACACATGGGTACCCACATCCGGGTACAGTTTCAACACTTTATTATAGCTTAAACACTAAAATCATAAGGGGAAAGGTATACTGGAAGCCACAATACTTAAAGTTCATATACTAAGATCATAAAAAGAAAGGTATATCACAAGGAACACTGAGTACCTCTGTTGATTAAAGAGCAGGCTATACTCACCCTATCCAACTGAACTAGGAAAACTCCTGAGCTGTGTAGATTGCAGGGCTGGCTGGCACCCATCCTCTCAAGGCAGGCATTCCCATTGAGAACTGCACCATCACGGTGGTCCTAACCGGTGCAGCTCCAACCCAGCCACCTAGGCACTCCGCATATTTGGGTTGAGAGGTCTGTGAAGTATATCCAGGATGTCCCAGAAGCCCAAAACCAGGAGAACAGAGCCTCTCCTTTATTCCAGAATCTGTTACAAATCATCTCTCCCTACAGCTCATGTACATACCTGCAAACCCTTCTTCCCCTGGATTTTATCTCTCAGCATCCTAGTTATTATCAGCCTGGTGTAACTTCTGGTCAAAAGCACACCAACTCTTCCCTCTTACAGGTGCTGAGGGACATGGTTTAGCACCAGCCTTGCCAGAGACAGAGAATGGTTGGACTCAGGGATCTTAAAGGTCTTTTCCAAGCAAAACAATCTGTGATCTGGTGCTGCCATTTAAAAGAAAGATTGGCTGCACTCTCCAGCTCCCTCAGCCCTGTACTCCTGCAGGCAGACTGCAAAGCTTGAGAACTTGGTGCATGGCTAAAGCAGGTTGGGGTTTTTTTTGTTTGTTTGTTTGTTTTTTTCCCCAAAAGAATCACACAGAAACATCTAGATTGGAAAAGCCCCTCAGGATCACCAAGTCCAACCTATAACCCTACTCTACAAGATTCACCTTAAACCATATCCCCAAGCATCACATCCAAACCACCCTTAAACACATCCAGGGTGGGTGACTCCACCACCTCCCTGGGCAGGTCATTCCAGTCCCTGACCACTTTCTCCATGAAAAAAACTTTTTCCCAATGTCCAATCTAAACTTCCTCAGTCTCCAATTACCTGTGAGAAGAGACCAGCAGCAGCCTCTCCAAAATGTCCCTTTAGGTAGTTGTAGACAGCAATGAGGTCTCCCCTTAGGCTTCTCCTTTTCACATTAACCATCCCCAGATCCCTCAGTTGCTCCTCATAAGATTTATTCTCCAGGCCATTTCCCAGCTTTGTTGCCCTCCTCTGGTCCCACTCCAGCACCTCCACATCTCTCTTGTATTGAGGTGCACAAAACTGAACAAAACACTCAAGGTGTGGCCTCACCAAAACCAAGTCTAAGGGGACAATCACCTCCCTGCTCCTGCTGGGCACAGCATTTTTAATCCCAGCCAGGATGCCATTGGTCTTGTTGGCCATCTGGGCACACTGCTGGCTCATATTCAGCTGCCTCCCTATTACAACCCCCAGATCCCTTTCTTGCAGGCAGATCTCCACACTGCCCAAGACTGGAGCACTACATGCGGTTGAAAAATATGGTGCAGCATTCCTGGAGGCACTGCAATACCAGGACGATGTGCAGAGCTGAGGGAGCAGGCTCTGGATCCAACTCCCACACCCAAAATTCTGTTTAATATTAAGTCCTCTGATCAAGGATGTATCAGATATTAATCTGATAAGAACAGATACTACAATTGATCTTAGCCAAAAGGCCAAGAAGCAGAGAGTGTTTCAGACACAGAAACCTAGCAAAGGCAGCTTGCTTTCTTTTTCTGTGGAAGTGGTGACCTTCCTTGGACACTGCAAGAGGTTAGGATGAGGATTCAAAAGCAAGGACCTGGCTGGATTTAAAAGTCAGACTCAAGCAAATGTCCTTGCCAAGTGTTTGCACACTTGAAATGTATTTGACTCTTGAATTTGAAGAGTGACTTTGAAGCAGTCTGTCCCATGTATTTTCTCTTGTGTTATTCCATCCCAGACTTGCTGCTTTGGGATGTCAAGCAGCTGCATTTTGCCTGGCTCCAGATAACCTACAACAGGAGCCTGTCTCATGCATATTCCTTCTGTATTTCAGTGAACAAAGTCACAAGGCAGGAAGGCTGTGGTCTTCATTCTGCCCTGGACATATGACTTGACATGTGACTTGATCATTCAAAGAGTATTTGGATGCCTGGCAAATAAGTACATTAGTAGCTATGCTTCCATGGGGACAACTGTGATCCTCCCTCTGGGCTGCTCAAGGCCTCAGCCAACCTGGCCTTGAACACCTCCAGGAAGGGAACATCCACAATTTCCCAGGGCAACCTGTTCCAGTGTCTTATCACCCTCACTCTAAAGAATTCCTTCCTAATCTCCAGCCTCAGTCTCCCCCTCCCATCTCAAAGCCACTGCCTCTTTTCTTGTCACTTCCACCCCTTGTCAAAAGTTTCTCCCCAATTCTCCTGTAGCCCCTTCAGGTACTGGAAGGCTGCTCTAAGGTCTCTTCAGAGCCTTCTCTTCTCCAGGCTGAACAGCCCCAACTTTCTGTTCATAAAATGGATCTAGTTGAGGCTGCCCCTGCAGATGGTCTTGGACTAGACAACATCTGTTCCAACAGAGGCCATTCCATAAGTCCATGAAAACAAACCCCCTCAGGATGGATCTCCACGCCTCAAAGAAAATCTGTATCTGCCCACACCCACGTGAATGTCCTTGTCTTGACCCACAGAATGTGCCAGTTGTGTTCACACATTCACAGATTGCATTGGGTCGGGACCCTCAAAGCTCATCTTGCTCAATACTCCTGAAGGCAGCAGGGACACCTCCAAGTAGATCAGGCTGCCCAGGGACACATCCAGTCTCATCCTGAGTGTCTCCAGGGATGGGGCCTCAACCACAGCCCCAGGCAGCCTGTTCCACTATTTCAGCACTCTCATTGTACAGGACTGTGCTGCATTTCTTTGCCTGAGAAGTGAATCTTACATTTCAGATTTTTTGGGGGGATGCTATATTCACACTAGTTGGTTTAATTGGGATTTATTGTAATGCAGAAGACTGGTAAGAATACTTATGAGTAATTTGTAAGTGTAAATAAGCAGTGCATGTTTAGCAGGAGTCAGCACTGATTATGTTCATGAACTGGTAGTAATGACAGGAGAAAAATTTCTCTTCCATGATGAATTCCCAGTGTTATGAACTCAGAACTCAAACAAAAAATTGCTGGCCAGAGGAATGACCTAAAGCCAGAGTGAGCTATTTTTGACTGTGGGAACCACATGAACTTCTAAGGGAAGCTGAGGCTCACCTCCTTTTTTTTTTTTTTTTTTTTTGTTTGCTTTTGTCAGATATTAGTGGGAGAGCATTTCCTCAGACAGAAGTGGTGGGGCCTGATGATCTTAAGGGTCTTTTCCAACTGAAATTATTCTGGGATTCTATGAACACAAGAAACTCAGTGTATGAAAGAAGTTCAAGCAGTATTGCCTCACAGAGTGCCTTTTCCACCTGAAGATCTTAATTTACTGTTCAACTAACATGAGAGATCATCTTGTGTCTTCTGTATCAGATCTTTTAGCAGGAAAAGAAGGTTTTGGTCTTTAAGATTTTTTAGGCTCAAATTGCCACATTAAAGTTACTCACAAGAAAGATTTCCCCTGAAAAGTTTATTCAGAGCTTTGCCATGAAAATAATCTGGTCAGACTATATAAAGGCAATCAGCTTTATTAGGTGGAACAGAGTCTAAGTGGACTGAGAATTATTGTAGAGATAGGATGTGATAAAATACTGCTTTAGAGACAGACTCTTCTAACAAGACCCAGGCAGGACAGTGTTTGTGTTTATAGATGTTCAGATAGCTATAAGAATCCATTTCCCCAAATAAATCCTTTTCTGTCTCACATACTGCACATATTTCTCTGTTCAGCTGCTGGTCATTGGGGAAGTGGATTTTCCCTCACTTATTCATTAGTCAGCTATACTTCACACTTGCTTGATGAGCTTTTCCCCAGCAGGCACTACTCATTCATTCACTATTTCAGCCTTAGATAATTCACATTAAAGCTGTGTTCATTAATTGCAATTATTCTCCTATGTCACATGCTATTTGCCCTGAATGAATGAATTTGGTGATTACCATTCGGACAAAGGCTTAAAGAGGTCACTAGAGCTTGAGTTTCCCAGGAGCAGGCATCCGTTTAATGAGCAGTTAAAGATGAAAATGGCAACCTGACAGTACTATCACAGAATCCCAGCACTGTGGGGGTTGGAAGTGACCTCTGAAGATCATCTAGCCCAACCTCCCTGCTAGAGCAGGATCAGCTTTAGTAAAACACACAGGATTAGGTCCATGGTGTTTGGAGTGACCCCAGAGATGGAGACTCCAAGAGCAGCGTGGCCAGCAGGGCAAGAAGGGCATTCTTCCCCTTTGCTCTGCTCTCCTCAGACCCCACCTGAAGTACTGTGCAGAGTTCTGAAGCCCCCAACACAAGAAGGACATGGAAATGTTGGAGTGAGTCCAGAGGAGGCCACAAAGATGCTCAGAGGGCTGGAGCAGCTCTGCTATGAGGACAGGCTATGAGAGTTGGGGTTCTTGAGCCTGGAGAAGAGAAGGCTTCCAGGAGACCTTGGAGTGGCCTTCCAGTATCTGAAAGAGGCTACAGGAGTGCTGGGGAGGTACTACTTACAAGGTCTTGTAATGAGAGGATGAAGAGCAATAGGTTTAAATTGTCAGAGGGGACATTTAAACTGGATGTTAGGAAGAAGTTCTTTGCAGTGAGAGTGGTGAGACACTGGCACAGATTTCTCAGGGAGGTTGTGGCTGCTCCCTCCCTGGAGGTGTTAAAGGCCAAGTTGGATGAGGTCTTGTTGGACCTGTTCTAGTGGGAGGTGTCTCTGCCTATGGCAGGGGATTGGAACTGGATGATCTTTAAGGTCCCTTCCAACCTAAACCATTCTATGACACAGGTATAAGTTACATTCCTTGCCCTGAAGTGCTTCTAGTCTAAGATGGGCCAAAGAGAAATAATGACCAGATTCAAGAAAATAATTTGTGTCGTGTGAGGAATAGAAATGAGTCAGAAAGGGAGAGAAAACCTTTAGGAGGAACTGCTGCTTCTGGAAGGCCAGATATTCTGGAAGATAGAGATGGAGACAAGGATTTAGCCATCTCTTATGGATGAGCTTAGAGGTCCCTTCCAACCTAAACCAGTCTATGATTTTATTCTACGATTCTCCAGGCAGCCTCCTCCATGTGGGACAAGGCTGATATGTTTCCTTCTGGCACCCTGAAGGACAAAACCACTTACTCATCAGGTCATGTCTAACATGCATGGACCTTGAAGCAGATGGGCTGAGGGACATAATTTTTCTTTTTGCAGGGTCAAATTTACACTGACACTTCATCAGCCAATTCCCAGTGGTTCAATACATTAAATCCCTTCTTGGCAGCCTGACCTGGCTTTCAGCACAGAGGTTCAAACTGGCAGTTAAGCACTATTACTTTCTATGGATTTGGGATTTGTAATTATATTTTTTTCAGGGGGGTAGTGTTGTGTTGTGGGTTTTTTTCCCCATTCTTGTGCAGCATCCTCTCTGTCCCCATCTCAGGCTTTTTGGCTGCACAGCTGAACATGAGGCAGGAGTTGAAGGCAGACAAACCCTCATGAAGTGCTGGGCTAGGAGATTGAAGGTGGTCAGCCCTTTGCTTTCATCCTTCCCTTGGGTTTTCCCAACCCCTTGGGCAGGAAACAACATCCCTACAGATGGGATGAGGTTTGGGGAGAAATGGTGCTTTTTCCAAGAAGGTTTGGACCAGAAGATCCTTGTGGTCCCTTCCAACTGGTGTCCAATGATTCAAAGAAATTTCCCACTGAAGCAAACCAAATAACCACATAAGGCTGCTTTGAGACCTGGTATCACAGAGGCAAGCTTGTCAAAGAGTTTTGTCATCAAATTTCCCATAATTTGATTGTTTAATTTAGATTATTCACTTCTGAATTGCATGTGGTAGCTTGGACATAACTGTTGAGCATGAGAAGGGCACAGAGCTGTCGGAGCAGGTTCAGAGTAGGACACAAAGATGATACAATGCCTGAAGCAGCTCTGCTGTGAGGACAGGCTGAATAAACTGGGAGTGTGCAGCCTGGAGAGGAGAAGGCTCTAGAAGGACCTCAGAGCTGCCTGCCAATAGCTGAAGGAAAGCTAGAGATGGATTTTTCCTAAGGGTGTCTAGAAACAAGCCAAGGGGGAATGGCTTGAAACTGAGGGAGAAAAGGGTTAGACTGGAGCTCAGGAAGAAGTTCTTTAGTGTTAGGGTGGTGAGACTCTGGAACAGGCTTCCCAGGGAGGCTGTGGCTGCCTCCTCCCTGGGGGTGTTCAAGGCCAGGCTGGATGTGGCCTTGGGCTAAGCAAAGTCTAGTTGAGAGGTGTCTCAGCCCATAGCAGTCAGAGTGGAGCAGATGATCTCTAAGATGTCTTTTGTGATCTCTAAGTCATTCTGTGATTAGCTCTTTTTCTGAAGCTAAATGAGGTGTTCAGAACCTCTGGAGAATAACTAGTGCTTTGGGAGTTCTCTCCCCTCCCCCTGCCCCCATCCCAATATTTACCAGACTAACTCAGCTGGCTGGAAGTTTTAATTGATTGTGGGCAATTAACAAGGCAGGAATTATAAAATAAGTAGTTATTTTGTTTCCAAAAAGCCCCGCCCACAAACTATGTACAAACCAGTTAAATTTGAGTCCTAATTTGGTTGGGAAAAATCATCAAAAGGATGCTTATAGGCAATTTAGTAATTTAGGAAAATCAAAATATTGGAAAAGTTTAGCCACAAATGGCATTGCCCCACTTATAAATAGGCAGCCTGCAGCCCTAGGAAAAGTCTGTTCTACTCACAGCAATGGAGTAGAATTCAGAGATAGTCTCTGGCTCCTTTGTGGCAGTGTTGGAGCTGCTTGGCGGTTTGATAGCTGTTGAGAGGCTTCCAGATCTTCCCTGACTTTAGCAGGGTGCTGGGAAAGAGGCAGACAATCTCTGACCTGATCCTGGTTCCTCTTGGCATGTAGGTTTGCAGAGGTGCAGGCAGGATCTCTTGCAGATGTGCAGAGAGCACAGTGTCGGTGGCACTTCTCACCACGTTGTGAGGCACTTAGTGCCTTCTGGTAAACTTGAGGCACTTAAGTTTCCAGGACGTTCAAGCCCAAACATCAGGGCTAAGCTGGTCTGGAGCACGGGGCAGAGCAGACCACATTGCCTAAGCCAAGCAGCCCGTAGAGCAGCAGGTAGAGCAGAGCAGCACACACCGAGGCAGAGCAGTGAGACAGAGGCAGCACAGAGCAGCTCTACTGCTTGCAACTTGGCTCAATTTATATTACTTGCCCGAGTACAATGGCTCCTTTGGCCATAGAGATTCACCAATCAGAATGGCATTTGCAAAGCTGACCATATTAGGTGAACCCAGGACTTGCTTACCTTTGTTTGGGCAAGACACTAACAAGTACCTAAACACCTGTGGGTACCTGTTTATCACTTTGGGAGGGGACATAATGGACAAAGCCTTTGTTTTCCTCCTGCCTCCATCAGCAGAAGAGTGGGGCAAGCCAGGACATCTAATAGGCCTATTAGCCTTCCACAACAAAGTTAAGAATGAAGCTCTATTTTACAGCATAGCACAAATTTACAAGCACATATACACAATATATAGAGATATTTACAACTGTACACAATTATATACAAGTTAAATGTAATACAGAAATTCTAAACTTCTCCCAAACAGCAAAACTGCCCAGGAAGGCTTTCAAACCAATGCCTCTCTTTTCTTTCCACCATGCTCCCTTATCTCAGAAGGTTTATGTGCAGGGGTGAGATGCAAAAAGTCAACAAGAGGTTAGAAGGAGAATTATTAGATTGGGTTACAGATTCAAGCAGAGTGTGCTGGTTTGAGCTAATTGGAGAATTTGAGTGAGAAATTAGACTACTGGCTGAGAAAGGAAAATACAGTATGTCACTTCACCAGAGTTTTACTGAGAAAGAAAAAAAAATTGTCTTTAAGGATGGTACCCAAAACATTAGATATCAGATGGTTTCTGACCACTCTGGCTGCAGCTGCTCCTCTTGCATGGTCTCCTTTTTCTTTGCCTTGGTAGCTAATTCTCACCAATTCTACTAACTACTTTCCTGCTACTAACCCCCCTGGCCGATCTAACAGCTTATCTTCAGCATCAACGGGTGGTGAGATAAGACTGGGGAAGGGGGGAAAGGTGNAACCACCACACAGAGACAGTTAACATGGCAAGCAGCAAAGACAGACTGAGTAATGTTGTTATTGCTTCTTGGTTTTATATCTCTAAGCAAAACCAATAGGTAACATAGGCATCACCATTATTTTCTTTTCATAGCCTATGATCTAATTTATCTCATTAAAATATTCCAGTTAGCCTCAAACCAGCACAACCACAAAATTATCATGTGGTAGCTGTTAGAACTGTGTATTTTAGAACTGGTGTAGCAACTTGTAAACTGCAGGACTGAATGTGATCCACATGCTTGATTAATTCCTTTTCTAGACACTTTTAAAACATGTGTATTGGTTTGAGCTAATTGGAGAATTTGAGTGAGAAATTAGACTATTGGCTGAGAGAGAGTTAAACATACAGTGTCACGTCACCAAGTTTCACTGAGAGAGAGAAAAAATTGTTTTGAGAAATGTTCTCAAAACATTAGATAGCCAGTGTGCTTGCAGAGGGCCAGTCTGGCTTGGGTCTATGCTGGCTCCAGCAGCTTTTTCCTTTGTCTCTCTGAATTTTAACTAATTCAGAGTTAAAATCACTTTTCTCCTACCACTAAATCTCTCCGATCTTCAGCTTATCTGCAGCATCAAGAGGTGGTGAGATAAAGCTGGGGAAAGGGGGGAAAGGTGGTAGGGGGGTTTGGTTATCCTCTCTTGGGGATTTTGGTCTCTGGCAGGGGTGTGGTGTCTGTATTACCCTTTCTACTGTATATTTCTGTAAATATCTGTTATATCTTGTAAATATTTGCTTGTATATTTGCATTGCTGTAAATATAAAGCTTCATTTATTAACTTCCAGTGTGTTTTTCTGAGTTTTAGCCAGGGTTTTAAAAGGTGGGGGGGCAGGTCACTGCAAACCCCCTACAACATGGTTCATACTGGCAGGAGATTTGTGTTCAATGTTTAGCAGAGAAGAGAGAATCTTTCAATTTCTTTTGTCATTGCTTGGGGAAAAAAAAACAACAAACAAACATAAAAACAACCTAAACCCCTACAAACAAACAACAGCAACAACAACAGAAGGAGTAGTTCAGACTTATGAACCTTTCCCTTTGAAAAGATTTCAGGATCTAACACCATTTCCATGTTTTCCTCCCCTTTAAGCTACATTCTCTTTTTGTCTGGTGAAAGAAGGCAGAATTATTCTGGAAGTTAAAAAGTAAAGCAGCAAGAATATCTTTTAAAGATAAACCATCAGTGCTCGATCTCATTGATGCTGATCAACACTTCAAGGGAGGGTGTCCGGAGGATGGGACCAGGCTTTGTTTAGTGGTGCCCAGTGACAGGAAAAGTGGGACAGGGCACAAAGTTGAACATCAGAAGTTCCATCTAAACACGAGGAGGAACTTATTGAATACAAGGGTGATGAAGCCCTGGAGCAGATCGCCTGGAGAGGCTGTGGTGTCTCCAACTCTGGAGACATTCCAAAGCTGCCTGGATGTGCTCCTATATAAACTTCTCTAGGTTCCCCTGCCTTGGCAGAATGATTGGACTCGGTGATCTCCAGAGATCCCTTCTAACACCTACCATTCTGTGGTTCTGTGATTCACCAGACAACTAATACCATGCCCTTATACCTTACTTGTAAAGCCCTTAGGTGGCACAACCCCTCAGCATCTAGAATAAGTGGTCTTCAAATTATAGATTAGAGTCATTGGGGAAATCCCATAGACCATGAGTGGAGCAAGAAAGATGCCTAAGGAAACATCTACTGAAAGCCTTCATCCATTATCCCCACACCTGCTCCCTCTGAGGAAGCCATCAGAGTGTGCTTCTTGTGAACATCACAATCCTCATCCATGCAGCCTAGAGTCAGAGAATGGTTTAGGTCATAGTGGACCTTGAAAATCACCCAGTTCCACCCCCCTGCCATGGGCAGAGACACCTCTCACCCACCCAGTTTGTTCAAGGCCTCATCCAGCCTGGCCTTGAACACCTCTAGACAGAGAGAATCCACAGCCTCCCTGGGTCACCTGTTCTAGTTTCTCACCACCTTTGCTCTCAAGAATTTCTTCCTCATCTCCACTCTCAATCTCCACTCTTCCATCCCAAAGCCATTGTCCCTCATCCCGGCACTCCCAGCCCTGGTCAAAACTCTCTCCCCAGCTCTTCTGGAGCACCTTTCTGATACTGGAAGGCTTCTTTAAGGTCTCCCTGGATCCTTCTCTTCTCCAGGCTGACCAGCCCTAACTCTCCCAGCCTGTACCCACACAGGAGGTTCTCCATCTCTCTTATTATCTTCATAGCCAACTCTGGACCCTCTGCAGCAGCTCCATGTCCTTCTTGTGCTGGGGGCCCCAGAACTGGTGGCAGTGCTGCAGGTGAGATCTGAACAGAGCAGAGGAGAGGAGCAGAATCCCTTCCCTGCTCTGGATGCAGCCCAGGATGCAACCTAAATATTATCAAGCATGTTCCTGATATGAAATATTTGTCTGTTGTTTCTTGCACCATATCTGCATGTAACTCTCATTAGTGGAAGGACAGGCTGGGCAGGGTAACAGAGCTATTAGAACAAACTGAATAGAATGTGAGGGAAAAATATATTAAACCTCTGCTTAAAAGTGGAATGAGCCTCATAGGTCAATGCTTATAATCCTGATCTATGGAGGTAATGAATTCCAAGATGGTCTTTGGAGAATAACCTTGCCTAAGTAAGTGCAAAGCTTGAGGTCATTTGACCAGTAACTGGTGAAGCGTAAATGAAAAGTTTCACTCTGGACAAAAGAATCCATGTCCAGGGATTAATCTGCATTGAGTTTCCTAAATTAAAGCCATGTGGGAGAACTTTTACATCACCAAAACCAAATGAATCTCATTTCATAGTACTATGAAGAACTCCACTCCCTCCCCTCTGTATTCCAGTAGTTGTGATGCCTCCAGAAGTGCCTCCAGAAAGTCCGTTCAGAACTGGCTGGGTCCTTGTCACAGATGACTTAGCTTTGGTCATCCTTTGGCATGCTTGCCACAAATGCAATTTGTCTCAATCAATGCAGTCTGAACAATGGAGTAAATGGAAAACTCTTTCCAGCAAGAAGCGTTCCATTTCATTCCAGAGCAAAGACAGCTCAGATGGCCTCTTCTGCCTGCCAAGCAAGACAACTCCATTGTTCAGCACTTAGCAGGCATTGTGGCAAAGGGCAGGAAGACTCTGCTGGTTTCCAGCAATGTCAGGGCACACCACTCCAAACCATAAATCTCAATGACTACTTTGCCTTGAGTCTTGTCACACTTGGAACAGAGGAGTTGCCAGCCTGGTCTTGTCACATCTCCTGCCTCTCCTGTCACAAAGCCTGTATCTGTACTTGGCTATTTCTGTGCAAACAAGTAAAGAGAATTGAGTAAGGTATCAATGAATGTCAGTTGAGAAATAATCATTATTTTGTATCTGCTGGACTTGGTACTTCATATGATTATTTCATATGAGGTGGGCTGATAACTATCTTAAGACCAGAGTTCGGAGAGCTCAGAGGCCAGTTGGAGGCCTGTGGCCAGTGGAGTTCCACAGGGATCTGTACTGGATGAGGGGACTGGGTGGACGCTCAGCAGGTTTGCTGATGGTACCAAACTGGAAAGAGTGGCTGTGGTGGTTCGGCAGATCCCTGCCCCCTCACACTTAGAAATAACCCAGGCTAGAACTCAGTCAGCTGAAAGTTAAGGAAATTAAGCTTTATATTACAGCTTTGCACAATATACAAATAGATATTTACAATATATAACAGATATATACAGTAAAGAGGTAATACAGAAACACCACAACCCTCCCAGAGATTAGGATCCCTAAGGGGGTTTCTAGCCACCCTACCACCTCCCCCCCTTCCCAATCTTATCTCACCATCTGTCTTACATGCCAGGTAAGTGTTTTCCTTTCTCAGCCTATAGTCTAATTTCTCATTCAAATCCTCCCATTAGTTCAAACCAGCACAGTGGCTGATACACCAGAAGGGTGGGCAGCAATTCCATGGTATCTGGATATGGTGAGACCCCTTCTTGAGTACTGCATTCAGTTTTGTGCCTCCCATTCAGGAGGGACTGGGACCTGCTGGAGAGAGTCCAAGGGAGGGCTATGAGGATGATTAGCACTGGCTAATGAGGAGAGGCTGAGGGACTAAAAGTCTGGAGAAGAGAAGACTGAGAAGGGATTTAATAAATGCTTATAAATATCTCAGGGCCAGGGGTTAGGAGCTCCCTTGCTCCCTGGGATAGGACAAGGAGCAATGGATGTAAGTTGCAGCACAGGAGGTTCCAGCTCAACACAAGGGGGGAATTCTTTACTGTAAGGGTCCCAGAGCACCGGAACAGGCTGCCCAGAGAGGTTGTGGAGTCTCCTTCTCTGGAGACTTTCAAGGCCTGTCTGGATGTGTTCCTCTGTGACCTGAGCTAGATTGTATGGTCCTGCTGTGGCAGGGGAATTGGACTTGATGATCTCTTTGTGTGCCTTCCAGCCCCTGACATCCTGTGATCCTTTGACAGGCTGAGAGATGAAGAGGAACATCATGAAGTTCAGTAAGAGGATGTGACATGAATGCAAGGGGTTTATTCTTACTTTTTAATAGAGGTGCAGGAAGTTAAACACCTAAATAGGACAGTGTATTGATGTCTTCCTGAATCAGAGTCACAGAGTCACAGAATTAAGAAGGTTGGAAAATACCTTTAGGATCATCAAGTCCAACCTATCACCTAACCCTAATTAATTAAACCATGGCACTAAATGCCTCATGTAGCCTCCTCTTAAACACCTGAAGGGATGGGGACTCTAATACCTCCCTGGGCAGCCCATTCCAATGCCAATCACTCTTGCTGTGAAGAACTTCTTCCTAACATCCTGCCTGAACCTGCCCTGGCACAGCTTCAGGCTGTCTCCTCTTGTTCTGTCCCTGGGTGCCTGGCAGAAGACACCAACCCCACCTGGCCACAACCTCCTTTCAGGTAGCTGTAGAGAGAAATGAGGTCTTCCCTGAACCTCCTCTTCTCTAGGATGAACACCCCCAGCTCCCTCAACCTCTCCTTACAGGGCTGTGCTCCAGGCCCCTCACCAGTCTTGGTGCTCTTCCCTGGACATGTTCAAGCACCTCAGCATCTTTCTTAAATTGAGGGCCTCAGAACTGGATGCAGGACTCAAGGTGTGGCCTAACCAGTGCTGAGCACAGGGGCAGGATGACCTCCCTTGTACTGCTGTCCTCACTGTTTCTGATACAGGCCAGGATGCCATTGGCCTTCTTGGCCACCTGGGCACACTGCTGGCTCATGTTCAGTCACCTGTTGACCTGTTCTGGCTGCATTTAATATCACTGTCCCATTAGATACTTGATTCTGACATCCAAATTCTTCTTGTTTTTCCCAAGCTAACAGCAGTTTCTGAGAGGTTTTTAACGTGATCTGCTGTTACTTGTTTCCAGTTAGGAATAGTGGAATTTTAAGTGTATGCTGTTTCTGCTTTCTTGGAATATTTCCAAAATGTTGGTTTTGCCTAAAACCAAATGATTTGGACTAAAAGTATCACATCCTTCTGAGTTCAGTCAGCAGTAGTGACTACTAGGATCATCAGAAGGTCTTTAATAAGGTGCTGGTTTGTTTACTCAAAGCAAGGGACTGAAAAATTCACGATTCAGACTAATGGCACAGAAGCAGGCAGAAGCTTTGACAATAGAGAAAAGAGAAATAAAGTTAGCTCCACAGCTAATCCTATGCACTATGCACCACTCAGAATGAAAGATCAATTACTCAAATCTAAAATCACAGAACAGTTAAGGTTGGATCACTGAGTCCAACCATCAACCCAAACCCACCATGGCCATTAAATTATGTCCCCAGGCAGCATGGCCACACAGTTCCTGAACATTTGTTGCTATTATTAACATTTATTGCTGTTAATAATCGCAGGGGTTCCAGGATTATTTTCCCGGGTTCTTTTGGATGTTCAGTTGGCAAAATAACTACACAAAATCGCTTAAAACACCGGATTAAACAGTTTAAACAGTCAGAACTTAGGAAACAGAGAGCCTAATAACAAAAGCAATCCTAACCGCATCTGGAAATACCCACGAAAAACGCGCTAGATAAAGAGCTTTTCCCGAGGAAGAGAAAGAAAAGGATTTGTCCCTAGGGAAAAAAGGAAAAGAAAGAGGTTTGCCTTTGTCGTGGTTGCAAAACGCTGTGATGCCGCTGCTGCTGCTCACTGTCAAGTACGTGGCTGCTGCTGCACGGGGTGTGGGGACATGTGTTCCTCACGGAGGTGGAGAGAGAGAGAGAGGGAGTGCTAACGGCCTGTTGCACCCGCTTAAATACCTCATTAGGAAGCGTGGAACTGACCAATAGGCACTTAGTGTCCCTCGTCTGGCCAATTGGTTCAAAAGTCCCGTGCCCAGGGGTGGGTCCTAACACCCTGAGAGACAGCACAGGTCATCTGACTCGTGCGTGTGACCTGTCCATGTGGCTGAGACTTCCTGGTTCCAAAACCACGTGGTCTGCCCCTGCAACCCACCTCCGGACCTTACAACAGAAGGGGGAAGGAATTGGTTCACTCAGGAAGTGAACCAATTCTGGGCAGTAATTATGCCCATAACAGGACAACATCTCAAGGGATTGGGGCTCCACCACCTCCCTGGGCAGCCTGTTCCAGTCCTTGACCACTCTTGTAGCAAAGAATTTTTTTCCTAATCCTCAATCTAACTCTCCCCTGGAACAATTTCAGGCCATTTCTTCTCATCCTGTCACTACCTACTTGGCCAAGAAATTCCTCAATATATAAAGGAGTGACTAAGGCACTCCACAACCTGAGGCACATCTTGTATATCTCTGGAGAGGGAGACTCTACAACTCCCCAGGACAGCCTGTTCCAGTGTTCAGTAACCCTCACAGGGAAAAAATTCCTCCTCATGTTTCCATGGAACTTCCTATGCCTCAGTTTCCACCACTGCCCCTTGTGCTGTCATTGGGCATCCCCCAGCAGAGCCTGGCTCCAGCCTCTCAGCACTCACCTTTACGTATTTACAAACATTGATGAGGTCAGATCTCAGTCTCCTCCAAGCAGCAGAGCCCCAGCTCCCTCAGGCTCTCCTCATAACAAAGATGTTCCATTCCCTTCATCATCTTTGTGGCTCTGCACTGGACTCCCTCAAGCAGTTCTATGTCCCTCTTGAAGTAATGAGAGACTTCTTTCCACACCACTACATGGCTTCAAAGTGGAAGAGGCTAAGTTTAGGTGAGACATTAGGAGGAAACTCTTCCCCATGAGGGTGGTGAGGCACTCGGACAGGTTGCCCAGAGAAGTTATGGAGGCTCCATGCCTGGCAGTGTTCAAGTGCAGGCTGCCTGGAGTCTTAATCAACCTTGTCTAGTAGGTGGTGTCCCTGCGCATGGCAGGAGGGTTGGAACCAGACAATCTTTAATTTCCCTTCCAACCCAAATCGTTCTGATTCTATGCTCTGATCTATGTTCCAGACCCAAGGGAATTTCTCACATTTAGAACCAAAAGAATGTTTCATACTCTAAGGAGAGCAGATAGAATCGTAGGTTCATAGAATGGTTTAGGTTGGAAGGGACCTCAAAAATCATCCAGTTCCAACCCTCTGCCATAAGCAGGGACATCTCCCACTAGAACAGGTCCAACAAGACCTCATCCAACTTAGCCTTGAACACCTCCAGGGAGGGAGCAGCCACAACCTCCCTGGGAAACCTGTGCCAGTGTCTCACCACCCTCACTGCAAATAACTTCTTCCTAACATCCCATTTAATTCTCCCCTCTGGCAGTTTAAACCCATTACTCCTCATCCTGTCATTACAAGACCTTCTAAAGAGTACCTCCCCAGCCCTCCCATAGGCCACTTCAGATACTGGAAGGCCACTCCAAGGTCTCCTGGAAGCCTTCTCTTCTCCAGGCTGCAGAGCTCCAATTCTCATAGCCTGTCCTCATAGCAGAGCTGCTCCAGCCCTCTGAGCATTCTTCATGGCTTCCTCTGGACTCACTCCAACATTTCCATGTCCTTCCTCTGTTGGGGGCTCTAGAACTGCACACAGCACTCACACAGACAGTGGGGTCTGAGGAGAGGAGAGCAGAGCAAAGGGCCAGAATCCCCTCCCTTGCCCTGCTGGCCACACTGCTCTTGCTGCAGCCCAGGATACATGTTGAAAAAGACAACCTGAATATGCAGAAATGCAATACAATGGATTTTTAGCACACTTGAGATTAAGCTCAGTGCCGTCTGCTCTCTGTTCTGCTTGTTCTCTTTGTGCCAGATGCCCTTGCTGTAAACACATCCAGCCTTTTCAGAGCTCAGCAGCAAATGCTGCAAGCATGCAGACAGTAGCTGGAGGTCATAACATTTGCCCTGTTTGAGTCTCAAAATTAACATAAATATGTGGAGTTTATATGCAAGCTTGCCAGCATAAACATGGCTAACATTAGCAAATTCCCTCTCTGCTTTTCCACAGTCTTCACTTCCTGCAGTAGGCTGCCTTGTGATACTCATTTGCTTCTCTGCAAAAAGGCTATGAAATGCTGCCTCTGAGATTCTGACGTGCAGGAACTTCATGCAAAACAAATACTGAGGCCACACTCTGTGTGCCAAGTTCACTTTTGGGGCCCTCACTACAAGAAGGACTTTGAGGGTGTCCAAAGAAGGGCAAATGAACTGGTTGAAGGGTCTGGAGAATAGGGCTGGGGAGGAGCCCATAAGGAAACTGGTGGTGTTTAGTCTGGAGAAGTCTCACTCTCTACAATTCCCTGAAAGGTGCAGTTGTGGAGGCTGGAGCCAGGTGGGCGTTGACCTCTTCTCTCTAGTTAGAAATTATAGGAGGATAGGAAAAGGCCTCAAGTTGCACCAGGGGTGATTAAGGTTGGATATTAGAAAAAAATTCTTCACTGCAATGTTCTCAGCCACTGGCACAGGCTGCCCAGGGAGGTGGTTGAATCCCCATTGCTGGAGGTGTTTGAAAAAGGCAGAGATGTGGTGCTGATTGATATGGATTAGTCCCAGCCTTGATAGAAGTAGAGAATGGTTGGATTGGATGAGCTTAGAGGTCTTTTCCATCATAAATCATCCTGTAATGATTTGGAGTAAGAATACATTTCCAGAGTTGCCTCCTTTTTCTTCTCAAATTCCAAATTAATGAAGTCAAACACATTGCTCTGTTATAGCCCTTTGCTGAGTGGCACCAACCTGTTAAATTCAAACTCGGATTTAATTTCATTTTGTATTTTATAACTCATCTGTAAGTCAGCCAGTAGGTCTATATTTTGAGCTTCTCACTTTTGTCACGGTGTGGTGCATCTCCAAAAAGAGTCTTCTCCTCTCAATCCCTGAACTTCTCCAGCTGCCATATAAATCCTCTGCTCTTTTCAAAATGTTTAAGAGCTGTTAAGCTGGTCTTTGTGATTTTGCAGCAAGTAAGAAAATAGCCACTTCCAGTTATAATCCTGAGGATCTGTAGTATCCAACAAACCCCTGAGAGTTAAATACTCTCTTCAGGATTTTAACGCTTGGCATCTATTCCACAACTGGGGCCCAATTATTTCTGCTTTCACCAAATAGTCCTCAAGCTTTGTTTAAATACTCTCCAGCTCCTGCCTCTTTCTCCCCACAAGTTATGTTAAGTGAAGCCAGCTGGGTTAGCAGTGACCTGTCTGAATATATCAGCAATAGCCTTGCAAAAAATCTACTGAATATAGAAAACTCCAACCCCTATCCCAGTGTACCAGCATGTACTCCAGAAGAGATCCTAGGATTATTTTCTTCCATGAAATGCCAACATGTAAGAAAGAGCAAAGGCACTTTGGAGGTAACAGACAGTCTAATACTGTTCATGAGATCAATAATATCAAACAAACCAGAGCCATTTATATAAAAGAATGCTGTGCTTTAGAGCTAGGACTTTAGCCTGGTAGCTAATTGCAAACAAGAATAGGAATTTTCCAGAGACTTGGAGTAGAAGGAATTGGACACAGAGCAATAATAGCTGATAGGTTTGTATCACACCAGTCCTTTGCTGGGCAGCTTATACTTGGTAGCACAAACTTCCTCTACCTTTTCTCTTTCTCCCTTCAGCTCTGCTTTCTTGTACAGCTCCCTTATCTCCCTTCTGACCTTCTGCTGGCTTAACTGAATCAAGGCATGGGGCCATGAGATTTAACAAGTCCAAGTGCCAGATTCTGCACTTTGGCCTCAACAACCCCATGCAGTGATACAGGCTGGGAATAGAGTGGCTGGAGAGCACCCAGGCAGAGAGGGACCTGGGGGTACTGGTCAACAGGTGGTTGGACATGAGCCAGCAGTGTGCCCAGGTGGCCAAGAAGGCCAATGGCATCCTGGCCTGGATCAGGAACAGTGTGGACCAGCAGGACAGGGAGGTCATTCTGCTCCTGTACTCAGCACTGGTTAGGCCACACCTTGAGTCCTGTGTCCGATTCTGGGCCCCTCAATTTAAGAAAGATGCTGAGGTGCTTGAACATGTCCAGGGAAGAGCACCAAGACTGGTGAGAGGGCTGGGGCACAGCCCTGTGAGGAGAGGTTGAGGGAGCTGGGGGTGTTCATCCTAGAGAAGAGGAGGTTCAGGGAAGACCTCATTTCTCTCTACAGCTACCTGAAAGGAAGTTGTGGCCAGGTGGGGTTGGTGTCTTCTGCCAGGCACCCAGGGACAGAACAAGAGGAGACAGCCTGAAGCTGTGCCAGGGCAGGTTCAGGCAGGATGTTAGGAAGAAGTTCTTCACAGCAAGAGTGATTGGCATTGGAATGGGCTGCCCAGGGAGGTATCAGAGTCCCCATCCCTTCAGGTGTTTAAGAGGAGGCTACATGAGGCATTTAGTGCCATGGTTTAGGTTAGGTGATAGGTTGGACTTAACGACCTAAGAGGTCTTTTCAACCTGATTAATTCTGTGATTCTGTGTGCATGTGACTCACATTGTGGCTATGAGGTACTGGGAAGGGAAAGGGCAGGGAGTGGAGGGGGGAGGGGAGAAAGCTGCTCACAGTCCCCACCCAGCCAGGGTGGGGAAAGCTGAATTGATGTACAAGGGTTCCTTGTATTGTTGTTGAGTTGTAAATACATGGAAATATGCTTTGCATATATTACTTGCATCTTATACTTCTATGTTTCATCCCATTTACGTAAACGTAACTTTTATTTTGCTGTCAAGTTCTGAGTTTGTTTGGTATTTTACTCCAGGGGTAAATTCCGACTTGTTGGGGTCCAAATCTAAATCACAACAAAGAGTTATCCAAAATGCAAGCCTTGACAACAGTGAATGCAACTGACTTTGCCTCTGTCAGGCACAGACTATCCCACCTGCCTATGGTCATAGAGTCATAGATTCACAGAATGGTTTGGGATGGAAGAGACATCCAAGGACAGTCTCAATCCCCTGCCATGTGCAGGGACAGCTCCCACCAGTCCAGGCTGCTCATGCCTAGCTCACCCAGCCTGGCCTTGAACACCTCCAGGGATGTGACATCCACAACCTCTCTGGGCAACCTGTGCCGGTGTCTCACCACCCTCACTGCCAAGAATTTCTTCCTCATCTCCAGTCTCAATCTCCCCTTTTTTCACCTCAAAGACATTTCTCCTTGTCTTACCACTCCCAGTCCTTCTCAAAAGTCCTTCCCCAGTTCTTCTGTAGTCTCCTCCATGTACTGGAAGGTAGCTCTAAGGTCTTCTCCAGGCTGAACAACTCTAGCTCTCTCAGCCTCATCTTTGTGTCCTCTGCACTCACTCCGTTCTGAGTACTATCCAGAAGAGCAAAGAAAGCAAGCAGTTGCTGGATAGAAAGAAACAATCTTCCAGCAAATGAAACTAAGAAATAGTCCTACAAAATTAAGATCAGACCAAACATCTGAGTAGTATAGCATGAGAATGAATGTGAACAACTGATTTAAAGAAGTTTATTGGGACTCCACCATCAAACTAGAAGGATATAGCCAATATCAGTACATAGTTGCCTGTCCTGGGTGCAGTCTGGCTTGCATTAGAATCATAGGATCACAGAATCATAGAATCATAGAATGGTTTAGGTTGGAAGGGACCTCAAAGATCAGCCAGTTCCAACCCTCTGCCATAGGCAGGGACACCTCCCACTAGAACTGGTTGCTCAAGGCCTCATCCAACCTGGCCTTGAACACCTCCAGGGAGGGAGCAGCCACTACCTCCCTGGGCAACCTGTGCCAGTGTCTCATCACCCTCACTGCAAAGACCTTCTTCCTAACATCCAGATTAAATGTCCCCTCTGGCAGTTTAAACCCATTACTCCTCATCCTGTCATTACAAGACCTTCTAAACAGTACCTCCCCAGCCCTCCCATAGGCCACTCCAAGGTCTCCTGGAAGCCTTCTCTTCTACAGGCTGCAGAGTCCCAACTCTCTCAGCCTGTTCTCAGAGCAGAGCTGCTTCAGCCCTCTGAGCATCTTCATGGCCTCCTCTGCACTCACTCCAACATTTCAATGTCCTTCTTATGTTGGTGGCTCCAAAACTTCACTCAGTACTCTAGGTGGGGTCTGAGGAGAGCAGAGCAAAGGGGCAGAATCCCCTCCTTTGCCCTGCTGGCCACACTGCTCTTGCTGTAGCCCAGCATACAGTTGCTGTCTGGGCTGCACTCACACTGCCAGCTCATGTTGAACTTTTCATCAACCAAGACCTCCAGGTCCTTCTCCTTAGGGCTGGTCTCAGCCATTCACTGTGGAGAGTTTTGTGGATGAATGGTTAAAGGAGAGAGGACATGATTGCCTTGGGCTGGTTGAGAAATAGCATGAGCACTGTACAAGGACACAGTAGCTTTGAAGGAGAAATCATACAATAACAGCATGCAGGCGCAGAAACTAACTTGTGCAAAGCAGAATTTAGCTAGCCACAGGAAGGAAAGACATGACTGTATAAAATTGATAGAACAATAGAGCCTCTTTGGATGTCCTGACCTTGCACAACAGCTGCATAGCAACAGGATGCTGAAATTAGGGAACTTATCTGGATAGAACTAGGATTCTGCTAACTGCAAGGACACTGACTCACGTCAGCTGCCTGATAGTCGTTCACCAATGATGAGCTCCGCTTCTGCAATATGTATGAACTTCATTAATGTGACTATATAATTGTGAGCTTCTGATTAATAAAATTTGAGACTTGTTGATCATCAAAGGGTGAGCTTGTCTCCCGTCGTTTTTCCCACAATTCACCACCCAGAATATAGATTATTAAATTAGGAACACAGATTATGAAATAGGGAGACTATTTATTTGATTTATGTAAACATGTCAGTCAAGGAGAACCCACAAGCACTTGGCAAGGCAGGATCAGAATACAAAATTGTTTCAATAGAACTGGCATGAAAAAAAAATGGTATTCAGCTCAGTGAGAAAACCAAACACTGGCTCCATGATGAGATATTCAGCTGGATAAGTGGGTAATGAGAAGCAAATAAGCAGAGGAGGATCAGGAAGGATGTTAGTGGACTGCACTTTGAATTTGACACATCGTTGCTCTACCCTGTGTAGAAATCTCCTTCTCCTCAGCACTGCTCACTATTCAGCCTTTGCCCATTTTTTGTACTTGGGATTGCCTCCATCTTTCATTTGGCTTTGTAGGGGGGAAAGCTGAACACAGGCAAAGACAGCTAAGGAGTCTCTCAGTCTTTCCATCTTTAAGATGATGTCTACTTACGAATTTGATATAATCTATCCTGATTTAAGAGATGTAATATGGAACAGGGAACAGGGATTTACTTTCTGATTAGGGGCTTGTGTCTCATTTCAAAATGCTTCTCCCACAACTGCTCAAGTCTTGTGAGCAATACTTCTGTTGGAGTATCATGTTCACAGTGGCAGAAATCACAGAATCATTGAGACTGGAACAGACCTCTGAGATCATCAGGTTCAGCCTATGACCCACCACCACCACACCAGTTAACCCATGCCACCAAGTGCCACATCCAGTCTTTTCTTTATGACCTCCAGGGATAGTGACTCCACCACCTCCCTGGGCAATCAATTCCAGTGCCTAATCTCTGTTCCATGAGGATTTGCTTCCTAGTATCCAACCTAATCCTTCCCTGGCACAGCTTCAGGCCATGTGTTAAAGATGGGTTTGAATCTGGGTTAGAAGTGAATTGTAATGAGGCTGATATAAAAGTTATTAAATATTTTATTAGATATATAAAGCAGATGTCCCCAAACTTATTTACAACTAACAGACACACAGATTCTGTTATGCATCTGGTAAAACTAATTTTGCAGAATGTATACACACAATCAGATAGATTTAAATTATTTTAGAACAGGTTTTAGAAAATGTAAACACCTGGAGAGTTTTGCAGCACAAACTGCCACTTAAAGGTTAAACATAAACTTTCACAAAATTTAGAAAAGAGAGTTAGTTTACTCAGTGGTCAGAATCTCAATATTTGCAATCCCAAAGTATATGTAGAAGCATAAACAAGGAAAAATATAGTCCCAGCCACGTGGTGGACTTCCAGGTGGCAATGACATGGCAGGGTTTAGCTGCTTGTGCACCTCAAATCGATCAGGTTGTCTGGGAAAATCCATGGACTCGAGGCAAATCCTCTGTGATTCTCCAGAGCCACCTGGGTGAAGCAGGATCCAGGTTTAAGAGCTGGAACAGTCTGACCAGGTGCTGTGTATAGCGAAGAGTGAGCCCTAGGGCTGGAGTGGCAAGCTGGCAGGTCCTGGCGTTGCAACTCGTGGCTATGCCATTGCTAGATTGTCACCTAGACTTGGCCAGAGTCAAATGGACTCTGGCTCGGCTGAACTCATGCAGGCAGCTTGTATCCCAGCACGGGGCAAGCAGATGCAGACCCCTGGCTCAATTTGGAAGACAGGGCAGAGTCATAGAATCACAAAATCATAGAATGGTTTAGGTTGGAAAGGACCTCAAAGATCATCCAGTTCCAACCCTCTGCCATAGGCAGGGACACCTCCCACTAGAACAGGTCCCTCAAGACCTCATACAGCCTGGCCTTGAACACCTCCAGGGAGGGAGCAGCCACAACCTCCCTGGGAAACCTGTGCCAGTGTCTCACCACCCTCACTGCAAATAACTTCTTCCTAACATCCAGTTTAAATCTACCCTCTGACAGTTTAAACCCATTACTGCTCCTCCTGGTATTACAAGACCTTGTGAATAGTCCCTTCCCAGCCTTCCTGTAGCCCCCTTTCAGATACTGGAAGGCTACTGTAAGGTCTCCTGGAAGCCTTCTCTTCTCCAGGCAGCAGATCCCCAACTCTTACAGCCTGTCCTCACAGCAGAACTGCTCAAGCCCTCTGAGTGTCTTCATGGCCTCCCCTGGACTCACTCCAACAGTTCCATGTCCTTCTTGTGTTGGGGGCTCCAGAACTGCACACAGTACTCCAGGTGGGGTCTGAGGAGAGCAGAGCAAAGGGGCAGAATCCCCTCCCTTGCCCTGCTGGCCACACTGCTCTTGCTGTAGCCCAGCACACAGTTGCTGTCTGGGCTGCACTCACACTGCCAAGCCATGTGAAGATTTCCATCAATTCAGACCCCCAGGTCCTTTTCCTCAGGGCTGCACTCAGCCATTCCCCACCCAGCCTAGAATTGTGCTTAAGTACGCAGATACACACGGTACAAGGCACTCAGGGCAAACAGGTAGGAAGCAAAAACAAAGACAGCAGCAGCAAAGAAACTAGTTGGCTAAGTTTTAAAGCATTTAAACAAGTGTATTTGGACAATAGCAACATATAAAAATACCCCTGGAACCAATCCTAGGTTATTTCACCACAAAAGAGAGATGCACGTGCCTAGCATTCGTGACCTGTGTTTACCAAAAACAAAGCAGAGTGCAAAATAAGACCAAATACGGTGTCTCTGTGGCAGATTGAGAGGCACCAAGGCTTTTATCTGCCCTCCTGCTTCTTCTACCTAGGAAGAAGGAGGGGGGGTGGGGTTGTGGGGTAAGGTGAGTATTCAGGTAGGTGTTTAGGGCATGCAGAGACATGTTTTGGATATGTATTTCAGGTATAATTTGGACCTTCCAATGCCCTCTTGTCTTGGCACAAATTGCCTGGTGCAAGAAGCTGACCCCCGCCTTACGCCAGCTTCCCTTCAGGTAGTTGCAGAGTGTGAGAAGGTCCCCACTGAGTCTCCTCTTCTCCAGGCTGAACACCTCCAGCCTCTCCTCATCAGTCTTCCCCCATTGTTGCTCTCCTCTGGCCCCCACTCCAGCCTCTCAACCTCTCTCCTTTAGTGAGGGCCCAGAGTTGCACACAGTGCTTGATGTGAGGCCTCCCCAGTGCCAGCACAGGGCAGAATGACAGCCATGGTGCTGCTGGCCACACTGTTCCTCATACAGGCTGTGCTGGTTTGAACTAATTAGAGAATTTGAGTGAGAAATTAGACTATTGGCTGAGAGAGGAAAACACAGTATGTCACTTCACCCAGACCTTTACTGAGAAAGAAAAGAAGTTGTTTTAAGAAGTTATAACCAAAATATAGATAAGGCAGACGGTTTCAGATTGTTCTGGCTGCAGCTGCTTCTCTTGCATGGTTCCTTTGTCTCTCTGCCTTGGTAGCTAATTCTCAGTAATACTACTAACTTCTTTCTACTGCTAACCCCCCTGGCCGATCTACCTCTGCCTATCTTCAGCATCAACAGGTGGTGAGATAAGATTGGGGAAGGGGGGAAAGGTGGTAGGGGGTGGTTGGTTACCCCTCTTGGGGATTTTGGTCTCTGGGAGGGGTGTGGTGTTTCTGTACTACCTTTTCATTATATATATCTGTAAATGTCTGTTATACTTTGTAAATATCTGCTTGTATATTGTGCATTGCTGTAAATATAAAGCTTCATTTATCAACTTCCAGTGTTTCTGAGTCCTAGCCGGGGCTTATTTCAAAAGGTGGGGGGGCAGGTAACTGCAAAACCACCACATAGGCCAAGATGCCATTCGCCTTCCCTGCCCCCTGGGCTCACTGCTGGCTCACGCCCAGCTGCTGTCACCCAGCACTGCCAGGTCCCTCTCTGCTAGGCTGCTCTCCAGCCTCTCATCCCCAGTCTGTAGCTGCATGGGGCTGTTGCGCCCAAAGTGTAGGGCCCTGCCCTCGGCCTTACTCAACCTCACCCTGTTGGCCTCAGCCATGGGCCCAGCCTGGCCAAGGCTCTCTGAAGTGTCTCCTACCTTCCAGTAGATCCACACTGTCCCCAGCTTGGTGCCATCACCAGTTTACTAAGGGCAGGCTGCATCCCTTTGCCCAAGTCACCAATAAAGATGTTGAACAGACCTGGGCCCAGCACTGATCCCTGGGGACACCACTGGGCACCAGACACCAGCTGGGTGCTGCCCATGCACAGCCACTCTCTGTGCCCTCTCACCCAGCCAGTGTTTAACCCAGCAAAGGCTGCACCTGCCCAGGCCATGGGCTGCCAGCTTTACCAGGAGGATGCTGTGGCAGACTGTGCCAAAGTCTTTGCTGAGGTCTAGATAGAGCACACTCACATCCTTGCCCTCATCTACCAGGATGGTCTCCCAGTCATAGAATGCAATCAGAATAAGACAAAATAAGACACTACAGGAGACCTTGCAACATCTGCCTTGCTGTGGGCCAAAAGCTAGCAAAAGACTCCCCTTTTTTTGTCAGATTAAAAATATTCTAGAGGCTGCATAAGTGAAAGAAAAACATCTGAGTGAACTGCATAGAATTAATTTCTTCAAGCCCTTACCAGTTGTACCTAAATTCTGTTCTCTGTCTAGATCAGCTACATTTAAAGCAGAAAGGGCTTACATTGCAATTCTTCAGTGGTCTTGAAAGGTCTAACTCAAGTGTTCAGGAGAGGACACCAACAAACAAGATGCTATTGATCAAAATTGGAAATCACCAAGTCAGTGGCTGGAACACTACCTGGCAGAAAAATACCTGGGGTTGCTGGCTGAGAGTGGGCTGAAGATGAGCCAGGGTGCGCCCAGGTGGCTAAGGCCATCAGCATTCTGGCCTGGATCAGCAATGGTCTGGCCAGCAGGAGCAGGCTGCCCCTGTACTGGGCACTGGTGAGACTGCACCTTTCATGCTGGGTTCTCGTTTAAGTACTGCAGTGTAAGAAAGACACTGAGGGGCTGGACTGGGTACAGAGAAGGGCAAGGAAGTTGCTGAAGGGTCTGGAGAACAGGTCTGGTGAGGAGCAGCTAAGGGAGCTGGGGGTGTTTAGCCCGAAGAAAAGGAGGCTGAGAGGTGACCTCAATGTCCTCCATAAGTACCTGAAACGAGGTTGGAGTGAGGCTGTTTTTGGCAATGATAATGCAATCGCATCCTCTGCTCAGGGCTGTTTGCTCCACAGCTGCTGCCAAGTTCATGCCTCTAGCACCTGCATTGTTACTGTGGTGAGCTGCTAATGAATCCCTTGCTGAAAGAGCAATGCTTGGGTGTCGAGCTGCTGAGAGATGGTCTCTGCAGCTTAGGGAACATTTCTGCTTCAGCTCTCTGTGTCCTTATTGAGTGCACAAAGTTTTCTCTTTCAGAGCTGGATTGGGTTTTTCTTCCTTTCAGTCATCTCAGGGCTCATAATTGCCACATACAGAGGACATGACAAATGCTGATCCTCTAGAAAAATGAACTTTTTTCTGTATTCTGTCAAAGCCTCTTTAATTTATCAACACTAGGAAATCATTTTGACAGTACTTTGCTGGGGCAGGACCTTCACTGTAAGAAAAACTAAAGTTTTGCCTGGGACAGAAAAGCTGCTTGAGAATGCTGCTCCCAAAATCACCCTGTGAAAGCTGGAGGCATGCACGGGAGCTCTTTCTCTATACAGCCGTTTGTTCGCTGCCTGGAGTCTAAAGAAGCTCTAGTGATTAACTCATAGGATAAGAATAAAACCCATAGTCAGGGTCTGCAGAGGGCTTGCTGGATACATTAATAAAGTCCTTCAAACTCAGCAACGTTTAAAGGTCCAATACCATCGCATGGTGACTGCAACTGAAGCCACAGAAGAGAAACAGTTACCTAAGAATTAATCACAGATCCATAAAATAGCTTGGGATGCAAGGGAACTTAAAGATCACAGGATCACAGGGTGTTAGGAATTGGAAGAGACCTTTGGAGATCTTCCAGTCCAACCCTCCTGCCAGAGCAGGACCACATAATCCAGCACAGGTCACACAGGAACAGATCCAGACAGGGCTGGAAAGGCTTCAGAGAAGGAGACCACACAGCCTCTCTGGGCAGCCTGCGCCAGTGCTCTGGGACCCTTACAGTCAAGAAGTTCTTCCTTGTGTTGAGGTGCAGCTTCCTGTGCTGCAGTTTCCATTCTTTGTGCCTTGTCCTATGCCAGGGCACAAGTGAACAGAGGCTGTCCCTGTCTCTTTCTTCCTGACCCCCAGCTCTCAGCTATTGGTAGACATTGATCAGATATCCTTTCAGCCTTCTCTCTGCAGACTAAGCAGCCCCAGGGCTCTCATCCTCTCCTCATCAGGCAGTGCTCCAGTCCCTCCAGCATCCTTGCAGTCCTCTGTTGGATTCTCTCCAGTAGACCTCTGCCTGTCTTGAACTGGGTAGCCCAAAACTGAACACAATATTCCAGGTGGGGCCTCACTAGGGCAGAGTAGAGACCATTTGCACCCTGGCATGGAAAGGGACACCTTCCACTAGAATGGGTTATGCAAGGCCTAATCCAGCCTAGTCTTAAAACACTTATAGGGATGAAGCATTCAAAGGTTCTCTGGGCAACCTGTTCCACTGTCTCACCACCCTCCATGTAAACACTCTTAAGAAGTTAGTCCTTAGCAGTTGTTTGTAGTACGTATTTGCTGATGTAGTCAGAGGAAAGGAACAGGAAACAGAAGATACTTTAATAAAATCTATTTCCTTCCAAAGACATCTTTGGAAGTGAAGGTTGAGCAACAGCCTACTGGTAGAGAAAGCTAATGGTTAGGCTTGATCTTAAAGGTCCAATACCATCCAGACAAAATGATTCTGAATCTATAGTCACAGAATCACGGAGCCACAGAATGGTTTGGGTTGAAATGGACCTTAAAGATCATCCAGTACCAGCTTCCTGCCATGGGCAGGGACACCTCCCACCAGCTCAGGTTGCTCAAGGCAGTGCTGCTGCTCTGGTAGGTCAAATCCTGCCAAACTAGTTCAAACCCCTGCTCTTCTCCTCCTGTTGCAGGTCTGGGAGTCGATGGGTGTGAGCAGAACAATGGAGGGTTTGGCCCCAGCAAAGCCCTGAGAGCTAAGTACTTAGCACATACCAAGTCAGGTGTCTTGTGCTGCCCCTCAAGTGCCAGGGTGGACACCTAGGGACAGGACTTTGAATTCATTGGCCAAAACAATGGGTGCTAGTGCCCATTGGCCAGTTTCACTTAATGATTTAGAGCCGTTGCCCTCTTTGCCTGCTGCTTTCTTCACTGTGAGGGTGGCAGAGCCCTGGAGCAGGCTGCCTAGAGAGGTTGTGTAGCCTCTACAACCTCTCAAGGAGACTACAACAAACCCTTCCTGGACATGTTCCTGTGTGATGTACTCCAGGTGATCCTGGTCTGGCAGGAGGCTTGACTCGATGATCTCCATAGGTTGCTTCCAACCCCTACCATTCTGCGCTTCTGTGACAGTTCTAAATGCCAGTGTGTGACAGTTGAATGTCAATGCTGCCTAACTTGCTGATGAAGCCCTCTTCCATTTCACTGACTTTTGATTCCGTTGTTGCTTAGGAAAAGGCTTCTGGAGCCCCCAGCACAGCAAGGACATGGAACTGCTGGAGAGACTCCAGAGGAGGGCCACAAAGATGATCAGAGGGCTGGAGCACCTCTGCTATGAGGACAGGCTGAGAGAGTTGGGGCTTTTCAGCCTGGAGAAGAGAAGGCTTCCAGGAGACCTTGGAGTGGCCTTCCAGTATCTGAAGGGGGCCTACAGGAGGGCTGGGGAGGGACTGTTGACAAGGTCTTGTAATGACAGGACGAGGGGGAATGGGTTCAAATTGGCGGAGGGGAGATTTGAATGGGATGTTAGGAGGAAATTCTTCACAGTGAGGGTGGCGAGGCACTGGAACAGGTTGCCTAGAGAGGTTATGGCTGCTCCCTCCCTGGATGTATTCAAGGCCAGGCTGGATGAGGCCTTGAGCGATCTGATCTAGTGGGAGTTGTCCCTGCCTATGGCGGGGGGGGTGGGACTGGATGATCTTTAAGGTCTCTTCCAAACTAAACCATTCTATGATTCTCCTAGGACATGTCAAAATAAGTAAGAAAGAACTAGAAAAGAGTCTCAGTTTGCAGTAGGCAGTGTTCTGGTCCTGCAAGGTGCTGAACATTTTAAAAGGCTGTATTCCAGTACAGCCCAGTAACTGACCCCTCTGCCACTGTGAGTGAGTTTAGGATTTATATCTGAACATTCCTGAGGAATTTCAGGTGGAATCACCTGCTGGGTCTTTTACAGTGCCATGCCAGCTCTGGGAAAATTTTGCTCCTTCCCTATCTGCCTCTTGAATATGTTTGATTCCAGTTCCTTCCACTAGAATTCAGTGCAACTCCCCCTTGTCCCAGGATAGGCTGCTTGTGGGGCTGGGCATTAACAGATTCTCTCTCATGATACAATGGAGTCTCTCTAGATTATAGAAGACACTATTCTGGAAGAAGGAAATCTGGAAGGCAGACTGAAAAAGGTGTAGAATACTCTCTTGTCTATGCACCTGTGTTACACAATCTGGGGTGGGGGTTCAAGAGATGTGTGGGATACTAGGAAATATATGTGGGACATTAGGAAAAAGTTTTTCACAGAGAGAGTGATCAGGCACTGGAATGAGCTGCTCAGGGAGGTGGTGGAGTCACCCACCCTGGATGTGTTTAAGAGTGATTTGGATGTGGTGCTTGGGGATATGGTTTAAAGTGAATCTTGTAGAGTAGGGATATAGGTTGGACTTGGTGATCCTGAGGGTTTTTTCCCAACTTGGATGTGTCTGTGATTCTGTTTTATGGTTTCATGGCCCATAGTGGCCCTAGGCTGGACTGCATGGTTCAGAGATTCACAGATGGTTTAGGTGGGAAGGGACCATCCCAACCCCCTGCCATGGGCAGGGACACCTCCCACCAGCCCAGGTTGCTCAGGGCCTCATCCAACCTGGCCTTGAACACCTCCAGGGAAGGAGCATCTACAACTTCCCTGGGAAACCCGTGCCAGTGTCATCTACCTTACAAGGAAAAGTTGAAAGACATGGAGCTACCTGGCCTGGAGAGAGCAGACTGAGGAGGGACCTCATTAATGCTGATCAACAACTGAAGGCTGAGTGTCAAGAGGATGGAGCCAGACTCATCTCAGTGGTGTACAGCAACAGGACAAGGGACAATAGACAGAAACTGGAGCACATGGGGTCCCTGGACACATAAGGAAAAAAAATCTTCACTGTGAGGGTGGCAGAGCCCTGGAGCAGCCTTGCCAAAGAGGCTGTGGAATGTTCTTCTTTGGAGGCATTCAAAACCCTCCTGGACATGTTCCTGGCAGGGCATTGGATTAGATGATCTCCAGGAGTCCCTTCCAACCCTTGCCATTTTCTGATTGAATGTCTGTAGACTGCCCCCACCTAAAGAATGAGAAACTTCAACTAATCCCTACTAATCCCTGCAGGGACTCCCTGACCCTGCAGCCAAGGTCTGCTTTCTTTTTTTTGAGCAGATTATTTGCAGGCTAAGTGAAAGCATCAGAGGCAAGGCACGGAGGGAAGAAAGTCCTTTCTAATAACAAACCAACTCTGTTGCCCTTAAGATCGTCACAGAGAACCTGATGAATTATGGCCTTGATCAGAAGACAGTGAGGGAAGTTAAAACCTGAGTGGCTGCAGATGGAGAAGCTTGGTCAGTGCTACAAAGTCTACCAGGAGGCCAGCAAGTACAAGTGTACTCCACGGGTCTACGCTGGTTGAAGCCTGCTTAACACAGAACAGTTTGGGTTGGAAGTGGCCTCAAAACTCATCCAGTTCCAACCCCCTGCCATGGGCAGGGACACCTCCCACCAGCACAGGTTGCTCAAGGCCTCATCCAACCTGGCCTTCAACACCTCCAGGGCAGGGGCAGCCACAACCTCCCTGGGCAGTATGTCGTCTTGGTTTTCTAGAGAACAAGAGAGGCTTTTTGGCCCTCAAGGCAGTTAAAGAAAACTCCACACAGGAGTGGACAGAAGTACAGAATATTATTGGAAGCCTAACTGGAAGTGCCACTCACAAACTGCCTGCTGCAGTGCAAAGCAGATCAAATACAACAGGATCCACAACCTCCTTAGGCCAAAGCCTCCACAAACCTCCCTCCAAAATCCCAGCCCTGAATATCCCCCTCCCAGACTAAGGCTCTCTGCATCCCCATTACCAGACCTGTCTCGCACAGCAAAAATTCATCTGGGCAGTTCCAGGCCCCTGCCAAGGCTGCTCTAGGCCCAGCTCCCATGCAAAACAAGAGAAGGGAGCAGCAACAGCAAGCAGAGAGAGGGAAACCAGGGGGCAGAAACTGATTCTGCAGACCGTTATAGAGAGATGCAGGCATTGTGGGAATGAAATAACGACAGATTACAATTTCCTGGCACACTCTGGGCCTCCTGGAGGTCTGTAACTCTGTGGTTTTTAAAGGCACCCGTGTCAAACCATGACACCTGTGCCAGTGCCTCCCCACCCTCACTCTCAAGAATTTCTTCCTCATCTCCAGTGTCACTCTCCCCTCTTCCAGCTCAAAGCCATTGTCCCTCATCCCGGCATGACAAACTTTTGTCAGAAGTCCCTCCTCAGCTTTCTTGTAGTGCTCCTTCAGACTAAGGAAATAAATCACTGCATCTGCACAAGCAGCAAATCAGCAGTTCTCCATCAGTGGCAGGACTTTATCAGCAAGCTGCTGAACACTGAATAATAAACTGCACCAGTTCATGTTGGGAGGTGATCTGATGGAGAGCAGCCCTGTGAAGAGGGACCTGGGAGTACTGGTGAATAACAAGTTGTCCATGAGACAGCAATGTGCCCTGGTGGCCAAGAAGGCCAGTAGGATCCTGGGTGGTGTGATGGTTTGAACCAATTGGAGGAATTTAGTAAGAAATTAGACTATAGGCCAAGAAAGGAAAACATTGATGACCTACTTTACTCATAGGTTTACTGAAAAAAAAATATAAATGTTTGAGTTGTAACCCAAACATAGATAAGACAGAGCTGCTTCAGCTACTCTCTCTGCTGAATCTCTCTCTGCTGTCTTAGCTGGATCTGAATAATTTCAGTAACTTCTTTCCTGCTGCTATTCCACCTGGCTGATCCACCTTTGCTTATCTGCTGCATAAGACAGATGGTGAGGTAAGACTGGGAAGTGTGGGGAAGGTGGTAGGGTGGTTTGAACTCTCTCCTAAGGACTCTGATCTCTGGGAGGGCTGTGGTGTTTCTGTATTACCTTTTTACTGTATATATCTGTAAATATCTGTTATATATTGCAACTATCTGCTTGTATATTGGGCAAAGCTGTAACTATAAAGCTTCATTTATTAACTTCCAGCTGTCTTAGTCTAGTCTGGTTTATTTCAAAGTGTGGGGCGGGCAGATAACTGCCGAACCACCACCACCACATTATTTTTAATTGGCTTTACCCAACATGGGGCAGAGGTTAAATTCAGCTTGTTTGATTGCTAATTAATCCTGGAAGTTAAAAATGAAGCTGACCTGGCTTTTATATTCAACCATTTTTTTCTGTAACAACGTGGGTTTTACGTAGATGGCTTGTGGACAAAATTGGCACTTTTCTATGGGGCTTGGCATGGAAAAGGTTTAAAAAGATCTTTGGGGATTACGGTGACTGTATTTTTGGTTTTGCTGGATTCAATACCTGCTACCAATACTGCTATTGATGCTTTTAATAAGTCATAAAATAATACGAATCAAATGAGCTATTAAACTACTCTGGTAAGGGTGATTCTGCCAAAGAGCAGTGTTCCTGACCCTTGCCAAAACTTCTATTCAAAGACCACAGTGATATATCTGACATGTGTAATTGTATTCTTATTAATTAGGGATTTATTCCTAATTTCTGCTCTAAGCCTGGAAGCATCTGCTACAACTTTTAAAAAACAGACAGAATGGGCTAAGAGAAATAGAAACAGAGATGTTTATACTCAAGCAAATTCAGGTAGCAATTCTGGCTGTACACCCAGAGAATGTGCCCATAATATTTCTCCTGTTTACAACAACAAGTTAGACAATCAAGGTCAAACTACTCAGGACTCACACAGCCCTATTTCTACAATTTCTGCTAGCCGTTTGAATTCTCAGACAGAGAATTCTAATTCTAAGGCAGCAGCATCTCAAGTTTCCCAAAATTCTGATCTGTTAGAAGTCTAATCTTCTGTTAAACTGGCCCCAGCAAAGACAAAGCCTAAGATTGGATCAAAGCATGGTTCAAAGGAAGACTTTGGGACAGGTACCTCTGGTGCTCAGGAGGAGGAAGAAGAGGAGAAACTTAATCTTAAAGATTTGACCAGTTTACTTAGAGTAAAATATGAGGACAATGTCGGATTAGCTACCAAGAAGGAAGAGGGTTCTCAGGCGATTAGGAATGCTGTTAAGAGAGTTTTGTTTGGCCAGGCACCAACAGACCATCAAGGAGAGGACAAGGAAAAGGATGACATCCAGGGCTCTAATGATCCCCTTAGAGAGGTCAGGGAAGTTAGAAAGGCATATTCAAGAGAATCAGGGGAGCCAGTCCTAAGATGGCTGGTGAGATGCCGTTCTATTGGTGCAAATGCCCTACTGGTAGGAGACAAGTCTGCAAAGCAGCTAGGCCCACTTGCAAAGGAGAGTGGAGTGGACAAACACCTGGCAACCGATCTGGGTGTGGTTAGCTTGTGGACATGTCTTCTGCTGGCTGTAGGTATGAGATACATCTCTCAAGATGACTTGCCATGGGTAGCTAGGAAGTGGAACACAGTTGAGCAGGGAATTAAGCTTCTGAAGGAGTTTGCTGTGAAGGAAGTGCTTTATGGAGATCATGCCATACATGAGCCTGATAACATTCCTCTGGGGACAGGTCTCATGAAGAAGATTATTAAACTTGTTCCTTCATCCTATGCTAACTCTTGGCTAGCAAGTTTCTATCAAAGGGTGATAATGGAAGGCTCACTGTTGGTGAGTTCACTGACCAACTGAGGCAGACAGAGGACAGCTTGTCCCATTCTGCCCTGGTCTCTGCCATACAAACTATGAGTACGGAACTGAAAGGTATGACTACAAAGCTAGAGGGTGGCATGAAAGAACTGAAGGAGGAACTCAAAACCTCCAAATCCAATCTGGCAAAGGATACCATTCCTTCATCATCTGAATGGGTGAATGTTTCTGCTATCAGGAACAGATGCCCACTTCCTGCAAGGCAATTCCAGCCCAGGAGACAAATTCCACCTAGACACCAGCAATCACATGTGTCACTCTGGATAATCCTGCATGACCAATTTGGTAAGAGCGTGAACAAATGGGGTGGTCAACCTACTTCAGTCCTTTCAAAGAGAGTCAGGGAACTGCAGAGTGGCAGAAACAGAGGCAGCAATGCCAGAAAAGTAGCTGTCACTTCTTCAGCTCCTCAGAGCAATTGCAATTATCCAATAATTGTAATTCCTCTCACAACAACACCAACCATTGTGTACACCCTACATGCCATGTTCAGCATTAGGGGTGTCCTTCCTCTAGCCAGGAGGAGGAAAGAGATGGTGGAGAAAACCTTATCTATTGGAATGTATTCATTAGGTGGCCTTGCAGTTCAAAACTTCAGAAACACAGGGCTTTAGTTGACACAGGTGCTCAGTGTACTTTGTCGTCATCAAATTGCAAAGGGACAGAGGCTCTAACTATTTCTGGAATCATTGGTGGATCTCAAGAGTTAACTAAGCTGCAGGCTGAAATAAGTTTAACTGGTAAGGAGTGGAAGAAGCATACTATTGTAACTGGTCCTGATGCGCCTTGCATTTGGGGAATTGACTTTTTGAGACAAGGTTGTTTCAAAGATCCTAAGGGTCATAAATGGGCTTTTGGTATAGCATCAGTAGAAATTGAGGATGATAAACTGAAATTGTCCATTAGACCTGAACTTTCAGATGAATCTGCA
>VWZI01008171.1:484116-521930 GCA_013396835.1 Psilopogon haemacephalus | reverse complement strand
GAGAAAGATCATTCAACTTTCAACAGGGGCATTAAGAAGAGTGTGTCCAGCAGATCAAGGGAGCTTCTCCTCCCCCTCTACTCTACCCTGGTGAGTCCTCATCTTGAGTAATGCATTCAGTTTTAAACTGGGCTTCCCAGTTTAAGAGGGACAGGGATCTGCTAGAGAGGGTCCAAGGGAGGGCTGTGAGGATGATTACAGGACTGAACACGAACACTGCCTGATGAGGAGAGGCTGAGTGACCTGGGACTTTTTAGTCTGGAGAAGACTGAGAGGGGATTTAATAAATGTTTATAAATATCTGAGAGCTGGGGGTCAGGGGAGGGGGGACAGGTTCTGTCACTTGCTCCCTGGGATAGGACAAGGTACAATGGATGGAAGCTGCAGCACAGGAGGTTGCAGCTCAACACAAGGAGGAACTTCTTTACTGTAAGGGTCCCAGAGCACTGGTACAGGCTCCCCGGAGAAGTTGTGGAGTCTCCTTCTCTGGAGGCTTTCAAGGCCTCTCTGGGTGTGTTCCTCTGTGACCTGAGCTAGACTGTATGGTCCTGCTCTGGCAGGGGTGTTGATGATTTCCTTGGGTACCTTCCAACCCCTGACATCCTGTGAGCCTGTGATCCTGTGAACCCATCCGTCATGGGGTAACCACAGTTGTTGCTGGGTAGGAGAGGGACTTAGAGCTCCTCACAAACCCACCCCTTAGCTCAGAGATAGCTGTGTTGGAGGAGGACCTTCACCTCCAATGCAGCAAGTGCTAAATCAGTTCGTACAATGAACTGCTTTGTCTGCGAGACTGGGCTGAATCCCAAATCTGAGATTAAGTCCTTTGGCATAAAATGATTGCTCTGTTCCTGTGCTCAGAGCAGCCTGCAGCCCCACAGCTCTTGGAGACCTTCTGACACAATAACAGAAATGCTTATTCAGGAGAATAATCTTTCTGAAGTAAAAAATCCCCCTACCCACCCAATGCCACTCTGAAACAGAAGGGCCTCAACGGATAAATAGGGAGGGAAGATGGAACTGGCTACAGAGATTTACACAGTGATGGTTTCAAACTCATCCTGGGCTGTGCAGTAGCAGCACTTTGTGAGAAGCCAAAGCCAGCTTGTCATTTTCATTGCATATAAACAAGGGAGTGACTAAGCCATGGCAGGACCTGCCACTTGGCCTAGCTGAACCTCACCACACTGGCCTCAGCCCATCCATCCAGCCTGTCTGTAGAGCCTTCCTACCCTCAACTTGATCGACTCTCCCTTCCAATTTAGAGCTTACTGAGGGTGCCCTCAATCCTCTCATTAGATCATTGGTAAAGATGTTGGTAAAGATGTTAAAGAGAACAGAGCCCAGTACTGAGCCCTGGGCACACTGCTGGTGACTGGGATGCTCTGCTTCAGTTGTACCAGTGCCAGGCTGCCAGCCCTCTATGGATTCCCAGGGAACTGAAGAGCAGAAAAGCATCACCAAGCTTTTGTGTATCTTTTGGTGTGTATGGCAGGCAGTCCAGTGTAGTTGTGGCTGCCCCCTCTCTGCAGTGTTTAAGGCCAGGCTGGATGAGGCATCAAGAAACCTGGGCTAGCAGGAGGTGTCCCTGTCCATGGCAGGAGGGTTGGAACTGGATGTTCTTGAGTTCCTTTCCAACCCAACCCATTCTGCAAGTCTATCCTATGCTCAGGCAATACACTGCACTTGACTTCATATGGCAGAGACACAACCATGTGACAAGGTGACTTCTGTGTGACCAGTCCCTTTGAAGTACATTTTGAATCTGGTTTCCAAGTAGCCAGCCCAGCTTCCTGTGAACATCCAAGGGAAGGTGCATTCCCTGCAGCTTCTGTAGCACACATCAAGGGTCAGATGCAGAAATGTCAGTATTTGGAACTTGCATGCCCCTGCCATAGGCAGGGACACCTCCCAAAAGATGAGATTGCTCAAGGCCTCATCCAACCCGGCCATGAACAGCTCCAGGGAGGAAGCAGCCACAACCACCCTGGGCAACCTGTGCCAGTATCTCACCACCCTCACTGGAAAAAAATTATTCCTAAATATTCACTAGTAATTCAGAACTAATCATAAATAAAAGCAGATTAGCCAGTATGTGCACAGGTGGCCAGGAAGACCACCAGCATCCTGGCCTGGATCAGCAACAGTGTGGCCAGCAGCAGCAGGCAGAGACTGTGCCCCTGGACTCAGTGCTGGGGAGGCTACACCTCGAGTCCTAGGGCCTTCAGTTTTGGGGCCCTTACTCCAAGTAGGACATTGAGGGGCTGGAACAGATCCAGAGAAGGGCAATGAAGCTGGGAAAGGTCTGGAGAACAAGGCTGGGGAGAAGTAGCTGAGGGAGCTGGGGGAGTTTGATCTGGAGGAGGTTGAGGGGAGACCTCATTGCTCTCTACAGCTCTCTGGAAGCAGGCTGGAGCCAGGAGGGGGTTGGCCTTTCTCCCTAGGATCAGGTGATAGAAAGAGAGGAAATGGTCTGAAATTGTGATGGGGAGGGTCAGGTTGAAGATGATGAAAAACTTCTTTGCTGCAAGAGTGGTCAGGGATTAGCACATGCTGCCCAGAGAGGTGGTGGAGTGCCCATCCCTGGAGGTGTTTCAAGAAAGGTGTGGCTGTGGCACTAGTGGACAAGGTTTAGTGGCCAGGGTGGTGTTGGTGGTTGGACTGGATGATCTTAGAGGGCTTTTCCAATGAAAACATCTCCATGACAATAAAAATCGTATGCGTAAATGGCCTTTACAGTGCTCAGAATCTCACACTGCCTCCCGCAGGATCCCACACTCCCACTGTAGGGTATTTATTTATTTAAGAAAATGTTTGATATAACTATTAATTATTTATTAACTGTCTTCCAAAGAAAGAAAGTTACTTGCAGAACAAGTCAATATTGGGTAGCTGCTCTTGTTTTTTCAGGACAAAGTGTTCCAAATGAAAGGCTGTCAAAAGTCCTTTTCCTATGTAAATTAATTTTATTGAAAACAAGATTAAAACCCCCCTAGGAGAGTTGGCCTAACTACATGAGGTAGTACCTGCAGCACAACAGAGGACAGCATTCTGAAGGAAGGAGGCTACCAGGGACTAAAGAAGTTGGATGGAAATCAACTCATGATGGGAAATGAAACCTAAACCAGAAAGTGGAAGAGCTTTTCAGTCTTAAAGCACCGATACACTATTCACAGAAAGAGCCCTGGGATCCCCACTGCATGTGTGGGATCCCCACTGCATGTGTGGGGTCCCCACTGCATGTGTGGGGTCCCCACTGCATGTTCTCCCAGACTCTTGCCAGAAGGTGAGAGACTTAAAGCACAAGGCTGCCCACCAGCAACACACTGTTACCCATGCGGAAGCATCAGACGGCATCCCTGCCCCTGCACGCTCCATACCATACTTCCTGTCCTGCAGGAGTATTTGCCAGGTCACAAGGAACAGGCTGCTACCATGCTCTGGAAGTGCTCTGGGGACTTTTGCCCTCATATTGATAGATTCAACATGGATACCATAACAGATTAAGGCCTCCAGCCTGCACCTTTGTATACACAGACACAACACACCTCTGCTGAAAGTCACTGTGGGTGAACTGAAGGAGTCACCTGGAAGACATAAAGCGCTTCTCTTGATGGAACTGATGGCTTAGTCTTTCATTCCAGATCGTTCTCAGAGCCCTCACAGTTAACCTGTGTCTGCCTCTACTCCTCAGATCCTTCCTGCCTCTGTCCATCTGTCTCTTGCTCACCCAGCTCCACCTGGCTGAGTAGCTGTGAAGGGCTGGGCTACAATGAGTTGGTTGTTCCAACTAAAGAGCTCAGCAGCATCCAGTAAGCATTTTAGTCACACATCTGAGAAACAAATAAAAATGGCCCAGTCTTGAACACACTGAGATGAGGCAAGACTTTCTTGTATTTCCTATCTCCCACTTTATTTCAAAGTGTGAAATTGAAACCAGTCCAACTCTTTGTGCTTGTGTGGACAACACTGCTGCAAGCTCCCAGTTAGATATTTTTAGCTCACCTGATGGCATGATGTATAATACTGAATTATTGGGATGGCTCCTTTGCTATACAGTGAAAATAAACCTCTCAGGCCTCCCTCTGGTGCAGTTGTGAAGGTTACTGTTAGTGGCATAGAGAAAGCACCACAATATATTTAGATAAAGAAAATAAAGAAGACTGAGGAGCTTGGAATTAACTGGAGAGGAGTAACTGCTAAGAAAATATAGCAAGATTCAACACGGGATTCCAAGCACTGTTGAGGAGCGTTGGAGAGTCTCAAATCTGTTGTTCTCCCATGGCTGCTTTTACAGGTTGGTTTTGGGTTTTGTCATTAAGATATAGAAGAAATCTAAACTTTTTGGTGGAAGGCAGGGTACATCTTCTGTACAGTAACGTTACAGCTTTATACAACTGTTATGAAGGATAGGAAATGGTCTTCCTTCTTCTCCTCTTCTAAGTGCCTTGGCTTCATTGGTTTGCTGGACACATTGCCTGCTGAACTCACACAACAGCAAACACTCTGAAGGCCTTGCTGCCTGGAGGGTTCTGTAAACTGAAACACAAAAACCAGGCTTGGGGTTAGTCTTGAGAGGCCACTTGCCTGGTTGCTGACACTGAGCCACTCCTAACCCTGCTGAACTCTCGGAAGCCATCGGCACAGTAGGAGTTGAGAAGGCATCTCCACCTGGTTGAATGACCACTTCAAGCACCACTATTTAGAAACACACTAAGTTCATAGAATCATAGAATGGTCTGGGATGGAAGGGACCTCCAGAGATCACCCAGTCCAGCCCCGCTGCAGTCAGCAGGGACATCCCCACCAGACCAGATGAGCCAGGGCCCTGTCAAGCATCATCTTGAATGTTTCCAGGGAAGGGGCCTCAACCACCTCCCTGGAAAACTTGTTCCAGCACCCTTATAGTAAAGAACTTGTTCCTAACATCCAACCTAAATCTGGTCTTCTCAAGCTTGAACTCATTCCTCCTCATCCAGTCACTGCCAGCCTTTGTAAACAGCTTCTCTCCATCCTTCCTGTAGCCCACTTCAGGTACTTGCAGGCTCTTATGAGGTCCCCTTGGAGCCTCCTCCACACTGACCACCCCCAGCTCCCTCAGCCTGTCCTCATAGCAGAGCTGCTCCAACCCTCTGATCATTTTTGTGGCCCTCCTCTGGACTTGCTCCATCAGGTCCATGTCCTTCCTATAATGAGGGCTCCAGAACTGGACACAGGATTCCGGGTGAGGTCTCACCAGAATAAAGTAGCAGAATTTCTAGATCTCTGGATCTGCTGGCCAAACTTCTTTTGATGCAGCCCAGGATGTGATTTGCCTTCTGGGCTGCAAGCTCACATGGTCTGCTCAGGTCCAGCTTCTCATCCACCAGCACCTTCAAGTCCCTTTCCACAGGGCTGCTCTCTAACACCTCATCTCCCAGCCTGTACTGACAGTGATGATTGTTCTGTTGCAGGTGCAGGGCCCTGCACTTATTCTTGTAAATTGGTTCTCTGTAAAAACAGGCGTCTCTGGCTCTTGACATGTAGGTCACCATCAGGGTTGGCTGGCTCCATTGAGTCCCAACATTGACCTAGGACTACCATGGCCACTAAACCCTGGTCCCAGGCACCACGGCCACAAGTTTCTTGAACACTTCCAGGGATGGGGACTCCACAACTTCCCTGGGCAACCTGTTGCAATCCCTGACCACTCTTGCAGCAAAGAAAATTTCCTCCTCTCCAACCTAACCCTCCCCTGTCACAATTTCAGGCTATTTCCTCTCCTTCTATCACCTGATACTATGGAGAAGAGACCAACCCCCACCTCACTCTAGCCTCCTCTCAGAGAGTTGTAGAGAGCAAGGAGGTTTCCTCTCCTCCAAAATAAACCTTCTGGGCTGCCAGTGACCATTCCTGGCTCCTAGGGAGTTTGTCACTACCTGACACCCCCAAGACCTTCTCCTCCAGGCTGCTCTCAGCCATTCCCCATCCAGTCTGGATTTGTGCTACAGATTGCCCGAACCAGCTGCAGGACCTTGCACTTGGCCTTGTTGAACTTCATGAGGTTGGCTTGGACCCAGCTCTCAAGCCTAGCCCAGTCCCTTTGGATGGATCCCTCCCTTCCTGAATGTCATAGAACCGTAGAATCAGTCAGGGCTGGAAGAGACCACAAGGATCATCTAGTTCAAATCCCCCTGCCATGGGCAGGGACACCTCACACTAGATCAGGTTGTCCAGAGCCTCATGTATCCTGGCCTTGAACACCTCCAGGGATGGGGCTTCCACCACCTCCCTGGGCAACCTGTTCCAGGGTCTCACCACCCTCATGCTGAAGAACTTCTTCCTAACATCAAATCTGAATCTACCCATTTCTAGCTTTGTTCCATTCCCCCTATGTTGTAGTTAGGGCCTGGTGATCGGAAGATCTCACGTTGTACAGAAAGACACGGAGTCTTCCTATAGCCAATAAGCCTGTCTGTAGCACCACTTGTTGCCTCACTCAGGAGGCGTGATGACCTGGTTCAGGAACGGCACAGCAGCCACATCCAGGACACTCGGGCCATAAGCTACAGACACCAACGTGGTGGATAGCAAAATGACATTTATTGAAGCGTGACACAACGTCACTTCCGTCTGCTTACGTCATAAACTAAAGGCTATTGGCTGTAGGGAGAGGCCCTGTCTTTCCATACAATGTGAGATCTTCCGATTGCCAGTCCCTAACTACAACACCCCTAGTCCCATCACTACCTGACAGCCTAAAAAGTCCCTCCTCATCTTTTTTGTTGACAGAGCTTGGTGTCACTGCAGACTTGCTGAGGCTGCCTCAGTCCCACTGCCTGTGTCACTAACGGAGACGGTCCTTTAAGCCAGCCACAATGATTTTAACAGAATCCCAGAGAAAGCAAAGGCTGTTTTCTTACCAAACACTGTGGTAGTTGCAAAACACCCAGCAAAGCAAACAGAGGGTTCCTGAATGTCCTAAAGAGCCTCTTAGAGCAGTGCCTTATGAGCAGGCAGCTCTCGTACCACCACTTCTCCAAAGTCAGTGTTACACAAGCTCACGTGGCCTACTGGATGATTGGCAGCCCTGCCCTAGGTGCAGACAGACAGAACAGGCTGCCAGTGGCTCCGTACCTTTCTGACGATATCCCATTCTGAAAGGAGGCTACATAGACCTTCCTCTTGTCCACTGGCATGACATCAACATAGCCACCCTGGTTGGGGATCACACCGGCGTGCACGGCTGCCCGGCAGATACTGGAGAGCTACAAAAGGAGGAGAAGGTTAGTTTATGATCAGCCTTTTGCTTTGAAATCATTGAGAACAAAAGTAATAAAAGACTTGAACCCAAGGTCTAGGAGACTTAAAATCACTGTAGCTACTGCATGGCAGTTGCAGGGGCAGGGAAGCTCCCTTCCCAGGGCTTTTCAAGGCCAGGTTGGATGAGGCCTTGAACGACCTGGGCTAGTGGGAGGTGTCCCACCCATGACAGGGGGGCTGGAACTGTGTGATCCTCAAGGTCAATTTCAAACCAAACCATTCTATGAATCTATGAATGCAGGACCCAATTTTCAACAGAGATAAACAGTTCCTTTTTATCCCCGCTTCAGGCCAAATTGTTTTGTGGAAGAAGCTTTCGCTGCAATAGGTCACTCAACAACCAACTCTACAAACTTGGCCAGTATTACTCAGGTTGCTTAGGGAGGTGGTGGATTATTTCCAGAAATGGGGCCCCACAGTGAGGCCCAACAGGGCTCTTGGCAACCTGATACAGTTGGATCCCCCTGCTGATTGCAGCGGGGGTGGGGTGGACTGGACTGGATGACCTTCAGAGGTCCCTTCCAACCCACACCCTTCTGTGACTCTATGATTATCAATAGTTTTGAATATGGCAGAAGTGGTGTCATTTATGGTCCTCTCTACTTCTCTTCCTCCCAAGGCTGCAAGATTTTGTTACACACTGAAGACCACCAGCAGTGGATGATAGCATCTTTATGTAGTCCTGCTATGGCGACAACTAAAGATCAGACCGATCAGCTTTCCAACCTAGTGAGGAGAGTTTAAACTAGGGCTGCAGGGAGGAGGAACCCTCAATCCATCCCACATCAAAGCCAACAACACCAGTAGGCACCCGGGGCCTGGAGATGGACAGCAGGCTGGGAAGAAAGCACTTGAAGAGCAAGATAAGGGAACCCCAGTCAGTAAATCAGTTTCTATGGAGCCCCAAGTGAAATGCCTCTACAGTAATTGAAGGGAGGTGGTAGCCAGGTGGTGTCAATCTCTTCTCCCAGGCAATCAGCAACAGAACAAGGGGGGACAGTCTGAAGTTGTGCCAGGGAAGGTATAGGCTGGATATTAGGAGGAAGTTCTTCACAGAGAGAGTGTTTGGCATGGAATGGGCTGCCCAGAGAGGTGGTGGAGTCACTGTCCTTGGAGATCATAGAATCATAGAATGGTTTAGGTTGGAAGGGACCTCAAAGATCATCCAGTTCCAACCCCCTGCCATAGGCAGAGACACCTCCCACTAGAATAGGTCACTCAGGGCCTCATCCAACTTAACCTTGAACACCTCCAGGCAGGGAGCATCCACAATCTCCCTTGGCAACCTATGCCACTGTCTCACCACCCTCACTGTGAAGAACTTTCTCCTAACATCCAGTTTCAATCTCCCCTCTGCCAGTTTAAACCCATTACCCCTTGTCCTGTCACTACAAGACCATGTCAATAGTCCCTCCTCAGCCCTCCTGTAAGCCCCCTTCAGATACTGGAAGGCTACTGTAAGGTCTCCTCGAAACCTTCCCTTCTCCAGGCTGAAGAGCCTCAACTCTCTCATAGCCTGTCCTCATAGCAGAGCTGCTCCAGCCCTCTGATCATCTTCATGGCCTCCTCTAGACTCACTCCAACAGTTCCATATCCTTCTTGTGTTGGGGACTCCAGAACTGCACTCAGTACTCCAGGTGGGGTCTGAGGAGAGCAGAGTAAAGGGGGAGAATCCCCTCCCTCACCCTGCTGCCACGCTGCTCTTGCTGCAGCCCAGCACACAGTTGCTGTCTGGGCTGCACTCACACTGCCAGCTCATGTTGAGCTTTTCATCACCCCAGACCCCCAGGTCCTCTTCCTCAGGGCTGCTCTCCTGGCATTCGCCACCCAGATGTCCAAGAAAAGACTGGATGGAGCACTTAGTGCCATGGTCTAGTTGACTGGATAGGGCTGGGTGATAGGTTGGACTGGATGATCCTGAAGGTCTCTTCCAACCTGGCTGATTCTATGATTCTGATTCTAAGGAAGGGAGTATGGGGCAGGAGCAAGAAGAGTTGCAGACATACGCACAGCCGCAGGGCTGTGATGCCACTGGCATCACTAAGACACAGTGGGAGAGCTCTTGTGACTGGAGATTTGATTAGATGGGTACAAGCTCTTCAGGAAAGACAGAAAGGGGAGAAGGGGAGAGGGTGTTGCCCTCTACATCAAAGGTCAACTGGAGTCCATGGATTTTCACCTGGGGATGGATGAAGAGATGACAGAATGCTTATGTGTGAGAGCTAAAGCGAAAGGGACATCATAGTGGAGGTCTGCTACAGGCCACCTGACTAGGAAGACCAAGTGGATGAGGTCCTTTATGAGCAGACAGGAGCAGCTTCATGTTCACAAGCCCTGGTTCTCATGGCAGCTATCTACCACCCTGGAAGAGTAACACAGCAGAGCACCAGCAATCTAAGAGCAATTCTGGAGTGCACTGAAGATAATTTCCTCCTCCATGTGATAAAGAAAACCACAAGACAAGGTGCTATGCTAGACCTTGTTCACTCCAACACAGAGAGGCTTGTGAGTGATGTGAAACCTAAGGTCAGCCTTGGCTGCAGCAACCATGAAATGATAGAAGTTAAGATCCTCAGGGCATCAGATTTCTAGAGAGCAGACCTGATCCTCTGCTTGGCAGAGTGTCATGGGAAGAAGCCCTGGAGAAAAGAGAATCTTAAGAAAGGTGGTCAATATTCAAGGCCCATCTGCTCCAAGCCCAGGAGCAGTGCATCCCAAGAAGGAGGAAGGGAGGCAAGAGTGCCAGGAGGCCAGCATGGATGGACAAGGTGCTGCTGGACATACTCGGGCACAAAAGAAGAGTCTGTAAGAGTCTGGAAGTGAGAACAGACAATACGGAGGCACTACAAAGAAATTGTCCAAGCAGCCAGAGAACAGCTTAGGAAAGCAAAAGAGCAGAGTGAATTAAACATGGCCAGGGACAGAAGGGAATAAGATGAATTTGTGTGGGTATATCAGAAAGCTGGGGAAGATGTGGGGCATCTCCAAAAGAAAAAATGGACTCCTGGTCACAACAGATAGAAGGCTGAGGCGCTCCATGACTGCCTTGCCTCAGTAATCACCAGCAAGGGCCCCAGCTGCACCACCTAAGCTCTAGAAGGCAAAGGTGGGGAGTGGGAAAAGGAAGATCTGCCCACCATAAGCAAAGATCAGGTTCAACACCATCTGAAGAACCTAAAGATGCACAAGTTCATGAGGCCTGATGAGATCCACCCCCCTGCACTGGCCCTGAGAGAGCTGGCAATGAAGTTGCCAAGCCACTGTCCATGATACTTGGAAGGCCACTGGAAAAGGGGAAACACAACCCCCATCTTCAACAAGGAAAAGAAGAAAGACCCCAGAAACTCTAGGCCAGCCAGTCTGACTTCTGAGCCTGGCAAGATTGCAGAGCGGATCCTCCTGAAGACCTTGCTAAGCCGTATGGCTGGTGGTAAGCAACATGGCTTCACCGAGGGCAAACCAGGCCTGATGAACTTGGTGGCTTTTTATGACAGAGTTACAGCATCAGTGGATAAGGGAAAAGCAAAAGATGACACCTAGACTTGTGCAAAGTGTTGGACACTGTCCTGGTCTCCAAATGGACCCAATAGAAAAACATTGTCAAACATTGTCAAACTAAGAATGGGAGGCAAAGAGGACAACAGTTTTGTGCGGCACGAGAGCTAAATCACAGGACAAACATTCCCAGAAACAGGTTGGTAAAGAAGAGGTGATTCTGCCACTTCGCTCTGGTGAGACCTCACCCAGAGTACTGCGTCCAGTTCTAGAGTCCTCTTATAGGAAGAACATGGACCTGATGGAACAGGTCCAGAGGAGGGCCACGAAAATGATCAGAGGGTTGGAGCAGCTTTGCTATGAGGACATGCTGAGGGAGCTGGGGGTGTTCAATGTGGAGAGGAGGAGGCTCCAAGGGGACCTAATAGCAGCCTGCCAGTACCTGAAGGGAGCCTACAGGAAGGATGGAGAGAAGCTGTTTATAAAGGCCTGCAGTGACAGGACAAGGGGCAATGGGTTCAAGCTTGAGAAGACCAGATTTAGATTGGATGTTAGGAACAAGTTCTTTACTATGAGGGTGCTGGAGCACTGGAACAAGTTGCCCAAGGAAGTGGTTGAGGCCCCTTCTCTGGAGATGCTTGACAGGGCCCTGGCTGACGTGGTCTGGTGGGGATGTCCCTGCCGACAGCAAGGGTGCCGGACTGGATGACCTCTGGAGGTCCCTTCTAGCCCGGACCATTCTATGATTCTAAGTTACTGGGAAATAGGAGTCTTATGAATGAAAGAATGAGCAAAGCAAAGTTAAAAGAGGAAAGGTTTAGCTAGATTCTACTGAAGGCTACAAAAATGGTTTGTAAACAGAGCTTTTGGTATTAGAATCATAGAATCAGTAGGGTTGGAGAAGCCCTCTAAGATCATCAAGTCAAATCTTCTATCCAACATCTCCACAACTGCTAGACCATGTTCTGAAGTGCTACATCTACTCATTTTTTTAACACCTCCAGGGATGGAGACTCCACCACCTCCCTGGGCAGCCTGATCCAATCCCTGACCACACTTGCAGTAAAGAAATTCTTCCTTATTTCCAACCCAAACCTCCCCTGGTGCAGCTTGAGACCATTTCCTCTCATTCTGTCATTAGTCGCTTGGAGGAGAGGGCAACATTAGCCTCACTCCAAGCTCTTTTCAGGGAGCTGTAGAGAGCAATGAGGTCTCCTCTCAGCCTCCTTTTCTTCAAGCTAAATAACCCCAGTTCCCTCAGCTGCTCCTCATAAGACCTGCTCTCCAAAAGAAAATAATGTAGTGACCTCTGATGTTGCTTTTTCTTCTCAGTATCTCTGCAGAATCTGCTTCCTTTACTGCCTGAAGTAGCCTGAGCAGCAGAGCAAACAGTCAGGTGCACACATCCCCAGACACAGATCCACCAAAGCTGCATTTTTGAAACAAAAGAATTGGCAGGAATGGCAAAAAAAAAAAAAAAAAAAAAAAAAAACCCAAGCAAATATTCTCCATATCAAAAGGAGCCCACCAGTCACTGAGGTAACTTGCCCTTATCTTCAGCAGCTGAACACAGAGAATTTAAATGGCAGCCTCAGAAAAAAAAAAAAAAAGGAGCTTTCAGAGAGACCATGGGAAAGGCCAGCATCTGGAAGAGAAGTGGATATCTAGATTCTGTCATCTTCCCTTTGCATTCCAGCTCTGCCCAGGGTTGCACATTTCCTTCCCCAGCACACTGTCACTCACTGTACTCACATCAGAGTAAATATGGGTTCCAATGACACGAGCGTAGTGGGAATTGGCTTGCAGACAGTTGTGAGGGCAATACACCCTGAAATATCAAAACCAGAGCACAGAGAGTTAGGGAAAAGGGCAGCAGAGCATCACTACATCACAATCACACAGAACCGCAGAATGGGACCTCAACAGGACATCCAGCCCAACCTCCCTGCCAGAGCAGGATCACCCAGAGCAGGCCTCACAGGAGGGTTTGGAAAGTCTTCAGAGAAGGAGACTCCACAACCTCTCTGGGTAGCCTGCTCCAGGCCTCCAGCACCCTCACACTGACAAAGGACTTGTGAGGAGCATCTGAGGGAACTGGCATTGTTTAGTCTGAAGAAAAGGAGACTGAGGGGAGACCTTGTTCTCTACAAGTCCCTGAAAGGAGGCTGCAGCAAGGTGGGTGTTCCCCCTTGTCCTATCAGTAGTCACTGGGAAGAAGAGACCAACACCCACCTCACTGAAACAGCCTTTCAGGGACCTGTAGAATATAGTGTAGTGAGGGCCCCAAAACTGAATGCAGGGCTCAAGATGTGGCCATATCAGTGATGAATCCAGGGGCACAGTCTCTGTCCTGCTCCTGCTGGCCACACCATTGCTGATACAGGCCAGGATGCTGGTACCATTCTTGACCACCTGGGCACATGCTGGCTCATCTCCAGATGCCGTCAACCAACATCCCCAGGTCTTTCTCTGCTGGGCAGTTTCCAGCCACTCAGCCCCAAGCCTGGAGCATTCATGACTCCATGTGTGACCCAAGTGTAGGATTCAGCACTTGGCCTTGCTAAACCTCATCCTATGGGCCACGGCCCATTGATCCAGCATGTTCAGATCACTCTGCAGAGCCTCGCTATCTTCCAGCAGATCAGCACTGGCTCCCAGCTTAGTTTCATCTGCAAACTCACTGAGGGTGCCTTGTTACTCTTACCCAGATCATTCAAAACCATTAAAGAGAAGTGGCCTCAGCCTTGAGCTCTAGGGAACACCACTTGTGGCTGGCCATCAACTGGATTTCACTCCATTCCCCAAAACTCCTTGGGCCCATGCAGCCAGTCCTTCACCTAGCAAAGTGTCCACCCATCCCAGCCAGGAGCAGCCAGCTTTTCCAGGAAGGTGCTGTGGAACCCAGTGTGAAAGTCCATGTAAACAATACCCACAGTCTGGCCCTCATCAACTGGTTGGGTCACCTCGTGGGAAAAGGAGATCAGGTTCAAGAAGCATGACCTGCTCTTCCTGGAGCCATGCTCACTGGGGCTGCTCACCTGGCTGTCCTTTGGATCTCTTCTGAGCTGTTTCATTTTAAAAGTGGGTCATGACCTAGTGACTTTGGAGCCACCCTACTTGGGGCAGCCCTGGGAAAGCATTCTCCTCTGGGATGCACAGCCTCCCTGGGCAACCTGTGCCAGTGTCTCACCACCCTCATTGGAAAGAACTTCTTCCTGACATCCAGTTTAAGTCTCCCCTCTGCCAGTTTAAACCCATTACCCCATATCATGCTTGAGGAGGGCAGATTGAGACTGGAGATGAGGAAGAAATTGACAGTGAGGATGGTGAGACTCTCACAGGTTGCCCAGCAAGATTGTAGATGCTCCCTCCCTGGAGCTGTTCAAGGCCAGGCTGTATGAGGCCTTGAGCAACCTGGGCTGGTGGAATGTGTTCCTGCCCATGGCAGGTGGTTGGAACTGAATGAAGGTCCCTTCCAAACCAACCCATGATGTGAATCTGAATGTATGAAACCATGCTGCAGTATATTAACCTTTGACTCATCTGTGGATTTAAGAACTGTTGCTGATTTCATTCATTAGAGTGCCACAAACTCTTGGAAGAGTTCAGAGGAGGCTTCCAAGGAACGGTGCTTGTAGGTAAAGGTGTTGATTGACACCCCAACCTAACCACAGCCATTTCAATTGTTTTGCAAACAGATTTGCTCACTCTAAACAAGAAGATAACTTCTGTTATAATGTGATTTGCATCACATTATTTTATTGTACCTGTCTCACAGGCAGATAAGCCACAATAAAGTGTAGTTTGTCCTAGGTACTCACTGCAGGGGGTGTGGGTTGGAGGTCCCTTCCAACCCACACCATTCTATGATTCTGTGACATAATAGTGGACAATGACAAATACAAAGCATTTTGCTTTGCAGCTTTTAGTCTAACCGATGATCTCATTATGATTTGCCAAGGGACCACAGAAAGATTCATGGATTCATAGAAGGGTTTGAGTTGGAAGGGACCTTGAAGATCATCCAGTGCCAACTCCCTTGCTATGTGCATGGACACCTCCCACCAGCCCAATTTGCCCAAGGCCTCATACAGTCTGGACTTGAACACCTCTCCAAGGAGGGAACAGCCACAGCCCCCCTGGGCAACCTGTGCCAGTTTCTCATCACCCTTACTGGAAAGAATTTCTTCCTCACCTCCAATCTCAATCTCCCCTCTCCCAGCTTGAAGACATCGTTCCTCTTCCTGTCACTCCCAGAACTTGTCAAAAGTCCCCAGGTCTCCTGTAGCCCCTTCATGCACTGTAAGGCTGATCTAAGGTTTCTCTGGAGCCTTCTCTTTTCCAGGCTGATCATTCTGGGCAAATTAAAGTAAAATTCTCCTCGTGGAAAGGCCTGCACATCATCTTCACCTGGACTTCTACTTGGACCAGAGACTAAAATTCTAGTAAAACATTTATGGCTTTGCTTCTTCAGCTGCTGTCACCTCTGTCAGTGACAACTGCAGGGAATGTGTAAGTGGCAACACTGCCACACAGTGAAAGTGCAGTAGGATTTTACCTTGGACAGTGTGAGGCTGGTTTCTGAAAAGGGCACAGCTGCTCCACTGTTGTTTCACAGGTGATAGCTTGTACTGAAGAAAGCAAAATAGAAACAAATAAATGTGTGCTCTTGAGAATAAACCATGAAATGCTACTGAATGTGTAAGACAGAAATGCTAACCTGTTACTTTAGAGACAGTGAAGGAATTGGCAGACTGGTATTTTCTGAAGAAGAAATAACAGAAATAGTCAGGAAACAAACACATCTCAGGGACTTCTTTTAGCTACAATCATTTTTTATCAGAGAATCTAGAAGTAAACTAAAGGTATTTTCCCCACTCAGTTTTTATTCATAGATTCACAGAACGGCTTGGGTTGGAAGGGACCCTGAAGACCAGCAGAGCAGACCAAGGGGCAGAATCCCCTCTCTTGCCCTGCTGCACACACTCCTCTGGCTGCAGCCCAGCACATAGCTGCCTGCTGGGCTGCATGAGAGCACTGCTGGCTCCTGGGGAGCTGCTCAGCAACCAACATCCCCAAGGCTTTTTCTTCAGAACTACTCTCAACCTAAACTCAGGTCTATACATTCTGCTATTACATTACAACTGATGAAGACTTCTATTTTACTGCTCTTCATCTCATATTTTACTCCTAACGAATTCTCAGATTCTAGTATTTTTCATCTATAACAGCAAAGATGAACAGGCTGTGAGACTTGAGGTGGTTCAGCCTCTATAAGAGAAGGCTCTGGGGATATCTTAAAGCAGCCTTCCAGGATTTGAAGTGGGCTGCAAGAAAGCTGAGGAGGGACTTTTTACAAAGGCTTGAAGCAACAGGTTGAGGGATAATGGCTTCAAACTGGAAGAAGCTGAATTTAGAAGAGATACTAGGAAGAAATTCTTTCTCATGACAGTGGTGAGACAATGAAAGTTGTGGAGATTCCAATCTTGGAAATGTTCCAAGCCAGGTGGGATGGTGCTTTGAACAACCTGGTCTTGTAGGTGTGCCAGCCCTTGGAAGGAATGTTGGAACTAGATAGTTTTTAGGGTCCCTTCCAATCCAAGCCGTTCTATGATATAATGAAGACTGCCTTCTCTTTTCATCTCAAAGTATCTAAAAAGAGCACCTCTGCTATAAGGACAAGCTGAGGGAGCAGAGGGTGTTGAGCCTGGAGAAGACTCCAGGGCGACCTTAGAGCTGCCTTCCAACAGCTGAAGGACCCTCCAGGAAGGCTGTGAAGACTTTTCCTGAGGGTGTCTAGAGACAGGCCAAGGGGGAATGGTTTGAAGCTGAGGCAGAGCAAGTTTAGACTGGAGCTGAGGATGAAATTCTTCAGTATGAGGATAGCATGACTCCAGAACAGGCTGCTCAGGCAGGTTGTGGATCCTTGGGGATATTCAAGGTGAGGCTGCAGGAAACCTTGAGCAGCTGAGTCTAGTTGAGTGGAGTCTCTGCCCAAGGCAGGGAGGTTGGGGTAGCTGATCTCTGAGGGCCCTTCCAATCTGAGGCACAATACAATTGTTATGTCACATTTTCATCTCCAGTCAGACGTTGGCAGAGGTTCAAGAATGGATACAACATTTTCCTATTCTTTATCAGAACAAGTATGAACAAAATGCTAGGGCTGTGATGTATTTGGCATGAAATCAACAGAAAGGGATGAAGAACTTGGCAGAGCTCTCAGTATTCACAACACTCACCCAATGGACTGAATGCCATTTCTGTATGACTTGATGAAGTAGTTCTTCCTCCCCTGCCTAGTGACATCCACCCAGCCACCTTCATTGTCCAGGATACCATAATGTATGGCAGCTTTGCAGATACTGGATTGCTGAAAAACAGAGCAGGGCAGGCAGATCCACCTCAGGCAAAGGCACTGCTTCACACTGCAATTCTTTTGTGGAGAATCCCACAAATTTGCAGTGCAGTGTAGTAGATACTCCTGAAGTTCGATGTGGTCTCAGAGGCATTACTGCTGAGAAAGCAAGCACCACCTTGCCTCCATCAGATAAACTGGACTCCTTTCCAGTGTACTTTTTCACAGTGGCTGTGAACAAGTTTCTTCCACTGTTGTTCAGTTGTGCAGAGTAAATTATCTGTTTGCAGCTAAGTAAGCTTAAACAAGCAGGCCTCTCTGCCTGAAATAATCCATCAGTGTATCCCCAGATTGCTGTGTTTCTCCTTCAGTTGCACCTTCCCATCTTTACACACCAATTCTGCTTCTATGTATGTACAAAAGGTTTGAAGCACACTCAGACAATCCAGTCAAAAAATCAGGTGCAAACTTAGGAGCACTCAAAGCTACCTGAAATATTTGAATGTATTTTTAAAATTTTTCTCTCATTCCTCAAAAGATTTTAATTAAGATCCCAACAGCAAAAAAAAAACCAAAAACCCATCCCATTAAACACTCTGCTGGTGCAAAAACTCAACATAAACATATTTACCATGTCATAATGTACACTTCCAATAACTTTGGCTTTGCTATCCAAACAGCCAGCAGGACATTCGTACCTAGGAAAATTAAACACAGATTTGTCTTAAATGCTGGCATTACAAGAAGGGAAAACATTTAATCTCATTTCATTTTAAAATCATCTCAGAAGGAGAACTGTAAAATTTGCCATACCTATTGCAAGTTGTTCCTTTGCACTGATCCCTTAGCCTGACTTCACATGAAACAATCTGAGCTAAAACAAAGCAAAAAGCAATTTCACTCCAAGGAATCGGATACCACAGAATTATAATTTGCTGACCATTACCAAGTCAGGGAAATTCCTTACACATTTGCTGTGTGCTTATGACTTCATTTTTCTCACTGTCTTCAGTGCCTGTGGAGCCTGAAGAAGAGGGATGAGCTCTTGGCTGGCTTTGCACCATTGTGTCCTGGGCTTTGGATCGCTGACGTTCGATCTCATTGGTTTCCTCTTCTGGTTCATGGGGAGAATAAGCTCTGTCTGAGTCCCCTGTTTCAAAAAAAAGGGGCAAAAAAATAATCTTTTAGGAAAAAAAAATCTGTAAGTGTCTGTGGAATGTAAATCCCTTACCATGTTTGGGTAGCATGACTTTGCTCTCATGAAATGCTGGATGAGCACAAACAAGAGAGCCAAGACAGCTTCTCACTGCTTCCTAGGATGAAGACTTCATCATGAATAACACATCTTAAAGATGTTTCTAATGCTGTCAAAAGTTAGGGGTTATTTTTTGCTAGCACAGGCAGCACAAGCAAGGTATGAAACTGCTCTTACTATTCCTGCTGTAGTATCTTTACGTCCTCAGAACAAAGCTGAGACTTCTGCTAAACACTGAAAGAGCTTCACCTAGTTCATAGACAAAGTCATTAAAGCAGCTGATTTCATAAAGATATACACCTAAAAATGAGGCTTGTCAATTCACACAGAACCACAGAATGTTAGGGGTTGGAAGGGACCTCAGCAGGTCATCCAACCCTACCCCCCTGCCAGAGCAGGGTCACCCAGGGCAGGTCTCACAGGAACACACACAGGAGGGTTTGGGAAGTCTCCAGAGAAGGAGACTCCACAACCTCTCTGGGGAGCCTGCTCCAGGGTCTGGTGCCCTCACACTGACAAAGTTTTCCCTTGTGTGCCCATGGCACCTCCTCTTCTCCAGCTGGCACCCAGTGCCCCTTGTACTGGCCTTGACCATCCCTCAGCAGAGCCTGCCTGCATCCTCCCAACACTGTCCTGCACATCTTTAGCACAGCAATGAGGGCAGCTCTCAGGCTCCTCTGCTCCAAGCTCCAAGCATCAGCTCTCTCAGTCTGGCCTCACAGGAGATGTTCCACTGCCTGCAGCAACTTGGAGGCCCTGCAATGGACTCTCTCAAGCAGTTCCCTGAGGTCCTTTTTGACCTGAGTGGCCCAGAACTGGACACCGTATTCTAGATGTGGCCTCAGCAGGGCACAGTAGCAGGGAGAAGAACCTCTCCTGGCCTATTAACCACAGCCCTAAAAACTCCAGGATGCCACTGGCCTTCTTGGCCACAAGGGCACATTGATGGCTCCTGTACATCCTTCCATTCACCAGGTCTTTTCCCTTGTGCTGCTCTATAGCAGGTCACTCCCCAACTTCTTCTAGTTGGTGACACTGTTTGAATGCTCTGACAATAGCTTGACTCAATCTACCTTTCTCACTGATGCAAGAACCAACTATATGGAAATTTTTTTGGGGTCACACCCATGCAGGTTTTACAGTCCACTGGAAATACAATTGCTAAATTACACGTGGAGAAAGTAAAACAAAGAGTAGGTTCATTGTATGCTGAGTTTCATGGGCTGCCTGCTCTTACTGGAGGTGTCCCTGACGACTGCAGGGGCATTGGCCAAGATGATCTTGGAGGGTGCCTTCCATTCTGATGCAATCTGTGAAAGCACTACAAAGAGTAGGAAGCTAACACTCATCATCCTAGCAGACATTCTGGTTAACTACCAATGTCTCCTAGTCTTGCTCTTGGTTTGTTTTTTTTTTATAGCAATGCATGTGGCTGCCATACTGGGATGCTGCTTCCCTACAAAGAAATGGATGCACAGCCCTCCTTTGCCATCACAAGGCACACCAACAGCACCCAGCCTTCAGCTTTGTGTGCTGAAAACTCAGCAGCACTGAAATCAGCAGCACTTCAGTGCGCTCTACTCCCTCTGGTGAGGCTTGGCCTCACTTATCTGAAGTACATGATCTCATTTATCATACTCAAGTAGTTCTCCACCAGCAATTTGGGCACATGGCTTATATACTCTGTTCCACTATGTTAAAACAGAATGAGGGCTAAAAGCTAAGGAGGGATGACACTTCTTTTCCCATGTATAGCTGGTAAAATGGTACCTACCTCTGTAACAAAGATTTTCTCTACAACCTCCTCCAAAACTAGGAGGACAAGCAGAGCAAGGACGGCCAGGTTTGTAAGGAGCATGACCCCACCAGTTACCCCTGTACAGCAAAAGTAAATAATTAATAGCAATACATGCCTTAATAAATGGAGGCATTAACATAAAAGGCATTTAATATGACAACAAATAACTAATAACAACAAGCAGACATTTAGACCCTAACACTGTTTTGGTATTTCCAAGTAACAAGTGATAGGACAAGAGAAAATGGCCTGAAGTTGCACCAGGGGATGTTTAAACTGGATAATAGGACAAGTTAGTTCACTGTAAGGTTTATCAACCACTGGAATAAGGAAATGGTTGAGCTACCAACCCTGGAGGTATTTAAAAGATATGCAGATGCAGTGCTGAGGGATATGGTTTGGCACCAGCATTAGCAGAGATGGAGAATGGTTGGACTGGATGACCTTAAAGGCCTTTTCCAACCCAAACAAATCCATGATTCTATACCAAATGCCTAGGAGGTAATTCCAAAGTCCATGAAGAAACAATTGAATTACTGCCATAAGCTGCTGTAAGATCTTTTTAGCTTGGTATAGACTAAATCCTGATCACATGAGAACAGGCTCTGCCCTCCTAGATGAAATCTTAGCATCACAGAATGGTTTGGGTTGGAAAGGACTTTTGAAGGTCATATAGTCAAACCCCACTCCGGTGTTCAGTGAAATCTTCGGGTAGACATAAAATTATTGAATGGTATGTCTGGAAGGGGTCTTAAAGATCATCCATTTCCAATCCCCTGTCATGAGCAGGGACACCTCCCACCAGCCCAGATTGCTCAAGGCCTCATCCGACCTGGACTTGAACACCTCCAGGGAGGGGGCATCCACAGCCTCCCTGTGCAACCTGTTCCAGTGTCTCCCCACTTTCACTGGAAAGAATTTCTTCCTCATCTCCACTCTTACTCTCCCCTCCTCCATCTCAAAGCAATTGCTTCTCATTCTGTCACTCCCAACTCTTGTAAAAAGTCCCTCCCCAGTTTTCTTGTAGCCCTTTCAGGTACTGGAAGGCTGCTCTAAGGTCTCCCTGGAGCCTTCTCTTCTCCAGGCTGAACAGCCCCAAGTCTTCCTGCCTATCTGCCACAGGGGAGGTTTTCCACCCCTCTGATCATCTTCACAGCCTCCTCAGGACCCACTCCCACAGTTCCATGTCCTTCTTGTGTTTGGGGCCTCAGAAGTGAGTATCAGATCTTGAACATTAGCAATATCAGGCCAATCATCAAACTTATCCTCTCCTTCACCAAAGAGCTTTTAAAAGGCATTTGGAACATCCTGAAGAATTCACCCATGTAACCACAGGCTTCCTGCCACACCTTCTTTAAGGTCAGGAGGCAGAGCTTCATTTTTTCTTGCAGACAGGTATCCTTCTGCACAAAACACCTCTCACATTGCATGCTAAGACACAGGCCCCAAAACTGCAGCTCTAGCAAATCACAAGAGCCTTTGTGCAGCCAAAGGCTGCCTTGAGAACAATGCTCCACTTTGTAACAGGACACCCAGCAGGACCCCAGCCTGATTGCCTTTCAGATTAGTGCCTGCATTATTATGAAGTATGTTCCCCCCACACACCTTAAAGGTATTTTTGGTTGTCAGTGTACTTACTTAGGAGAATAATTGCACACCAGGTAGACTGCTTTGGGCCAAATCTGCCCCCAGATGTTCATGTTATGACACAAATTAATTGCACAACCGATTCTGCTACTTGTAGCCCATACAACCTGTGAAAAGGGAAAGGGAAAGGCAGGTGAAAAACAAAGCTGAGTGACACCAAATCACAGCAATCTGCAAACTTCAGCAGTGCTGTTCTGTTCCCCTGTGTTATAAGTCTGTAGAAGGGACCAAATTACAACTGGCAAGAGGCCATTCATTAATATTTGGATATATTTAATTTATTTTCATTTTTATTAATTTTTTCCTTATTAGAAAGAAAAGCTTCGCCTTAATACTAAAGATGTGGCTCTGATTTTAGGCACATGGCCTGAGCATAGCAAAAATATTTATAGAACATGACCTGAAGAACCAATTCCTGGAATTCCATGTAATAGATAAAGATGGATTAGAAGAAATTAGGTTCCTCTGCCCTGCAGTTCACATCACAACCTAATGACCCAGAGAGGTTTAGATTGGTTAGACTGAGAGAAAAGATATTTGGTAACAGAAAGTATAAAGCTATTCACAAATATCTCATACACTATAAAGACTCAAGGCACAGATTAAAAACTAAGACACTTTCATGTCATTGCAATCTATGGTGGTCGTGCTTCTCTATTCCACTACGGAAACAACTTTCATTTCAGATTTCAAAATAATCTGAAGCACACAGGCTGGAATGTTCAAATCAGACAAATAAGACCCTGCTCAGTCTTGCTGAGGCCACATCTAGAATACTGTGTCCAGTTCTGGGCCACTCAGGTCAAAAAGGACCTCAGGGAACTGCTTGAGAGAGTCCATTGCAGGGCCTACAAGCTGCTGCAGGCAGTGGAACATCTCCTGTGAGGCCAGGCTGAGAGAGCTGAGGCTTGGAGCTTGGAGCAGAGGAGCCTGAGAGCTGCCCTCATTGCTGTGCTAAAGATGTGCAGGACAGTGTTGGGAGGATGCAGGCAGGCTCTGCTGAGGGATGGCCAAGGGCAGTACAAGGGGCACTGGGTGCCAGCTGGAGCAGAGGAGGTGCCATGGGCACACAAGGGAAAACTTTGTCAGTGTGAGGGCACCAGACCCTGGAGCAGGCTCCCCAGAGAGGTTGTGGAGTCTCCTTCTCTGGAGACTTCCCAAACCCTCCTGTGTGTGTTCCTGTGAGACCTGCCCTGGGTGACCCTGCTCTGGCAGGGGGGTAGGGTTGGATGACATGCTGAGGTCCCTTCCAACCCCTAATGCTCTGTGATTCTGTGATGATAGATGCTAAATTTACATCAATCCAAAACAGGCCAACTGCGTAGTTCCACTAGGATTCAGAAGGTGAAAGAAACAGGTAGTGTAGAGAATTATCACCACAAATTGCTCTGTGTGTTGAAGGTCTGAGATGGAGTAGAGAAGTGTAACTAGCTAGGTTTTGTCCCAGGAATAAGGAATAATAATCTGGAGGTGACTCTTTCTTCCAATTAGATACAACTGGAAATTGTGCTACTGAGCAGAAGGGGTCAATGTTTACAAATGACCCCATTTGGAATTCCTTTCTACTGAAAAATTCCACATGGATTTTAGGACTGTCCCAGGTTGGGAATTATGGGGTTAAAACTCCTCTATGGACTATGAGGAGAATGTTATTCAATCCCATAATTCTGCTATCTCCTCATAAGCTCACGTCAAGGGCAGTTCGTTCTCCTTTTCCTCCCCCTCCAGCCGTGTTTGGGTATGTAGTCGGGTAGGCCTGTTTGGGGGCCTAAAGGAATGGCAAAAGCATGGCGGGGGAGGACTTGGAGCATGGGGATTTGTAGATTTAGTTATGGGTGGGAATAAATTCATGGGGTTGCTGCAACTTTCACATCTGCTTTGTAAGTCTTTCATGTATCTCTCTATCTAAAATACAATTCTGTTATTTTTCTCCAATTCGTTGAAGAGTTTTCATTCTGTCGGTGATAAAACCACGACAAGGACACTGAGCATTATCTGCTTCACACTCCCTGCAAACCTGACTGGTGCCCCTTCGGAATAATTCAGGCCAGATACCAAAGAAATTAGTTCCCATGCAGTTTCCAAATTCCTCTTATCAAAGCAAAATGCTTTGATAAGAGGAATTTACCTAAGAAGGCATTTTTTATTTGTTCCAAATGTGCTGTTTCTGCAGCATACCACAGAACAGAGACTGGATTTTGTCAAGCACAATGAGCAGCAACACTCAGCTTTGCGCTGCCCTGGAAGCTTTTCTCCTCACTCCTGTTCAAGAAGAGGTATTTGAGAGGAAGAAGTCTACACACTTCTGTGGCAACACTGCTCTCTGACACCAATACTCAATGCTTGTAATTATGCAGCCTAACAAGAAGTAGCCTCTTTTGTGCTTCAGTGCTGTGGTATAGACTGCAAGATTAACCTGGTCTGTGCATCATAGAATCTTCACAGGATCACAGAATGTTAGCGGTTGGAAGGGACATCCAGAGATCTTCCAGTCCAAACCCCGTGCCAGAGCAGGATCACCCAGAGCAGGTCACACAGGAACACATTCAGGTGGGTTTGGAAAGTCTCTGAAAAAGGATACTCCACAACAACTCTGGGCAGCCTGCTCCAGGACTCCAGCACCCTTACAATAAAGAGGTTTGTACTCATGTTGAGGTGGAACCTTCTAGGTTCTAGCCTGTACCTGTTGTTCCTTGTCCTGTCACTGTGCACCAGCACACAGAGCCTGGCACTTTCATCCTGATGCCTATCCTAAAGATATTTATAGGCATTGACTAGGTCCCCTCTCAGTCCTCACCTCTCCAGCCCCAAGTCTCTCAGTCTTTCTTCATAGGAGAGATATTCATGTCCTTTCATCATACAGCAACCTAAATGGAGGTTGACTATTTCTTCCCCTAGCTCACAAAACCCCAAAGCCACCTACATACCTGTGTGTAATGTGTGCAAACAGGACCAGAGCATTTGTAAGGACAATATGGGTTGCACTCATGAGGATGGGGATAGGTGAAATCTCTCACTTCATCATACCATGCTTGAACATGAAATGTTGGAGGTCTGTACCTATGAAAGCCAGCAGTGGTCTATTAGATCATTCAAAAGTTGAAGCTTCTATCATTCTTTCTTTAAATAACAGGTAGATTTTGTAAGATTAAAAAGAGAAAAAAAAAAAAGAAACCCAGATATCAGAGATTCATAGGATGGGTTGGGTTGGAAGGGACCTGAAAGATCATCCATTTCCAACCTCCCTGCCATGGGCTGGGACACTACCTTCCACTTGACCAGGCTGCCCAAGGCCTCATCCAAGCTGACCTTGGACACCTCCAGGGAGGGGTTATATAGTATAAAAAGCTCATCTTTGAGTACCTTCCCCAGTGTGCCCCCAGATTCTGTCCAATTGATGGAAGAAGGCTTGCAGGGCCATGCTCCCAGAGACAAGTTTCAGCCCATGACTCTGCAGATCTCTCCAGCTCTGTGTCCCATGTCTGAAATGAGAGAAGAGAAAGGGATATCTTCTAAGAACCACTCAGGGTGTATCTCAGGGTGTTCAAACAAGCAAACAAATAAAGGATTGTCCATTTGTAAAGCTTTTGCTACCAGGCTCCTAGACTGAAGAGACTTGACACTTGTGTGCCCCACTTGTGTTACACATGGAAGGAAAAAAGTTTTCACCAACACAAAAGAACACCCCCAAGTTGTGACGGCTTCAAGGCATTCCCTGTGGAAAGCAAGGCTAGTTATGCTCAACAAAAGGCTTTACCTCCTCAACAAAAGATTTTACCTCCTCTGAACTTAGCTGAAATAAAAATTATTTTCTTTCTCTTTTCACTCAATGTTAGGCATTGGAAGGAACCTTCAGAGATCATCAAGTCAAATCCTCCTGTCAAAGCAGGATCACCCAGGGCAAGTCAACCAGGAACACATCCAGGTGGGTTTTGAGTCTCCAGAGAAGGAGACTCCACAACCTCTCTGGGCAGCCTGCTCCAGGGCTCCAACACCCTCACTGTAAAGAAGTTTCTCCTCATGTTGAGGTGGAACCTCCTGTGTTCCAGCTTGTACCTGCTGTTGATAAGGGCCCCCCTCAGGGGTGTTTAGCTTCCTCTCCAGACTAAACACCACTAGGGCTCTCAGCCTCTCCTCATAAGAGATGCTCCAGGCCCTTCCGTCATCCTCGTAGCTCTCTGTTGATGTCTCTCCATCAGTTAAGGTCCTTCTTGAACTGGGGAGTCCAGACCTGGACACAGTACTCTAAATGTGGCCTCACTAGGATAGAGCAGAGGGGCACAAGAACCTCCCTTGATCTGCTGTCTAGAGTTTTCTTAACGCACCCCAGGAGACCATTTGCCTACTTGGCTTAGAGGGCACATTGCTGGCTCATGCCAACCTTTCTGTCCACCAGCACTCCAGGCTGTTCTCCAGCAGCTCAAGCTCTCCCTGACCTCTGCAGGGGCTTATTCTTGTCCAGGCGCAGGACCCTACACTTCTCCTTGTTGAATTTCATGAGGTTGCTCTCCCCCAGCTCTCCTGTCCATCCAGGTCAGACTGAGTGGTGGAGCACAGCCTGAGGGGCTATCAAACAATGCTGGCAGCTCCATCCAGACATCTGTACATCAGAAATTACAGAGCTCTTCTCTCCCCTCCCAAGCTGAGCTCACTTCTGTGCCTGCCTTGAGAAATGCACCTTGGACTCCTCTGCTCTAGGCAGGAAGAGGGGACCACAGCTGAAATCAAGTCAAACTCAAGTCTACAAAATGGTGAAATGGTGCATGCTGGACTCTTTTGTGCTCCAGTCTCTGCAGTGCCATCAGCTCTTCCATGACACTGCTGACCACAGGATGACCCTGACACATGTAGCCTTCTGCCTGAACCACTGCATGTTCTGAAAGTACTACGTTCAAGGCAGCCTTTGCTTCAGTGCTAATCTTCCAGAGACACCAAAGCTACAGATTGACAGTCACAGATTGCATTGGGTTGGAAAGGTCATCTCGGCCATCAAATGGCATCTTGTCCAATACCCTGCAGGTAGCAGGGACACCTCCAACTACAGCAGGCTGCACAGGGACACAATGAGTTGATCTTGAATATCTCCAGGCACAGGGACTCAACCACATCCCTCGGCAGCCTGTTCCAGTATTTTGCCAGTCTCACTGTGCAGAAACCCTCCTGATGTTCAAACTAAATCTCCCCTTCTCCAGTTTCAAACCATTACCCCTTGTCCTGTTACTTGGGATGCATCACAAAAAGTGTATCGAGCAGGTCTATGCAGGTTCTTCTCATCCTCTACTCTGCCCTGGTGAGTCCAGTTGTGGGCTCTCAAGTTTAAGAGAGAGACAGGGAACTGCTGGAGAGATGCCAACAGCAAGCTATGAGGATGATCGGGGAAAATGAACATCTCTGCTATGAGGAAAGGCTGAGAGCCCTGGGGCTGCTTAGTCTGGACAGGAGCAGGCTGAGAGGGGATCTGATCAATGTCTATAAATGTCTGAGGGATGGGCCTCGGGATGAAGGTGTCAAGTTCTGTGTGGTGGTGCTGAGTGATGGGACAATGGGCAGAAACTGGAACATGAGAAGTTCCACCTAAACATGAGGAGACAGTTCTTTGCTGTGAGGGTTAGGGAGCCCTGGAACAGGCTGCCCAGAGAGGTTGTGGAATCTTTCCTTCTCTGAAATGAGTTTGCCCTCATTGTCCCTTGTCCTGTCCCTGGACACTGAGAGCCCAGCCTCATACTCATAATCTCCACTTTTTAGATATTTCTATTAATTTAATAGGTCTCCTTTCAGTTTTTCAGGCTAACGAGGTCCAGGCCTCTCAGGTTCTCCTCATAAAAAGGATTGGTTCCATGAAAAGTGAAATGAAGTTTTGTGGCCTGACTGCTGCTGGACCAAACAGGGAGGAAGGGATTCTTTGCTGAAGGCCATGAATCCCCGATGAAGAAAACTACAGGAGGCTGCATAAGAGAACAAAATGAAGCAGGCTGAAACATTTAAACTGAAAATGCAAACAGCTATAAACATTATAAATGACTGGGGGAAAAAAGCAAAAAGCTGAAGAAGAGATTTTAGAATCTGCATGTTTTAAATGTAGGAAGCCAGAGGCGCCTGTAGGACAAACCCTCTGAGAATCCTGATCCTTTGTGCTATTGCTGCTGCCTCCTGAAGAGTTCACACAGTTCTGCCCGCTGAAAACATTCCCTTTCATGCACTTAGGAAACACAATCCCAGCATGTGAGAGGTTGGCAAGGTCCTCTGGAGATCATGCAGTCCACCCTCCCCAGCTAAAGCAGAGTCACCCACACCAGCTTGCCCAGGACTACAGTGTCCAGGTGGGTTCGGAATCTATCCAGGGAATGAGACTCCACAATCTCTCTGAGCAGCCTGCTCCAGGGCTCTGTCATCCTCATACCAAAGAAATTTTTCCTTATGTGAAAGTAAAACCTCCTGGGCTCTAGCTGGTACTCCCTGCCCTCTTGTCCTACCACTGGGCACCACTGAGAAGCATCCAGCCCTATCCTCTTGACCTCCCTCCTTTGAGAAGATCCCAATGCTGATCTTTCAGATCAGTGGCAATACCACAAGGACTAAAATCAAAGTGGAGTAGGGTGGGGCTTGTGCAATTTAGATAGGGAACCTGCTTTTGAAACCCAGGTCCAGCCCACTGCTACTTACTGCCTATCACAGAGCACTCTTGCAGTAAGAGGTGGATCCTTTCCCGGTGCAATACCAGGAGCTGCGCTCCAAGAGTGATCCAACACTTTGCAGTTGTTCCTGGGTATACAGTGTGCACAGAGAAGGCCCAGTGCAAAATAACCCCCATGAAATGCAGGAAGCATAAAGGGCACCAATGCCTTTGCCCTACCAACCTCCTCCTACTGCCCCACAACCCTTGCCAACATAGGCATTGCCTAGAGGATCCTGCTGAAGCCTGCTGCACCACCCAGACAGGGCACTAGCAGTGTGTCACAGATGTTCCACACACACCAGACCAGGTGAAACTAAAACTCAAGGAGCAGACTGAAGCCAAGGACAGGAGCTTACTCCAGCTGCTGACTCAGAGGGCTGGAAGCCGGGGTTGGTCAATACAGAGAAGGCTCAGGGGAGACCTTATTGACACAGAGCAGTACAGAAAGGGTGGCTGCAAGAAGGTTGGAGACTTCCTTTGTACACAGAGCTCGATGGGAAAGACAAGGGGGGATGGGGACAAGTGACTGCTGAGGAGAGTCCCATTGGGCTGCAGAAGGAAATATTTCCCGGTGGGAATGGTCAGCACTGGAATCAGCTCCCAAGGGAAGCAGTGGAGTCCCCTACCATGAACAGTTTGAAGATTCAGCTTGCCAGGCTGTTGTGCCATCTCATTCCAGCTGCACCCTCACCTCAAAAGGTTGGAGTAGATGACCCTTGGGGTCCCTCCCAACCTGGTGTTCTGTGACTCAGTGATCCTACTCTAGATGCTTACAAGTTTTGCTGCAGGTGGCAGGCATGCAACATGGATCTTCTGAAAGCCTCTGGTGTACCAGGTATCACCTTAAACCCTAAGACAACTAACACCAGCTTATCTTTACAGGCTGGACTAGGAGCTGTGGGATTTAACCTCTGTCAACATGGGGTTCAAGTAGACTGAAACCAACGTTCTACTTGTGGAGGAGCTGATGATTCACTGAGGGTACCACAACTTCAATTACAACTTTTCACCAGCCAAACTAATCAGATGGGATGGGATTAACCTCCCTTGAATTTAAAACAGCTTCAAGGCAGATAGCTACCTCTGAGCTAATTATCTAAATTACCTGTGCAGCTACACAAAGCAGCATCTATAGAGGCAGATAATTATAGCTACCCACCTTTAATTGAGATAAACTGTGTCCTAGAAATTATCTTTTTTCTTTACTAATTAGAAAGGAGACAGGCTTGGACACAGTCATCCACAGCACAGCCATCCAAAGCTTGCTGAGATGAATCCCGCATTTGTGTTGTGCAAGTGGTAAAGCAAAAGAGCACCAGTATGAGTGAGTTGTAGAATCATGGAATGCTTGGCCTCAGAAGGGACCTCCAAAGCTCATCCAGTCCAGCCCTGCTCCAGTCAGCATGGACATCGTCCACTAGAGCTGGTTGCCCAGAGTCATGTCCAGCCTCACCTTGAGTATCTCCAGGGCTGGGGCCTCAATCACCTTCCTGGGCAACCTGATGCAGTGTTTCAGCAGCCTCATGGTGCAGAACTTCTTCCTTACATCCAATCTCAATCTGCTCTGCTTTCATTTCAAACCACTGTCCCTTGTCCCATCCCTGCAGGCCTTTGGGAACAGTCCCTTTGCAGCCTTCTGGTATCCTCCTTCAGGTACTGGCAGGCCACTGTTAGGTCTTCCTGGAGCCTTCCCTTCTCCTCACTGAACACCCCTAGCTCACTCAGCCTGTCCTCATAGCAGAGGTGCTCTGGCCAGATCATCTTGGTGGCCTCCTCTGGACCCACTCTATCAGGTTCATGTGCCTCCTGTGTTGAGGGCTCCAGAGCTGGATACAGTACTCCAGGTGAGGTCCACCACACCACTGCAAGTGAATTGGTAGGCCCAGTAGCTTGAAAAATGTTTTCCTTTTTTTTTTTTTTTTTTNTTTTTTTTTTTTTTTTTTTTTTTTTTTTTTAATCCAGGGATTACATTTTAATTGGGGAAGGCAGGAAAACCCCAGATGGGATGGTACTACGTGGAAAGAAAAAGGAAAACCCCAGATGGGATGGGACTATATGGAAAGGAAAAAAAAGAGCACAAATAAAGGTTCACTCAAGTTGGAAAAGTCAGTCCAGTGGGGAGCACTGAAAGCAAACATTTACCATGGCATGGTATCAATACCTCACTGCTTGATGCACTCTAAATATAGGGGGAGAGTGGCAGAGCAAACACCACGGCACAGTATGGGCATTTATTAACTTGAGATCACAGTCCACTGCATTCTTGAAGACCAATGACAGTAAGGAGGGAAAAAAAATCAAGATGAAATTCCATCAGCAAATAAGCCAGAAATACAGATGAGAACTAGAAAACTCTGCTCTGCTGAAACCCCACCTGGAGAACTATGTCTAGTTCTGGTTCCCCCAAAATAAGAACATCAAACTGTTGGAGCAGGTCCAGAGGAGGCCACCAAGATGCTTAGAGGGCTAGAGAACCTCCCCTGTGGGGATAGGCTGGGAGAGATTGGACTGTTCAGCCTGGAGAAGAGAAGGCTCCAGGGAGACCTTAGAGCAGTCTTGCAGTGCCTGAAGGGGCTTCAGGAGAGCTGGGGAGGGACTTCTGACAAGGGTTAGGAGTGGCAGAACAAGAGGCAATGGCTTTGAGCAGGGAGAGGGGAGACTGAGACTGGAAATGAAGAAATTATTTCCAGTGAGGGTGGTGAGACACTGGAACAGGTTGCCTGGGGAGTCTATGGATATGCCCTCCCTGGAGGTGTTCAAGGCCAGGCTGGGATGAGGCCTTGAGCAAACTGGGCTGGTGGGAGGTGTCCCTGCCCATGGCAGGGGGTTGGAACTGGATTATCTTTAAGGTCCCTTCCAACCCAAGCCATTCTACCAACCCCAGGGCTCTCAGCATCTCCTCATCACATAGATGCTCCAGTCCCGTTGTCATTCTCATAGCCTCTTTTGGACTCTTCCCAGTAGTTTCCTGTCCTTCTTGAACTGAGATGCCCAGAACCAGACACAGTACTCCAGGTGTGGTCTGACCAGGGCAGAGTTGAGGGGCAGAAGAACCTCCTTTGAGGAGCTAATTCCAAATTGACCATAGAAGGAGTCCTCACCTCAAAGCCTACTAGTGATTAGCACAATAAAGCACCTGTAGCTGCTTTCATACAGCATCTGTGGACATGGATTTCTTCCAGGAGGTCACCCCCTGATCATAGGTGACCTAGCACTAGTGCTAGAAACAGGTTTAAACAAAATGTCCAAAAAGAGAGTTGGGAAAATGTCTGAGAGGGGTTCTTGGCCATTTGGAGATCTGACAGGGGACTCAGGACAAACCAGCTATGAGACGTGTCAGGACTTCACAAGTGAAGAAGCCTCATTTTAAGAAACTGTTACCTTCCTTTCTGACGAAGTTTAAAATGTCATAGAATCATTAGGGTTGGATAAGACTTCAAAGATCATCCAGGCCAACCTTCTACCCAACACCTCCATGAGCACTGAACCATGTCCCAAAGTATCACATCTACATCTTGAGCGCCTCCAGGTATGGGCACTCCACCACCTTCCTGGATAGCCTGTGCCAATCCCTGACCACTCTTGCAGCAAAGAATTTTTTTCCCCCATCTCCAACCTAACCCTCTCCTGCAATTTCAAGTCACTTCCTCTCCTTCTATCACCTGATCCTAGGGAGAAGAGCCCAACCCCTACCTCACTGCAGCTTCTTCTCAGGGCTGCCCTCAGCCTCCTTTTCTCCACACTAAACACCCCCATGTCCCTCAGCTGCTCCTCCCCAGCCCTGTTCTCCAAACCTTTCCCCACCTTTATTGCCCTTCTTTGGACCCACTCCAGCCCCTCAATGTCCTTCTTGGAGTGAGTGGCCCAAAACTGACCCCCAGACATGAGTGGGAGCATCCCAAGTGCTGACTCCAGGGTGACAATCCCTGCCCTGCTCCTGCTGGCCACACCACTGTTGATCCAGGCCAGGGTGCTGGTGGCCTTCTTGGCCAACTGAGCACATGCTGGCTCATCTGCAGCTGCTGTCTCTCAGCACCCCCAGGTCTTTCTTCACTGGGCAGTTTCCAGCCACTCTGCCCCAAGCCTGGAGCATTTGTGGGGGGTTTGTGATGCAGGTGCAGGACCCAGCCCTTGGCCTTGTTGAAGCTCATCCCAGTGGCCTCAGCCCATTGATCCAGCATGTTCAGATCTCTCTGCAGAGCCTTCTTACCCTCCAGCAGATCAACTCTCCTTCCCAGGTTGGTGTCATCTGCAAACCTACTGAGGGTGAATCTATCCCTTCATCCAGATCATTGATAAAGAGAACTGGTCCCAACATGTCCTTCTCCATGTGAACAGAAGATAATCTTAATGAATCAGGTTCTCCTAGCTATGATCATCGCTGCACTCAGACCACATCCATGTTTGTGGCCTGCATTTAGAGATAACAGGATAAATCTGTACATGCTAAGAAAGAAATCTTCTTTCTTAATCAAAAAGCATCTACAGCTAAGTAAGATTCCCAAGCAGGTATCACAGACAACAAGGTACATGGTGTTACTTCTGTGACTCTCCTTGATTCTTTCTGTGGTCAGCTTCCATTTTGCTTTTATACTCTTGAATCTGCTGCTACTGAATAATATTTAATGATCTTTTTGATATGGGGGATGAGGCAGCTCTCAGATAGCACAAGCAAAAGATGAACAGTGTCTGAGTTCTTGTTTCCTTTCGGGAAGGCCCTCTCAGCTCTCAAGGAGACACTGAGCCTTTTCTGTTGCCTTACACTTTCAGTTTCTGTACTTGGAGTTGCTTGGTTGTTGTTGTTGGCAGCACATCAATAGAAGTCATACTGTGGACTTATCCACTTGCTTTCTTGGCCACTTCACATTGCAGAATCCTTTGCTAAAGCTGCCAGGGAGAATAAGAGGATAAGTCAAGGCCACTGTGCTCTCTGATGCAGTGTCAGCAGCCTCCACACACAAGGAGCTGAAGCACTTCCACCAATCTTTGAAGTGGAGCAGAAAGGCGGAAAAAGCAGAGGGAAAGCAGGCAGGTTCCCTCTAACAAGAACTGCTCTGTTCTTGGTGCCCAAACTGCTCTCCAGCCGCTTCAGGGATTCCACAAACCAAAGTCCTCTGCTTGAAAGGAACAGGAATTTTTTTTAAGCAAGCATCCCTGGAGAGTTTTGGCAAAAAAGACAAGAAACACTAAGCAAAGACATGAAGAAGTTCTGTCCAGCAAGGTCTAGGACATTTCTCTTCAGCCCAGAAAATTCACCACAACATGGAAGGCTACCACAAGACCTTCCCTTGAGTTTCCCAAAGATCTTTCAATTCTCCTAAGCATATTACAGATAAAGGCATTCAGCTGGGAGTGGACAGAGAGAGAAGCTGCTCTGCAGCTTCCAGGCTTGTGCAGCCCAGAGAATCTGAAAGCATCGCTAGAAAGCCTTTCAGCCTCTCCTCAATCACTCTGTGAGATGAACATTCCACACACAGGAACTCAACTGACTGCTACTTCCACACAATCCAAACCCCAATGATTTGTGCTTAAACACAGCAGGAATTTGCCTGAGGAGAACACATAAGAAAAAATCTACATGAGAAATAGTTGCAGTTGTCTTCATTTCCTTCTTCTGAAGATTGCATGAAGTCACTGAAATGGAGAGGCAAAGTTTCAAGCCTCCCAAAATCTAATGCCACACAGAAGCCATCAATCAGCCCTGGCATGGAAAGAAACTGTATGGGGTCAGGACTTTCAACAGCATAGAACCAAGGAATTGTTTTGGTTGGAAAAGTCCTTTCAGACCATCCAGTCCACCCAGCCAGGCCATTCCATGATTCTGTGATAAGATTCTTTGTCAAGGGAAGCTGGGCAGGCACAGAGAGCCCCAGAAAAGTGTAGAAAGACACTAGAACACCAGAGCAGCCTCAGAGCTGCAGAGCCCCAGCACATTGCTCCCACCAGCAGTTGGCTTCAGCTTGCAGTACCTGCTCAGAAATCCTTCCCACACAGAGGTGCCCAGATTCAGATGTGGTGTGAAGGCCATGCTGGTGTCACAGGCCCAGCATAGGAAATGCTTAATCATAGAATGGCTTAGGTTGGAAGAGACATCAGAGATAATCTACTCCAACCACCCTGCCATGTGCAGGGACTCCTCTCATCTTGACTTGGTTGAACAAGGCCTCACTCAATCCCCCTGCCAGAGGAGGATCACCCAGGGCAGGTCACAGAGGAACACATCCAGGCAGGTCTGGAAAGTCTCCAGAGGAGACTCCACAACCTTTCTGGGCAGCCTGCTCCAGGCTTCCTGCACCCTCACACCAGAGAAGTTTTTCCTCGTGATTAAGTGTTCCAGCCTTCTGTGTTCCAGCTTGTACCTGTTGTTCCTTGTCCCATCACTGGGCACCACCACAAAGAGCCCAGCACCTTCATCCTGACACCCATTCCTCAGATATTGATAAACATTGATCAGGTCCCCTCTCAGCCTTCTCCTCTTCAGGCTGAGCAGCCCCAAGGCTCTCAGACTTTCTTCATAGAAGAGCACTGGACACACAAAGCACAACAACAGGCTTAGAGAAGCCCCTAAGCTGTTTGCTAGAGGCATGAGTTTCACCACTCACATGCACTTTTCCTGTCCTCTCACCCTAGGAATTGTTCGCTGCACCAAACCAGCACTGCAGGAACTGGGAATATGAACTTTCCACCTGTGAAGTTCAGCCAGCCAGCAGAACATTCTGTCTTTAGACAGTCACTGCTGCTAGGAAATGTAGGTCTCCAAACTGTGACAGGGTAAGCCCTGTATCACAGAATCATGGAATGGTTTAGGTTGGAATAGACCTCAAAGCTCATCCAGTTCTAACCCCCCATCATAGGCAGGGACACCTCCCACTAGAACAGGTCGCTCAAGGCCTCATCCAACCTGACCTTGAACACCTCCAGGGAGGGAGCAGCCACAACCTCCCTGGGCAACCTGTGCCAGTGTCTCACTGCTGTCACTGGAAAGAATTTCTTTCTAACATCCAGTTTAAATCTGCCAGTTTAAACCCATTACTCTTCATCCTGGCATTACAAGACCTTGTAAATAGTCCCTCCCCAGCCCTCCTGTAGCCCCCTTCAGATACTGGAAGGCTACTCCAAGGTCTCCTGGAAGCCTTCTCTTCTCCAGGCTGCAGAGCCCCAACTCTCATAGCCTGTCCTCATAGTAGAGCTGCTCCAGCCCTCTGGTGTGTGGGGAGAGTGTCCATCTTTACAGAAAGGAATTCAACCTTCTGCACAACTTAACCCAAAATGTGGTATTGCCATGTGGTCCTCTCCAGCTTCAGGCTGGACATCACAGTTATGGCATAGAACCCATAGCTCCTACCCAAAGTGTGGTTCTTTGCCTCCTCCACTCCTTACCCTCTTTTACCAGCACTGGCACTCATCTGGCTCAGCAACTTTCATGACTCAGAATGGAGGAAAAATGTAATTCAGTGTGGAAGAGTCAAATCTGATTCCTAAAGTACACAGATCAGTGTCATCATCAACTCAGACATATGGCACTTTATTTGGAATCACAGAATTGCTTTGGTTGGAAGAGACCTCCAAGATTACCGAGTCAAATCACCAACCCAACACCACCATGGCCAGCAAAACACTTCCCAAAGTGCCACGGCTACAGGTTTCTTAAACACCTCCAGGGAATGGTGACTCCACCACCTCCCTAGGCAGCCTGTTCCAGTGCCTCACCACTCTTTCAGTGAACTCTTCCTAAGAGGAGCATAGAGTTGCCTCATTTCCTACCTCAGCTTTCAAAACAGCTGGGCACATCTGTCATTTCTTTACCACCTGTTCAGAATCACAGAATTGTTTCAGCTGGAAAAGCTCTCTAAGCCCACTGAGACCAGCCACTGGCTTAATACCACCATGGCCATTAACCCATGTTTGCCAGTGCCATGGCCATGTTTCTCGAATACTCCAAAGCACACAGGACAGGACTGTCCTGTTTTGTTCACTCTGAACACTCTGATCTTTGTGTATCTTATGCTATGGAGAAGTTCCTGGGGCATGGAAGCTGGGGGAGTCAGCAGTTTGCCTCTATTGCTGCAGAGTTTCCTGGATTGGTTGGAAGAGACTTCAAAAATCATCCAGTCCAACCTACTACCCAACACCTCCATGAGCACTGAACCATGTCCCAAAGTGTCACACCTACATTCTTGAACACTTCCAGGGATGGGCACTCCACCTCCTCCCTGGACAGCCTGTGCTAATCCCTGACCACTCCTGCAGCAAAGAAATTTTTCCTCATCTCCAACTTAACCCTCCTCTGCACAATTTCAGGCCATTTCCTCTCTTTCTATTATCACCTGATTCTAGGCAGAAGAGCTCTGCCCCTGCCTCACTGCAGCCTTCTCTCACGGAGCTGTAGAGAGCAATGAGGTCTGCCCTCAGCCTCCTCAAACACCCCCATGTCCCTCAGCTGCTCCTTTCCAGCCCTATTCTCCAGACCTTTCTCTAACTTCACTGACCTTCTCTGACCATGCTTCAGCCCCTCAATGTCCTTCTTGGAGTGAGGGGCCTAAAACTGAACGCAGGATTCAAGGTACAGCCTCACCAGTACTGAGTACAAGGGCACAATCAGTTCCTTGCTCCTGCTGTCACACTACTCCTGATTCAGGCCTTTACACAGCCCCTTTTGCATTCATAAATCCCAAGCTCTTGCCCATCTAAGCCCCTAATTTCCTTATGTATCATCCCAAAGTGGAATCCCATCCCCTTGAAAGCTGCTGTTCTGTTTTGAATAACAGGAATCATTTTGGTTGGAAAGCCCTTTAAGCTCATCCAGTCCAACCAGTCTCTAACTCTACCAAGACTGGGGCTAAACCATGGCCCTCAGCACCACATCTCTGCCTTCTTGAAACACCTCCAGGGATGGGGACTCAACCACCTTTCCAGAGAGCATGTTTCAGGGGTTGAGAACTTTATCAGTCAACAATTTTCTTCTAATGGCAAATCTAAACCTTCCCTGCTGCAACATGAGTCCATTTCTTCTTGGCCTACCACTTGTTACTAGGGAGAAGAGACCAGCCCTCAGCCAGCTCCAGCCTCATTTCAGGGATTCGTAGAGAGACAGAAGTTCTCTCCTCTGTCTTCTCTCTTCCAGACTAAACAAAACTATTTTCCTCACCTGATCCTCACAAGACATCTCCTCCCAACCTCTTACCTTTAAGGTCTGAAAAAGCCAGAACAGAAAACAGCTTAAGCATGTGTAGGCAATTGCAACTAAAAGGTTTAAAGATGTTTCAGATATTATTACCACCCCCCC
>VWZI01008171.1:447067-481124 GCA_013396835.1 Psilopogon haemacephalus | reverse complement strand
CCGCCCCCACCCCACCCCGCACCGCCCCGCTCCGCCTGCGGGAAGAGCTGCCCTGCAGGCACCTTCTGCAGGTGTAAAGGGCCTGCGGTGGGGGGACAGGCAAGAGGATGGGGCCGGGCTCTTCTCAGTGATGCCCAGAGATAGGACGAGGGGTACAAGCTGGAGCCCAGGAGGTCCCACCTGAACTTACTTGGCGTGAAAGTGTTGGAGGCCTGGAGCAGGCTGCCCGGAGAGGTCGTGGAGTCTCCTTCTTTGGAGAGATTCCAAATCCACATGGACATTGTGATCCTGGGCAACCTGTCGTGGGTGATCCTGGTTTAGCAGGGAGGTTGGACTGGATGGTCTCCAGAGGTCCCTTTCAACCCACACTATGCACGGCTTCTGTGTTTCTGTGGCCTCAGCCTCCTGCTAGAACCTAGCCTCAGTGCTGCGAAAGCTATCGCCCTGTCCTCTGCTGCCTCCATCCCTTGGTAGCTAACAAGAGGATGCTTGGGCACCCTGCTCCTGTGGAGACACAGCAAAGAGAGAAAGTTGTGTGTTCATATCCACACTTGAGCTCCACAAAAGCCCAGAATGTGTGAATAATGCACAAACCTGGTGTCAGGACATCTAAACATGAAGAGGAACTTAGGATCATACAATCATAGAATCAGCTAGGTTGGAAGACACCTCCAAGATCATTCAATCCAACCTATTGCCCAGCCCTATCCAATCAACTAGACCATGGCACTAAGTGCCCCATCCAGGCTTTTCCTGAACATCTCCAGAGATGGTGACTCCATGTATTTTCCTACCAGTCTGGTGATGCTTTTCCTACCGTACTGATGCTTTCTATCTCTTGGGGACTGAAGTGGATATGGCTTCTCTAAAAGTTTTGGAGAAGGGGTATCAGTCACATTGCCACTGGGCATGCACAGGGTGGAGCAGGGTCCTACTGAAGGATAGGAGGTGCCACAGGTGTCCATTAGACTTTTTTTTTTTTTTTTTTTTTTTTTAATATAGTTTGATGACAATGTGGCTCTAGCAAGACTTGGTAAACTGGGGACAGAAGTGGATATGGCTTCTCTAAAAGTTTTGGATGGTGACTCCCTGGGCAGCCCATTCCAATCACTCCCTCTGTGAAGAACTTCCTCCAGCCTATTCCTTCAGCCTATACCTCCCCTGGCATGACTTGAGACTGTATCCCCTTGCTCTGTTTCTGGCTGCCTGGGAGAAGAGACTGACCCCAACCTGGCGACAACCTCTTTTCAGGTAGTTGTAGACAGCAATGAGGTCACCCCTGACCCTCCTATTCTCCAGGCTAAACAACCCTTCATTAAACAACTTCACTTTGAAGGTGAAAGAGGCTTCCAGAGAGGTTTTGGAGTCTCCATCGCCACGCTGATTTGACATCTGCCCAGATGTTGTCCTGTGCAGCCTGCTCTAGGTGAAGCTGCTCTGGCAGGGGGATTGAACTAGATGATCTCCAGAGATCCCTTCCAACCCTCGCCATACTGGGATTCTGTGACTGAAGTGTTGTGAATTCAGACCAGCCACGTGGCACTTCATCAAGTAGAATCAAAAGCTTGTGACCACACATTTCTGTTTCCAGCAAGAATAGGCACCAAAGAGTCATAGAGTCATGTTGGTTGGTAAAGACCTTCCAGGACATTCTCTAACTGCCAAGGCTGGGACTAAGCCATGGCCCTCAGCACCACATCTCTGCCTCTTTCAAACACCTCCAGGGATGGGGATTCAACCACCTCCCTGAGCAGCCTGTGCCAGTGGTTGGAGAGCCCTTGCAGTGAAGAAGTTTCTTGTAATATTTAACCTAAACCTCCCCTGGTGTGACCTGAGACCATTTTTTCTTGTCATGTAAGCTTTTTTTGGTTGTGCTTTAATAAAAGGTTTGTAGTATTTTTTTGTTTTTGTTTTTTTTAGGCAAGCTGTCTGGGGACAATGTTGCATTTATTTAATACAACTTTCTGCATTGAGCTAAAGGCAGGGTTGACAAGATTCCAGCCTTCACAGGACTGCTGTCCCAGCTTGCAAAGCTTTTCTTTTTCAGAGGATGAAGTTAAAATTTGTCAGAATCCACCTGGCTTCAGACTGGCTCCATGAATGCTTCCAGTTTCATGGACCCAAGAGAAACAACATTGTGCAAGTAACACACTGCTTCATACTGTGCTCTCTCTTCCTCAGATGGAATCATAGAATAATGGAAGAGACCTTTAAAATCAGGTCCAACTGTAAGTCAACTCCCAAGACTGCAAGAAGAGGCAAAGCACTGAAGAGCAATCACACACCACCACAGAAGATACATTCTTCTATACATTTGGAAGCTGCAACCCGTGAAGCTGTCTCTTGTGGCAAGCTGCTTGGACTGACTCCTTAGAATCATAGAAGAGACCATTGAGATTGAATTCAACCTTCTCACTTGCTCCCTGTGATAGGACAAGGAGCAATGGATACAAGCTGCAGCACAGTAGGTTCCACTCCAAGACAAGAGGGAACTTCTTGACTGTAAGGGTCCCAGAGCACTGAAACAGGCTTCCCAGAGAAGTTGTGAAGTCTCCTTCTCTGGAGACTTTCAAGGCCTGTCTAGATGCATTCCTGTGTGACCTGATCTAGATCATATGGTACTGCTCTGGCAAAGGAGTTGGACTCGATGGTTTCTTAGTGTCCCTTCCAACCCCTGACATCCTGTGAGCCTGTGATCTTGTGAACTTTCAAACTAAGACCACCAAGGCTATTAAACCATGAAAAGACAGCTAAAGTATCCCAGATCAAAGAGATGACTCCCTGCTATTTCCCAACAACTCCTCAGCAAACCAAAAAAACCCCCCCCCCCCCCTTTTACTGTCCTTCAAGACTTTGAAACTAGCTTATCTTGTAGGATGCTGTATGTGCTCTGTCACTCTGGCATATGGCATGCAAAACTTGTGCTCTGTTTTGCCTGATCTTTAGTTTTCTTTTCAATACTGGGAAGAGAATTTCTGTTCCCAGGTGCTGACCACTAAAACCACCTAAGGTAAAATGCTACCATGCCTCTAGGCACAGACTCATATTCACAGATTGCAGCGGGTTGCAAGAGGTCCTCAAAGCTCATCTTGTCCAATCCCCCTGCAGGCAGCAGGGACACCTCCAACTAGAGCAGACTGCACAGGACCACATCCAGTCTGAATGTCTCTAGGAACAGGGCCTCAGCCACAACCCTGGGCAACCTGTTCCAGTATTTTACCACCCTCTTTGTGCAGAACATCATCCTGACATCTAACCCAACTCTGCTCCGCTCCATTTCCAAACCATTGTCCCTCACCCTATCCTTACAGGCCCTTCTAAACAGTCCTGCCCCAGCATACCTATAGGTCCCTTTTGCATATGGAAATGCAGCTCTAAGGTCTATCCAGAGAAGTCTTCTCTCCAGGCTTAACAGCCCCAACTCTTTCAGCCTGGCTTCATAGGAGAGGTTCTCCAGGCCCCTGGTCATCTTTTGTGGCACTCCTCTGGACCCAATCCAGCAGGTCCATGTCTCTCTGTGTCTCATAGCTAGACACAGGACTGCGGGTGAGGTCTCCCTAGAGCAGAGAGAGGGGTGAGATCCCCTCTCTCTATCTCTGGCCATGCTGCTTTGGATGCAGCCCAAGCTACCATTGGCTGTCAGTGCCCACTGATTACTCATAAGCAGCTTCTCACCCACCAGCACCCCTAAATCTATTTCTGCAGGACAGCTCTCAATCTCATCACCCATCCTGTCCTTCAGACCTATCAACCACACCGCTCAGCCTGCACATTTGCTGAGGGTGCCTTGATCTCCCTGTTTATAGCATTGACAGAGATATTGAAAAGCATTGGTCTCAGTACAGGCCCTTGAGAGACACCACTTGTCACCCATGAAACCTTAATTTTAAATTGTTCTAATAAACAGACACCATTCTGTTTCATGACACTAAAACTGTGCTTCCTTCCCAGAGCCACATACAGGCAGGGCATGTGCAGACAGTCAGGACCTTTTATTCTGAATATCTGTAGCAGCAACCACAGCAACAAAAAAATCCACTTAGAAACCTGTAAGGAATCGTCAGGATTGCTGGTAAAGCTCTGAGAACCTGGCACTGAGGACATCCTAGAAAAGAAGATTTTTACCCTAAAATGATTTAAAATTTGAGGGAACAGGTATTTCTACCTTTTGTGTTTTCAAAGAATCACAGAATAGTTTTGGTTGAAAAATATATTGAAGATCATAAAGTCCAACCATTTTCTAACTGCTCTGTGCATCTTTCCTGTGTTTATGGAGAAGGAATTCTAACATCACTGTAAAACAAACAAGGATATGAAAAAATAATTACTTCAGAATTACAGAGTCATGTTAGGGATTGGAAGGGACGTCCAGAAATCATTCAGTCCAGCCCCACTGCCAGAGCAGGGGCAACCAGGGTAGGTCTCACAGGAACACATCCAGGTGGGTTTGGAAAGTCTCCAGAGAAGGAGACTCCACAACCTCTCTGAGGACCCTGCTCCAGGCCTCCAGCACCCTCACACTGACAGAGTTTCCCCTTGTGTGCCCATGGCACCTCCTCTGCTCCAGCTGGCACCCCCTCTGCTCCAGCTGGCACCCAGTCCCCCTTGTGCTGCCCTTGGCCATCCCTGAGCATAGTCTGGCTGCATCCTCCCAATACTGCCCTGCACATCTTTAGCACAGCAATGAGGGCAGCCCTCAAGCTCCTTTGCCCCAAGCTCCAAGCCTCAGCTCCCTCAGCCTGGCCTCACAGGAGATATCCCACTGTCTGCAGCAGCTTGTGGGCCCTGCAATGGACTCTCTCAAGCAGTTCCCTGAGGTCTTTCTTGAGTTGAGGGGCCCTGAGCTGGACATGGTGTGTCCACCAGGCCCCTCCTGGTGGCCACAGATGTGGCCTCACCAGGAAAGAGGAAAAGGTCAAGAGAACCTCTCAACCTACTCACCACAGCCTATCTAACAGGCAGAAACCTGTATCCAAAATAAAATTACTCCAGTGTTGCAAGATCTTTTGCCTGATGTTTTCCTTCTGATGAAGATGTTTTGGCCACATCAATTGTTGAGGACCTCACAAACTGTTTAGTTGCCATTAAGCACAGCAGTGTTCGTCAATCAGACAGAGCTCGACAAAACAAGCAATGGAACCTGAATTCCCTATGGCTCATTTACCAGGGTAAAAGATCTATAAAGATTGCGTGCTGGGTATCCAAAGTCATAAAAATGCCTGGAAAATATGCATGCACCAGATAGCATAGCCTTTCATAAAGTCATGCAATGATTAAGGTTGGAAAAGCCCTCCAAGATCATCCAGTCCAACCAACACCACATGGTCACTAAACCATGTAACCAGATGCCATGGCCACCTCCAGGGATGGGGACTCCACAACCTCTCTGGGCAGCCTGTGCCAATCCCTGACCACTCTTGCAGCAAAGAAATTTTTCCTAATCTCCAAACTAACCCTCCCCTGGCACAATTTCAAGACATTTCCTCTCCTGTCATTGTCTGATGCTAGGGGAAAGAGCCCAAATCCCACCTCACTGCTTTCAGGGAGTTGTACAGAGCAATGGGTTCTCCCCTCAGCCACTTCTTTTCCAGGCTAAACTCCCCTGGCTCCCTCATCTACTCCTACCCAGACCCTTCCCTAACTTTGTCACCTTTCTCTGGACACACTCCAGCCCCTCAATATCCTACCTGGAGTGAGATCCACTTACGGATCTTTAATGTATGTGACCTCAGTTTTCAATAGCATCTTGTTCTAGATGGCCAGAAAATCAATGCCATATTTAAAAAACAAAGATCTTCAGGTGCTTACTTCTTCTTGTCCTTGTTGTTTTTATTGTTGTATTTCCTGGAACTTTCCAGATAAATGTAATTAACTAGAGAATTCCCCAAGAAAGGAAGGAACACTTTAACAATGTATTGATCAGGAGGATTTAATTAGCATGACAAAGGCCAAGGAAAACAATGGACTTTGTCCGTTGGAATATGGCTCTTTCATAAGCAGCTCTTTGAAGAAGCTGCTTGTTAGCATATTGCTATATTTTGCCCAGGAGCTCTCCTGCCAGGCTTAGTCAAGTGTCATTAATATTAGAAAATTTATGGCAAAAACTGTAACTGTAATTATAGGGCTGGATTATTTGAAAATTAAAAGGCTGCCTTTAGCTGTACTAAAAGAGCACTCAGAGGAGACCTTGTAAGAATCTTATTTCTCCTTAAATCCCACAAGATGGAATCAATTTCTATTTTAATTAATAGCTTATTTGCCAGTAATTTACAATTCAGTGTGTAGCCTTGACTCTTAGCACCTCTAAATATTCATTCCTAACAGTGGGGAAATTATTTTCCAGTATCAGAGAGAGGTCTGTGGCACAGGATTTTTTTTTTGTGAGCCACTGATGACTTTGGGAATTGATCCATGTGGCACATTCTCCTTCTGCAAGAATCACAGAGTCATAGAATTGTTTCAGTTGGAAAAGCCCTCCAAGATCATCCAGTCCAACAACCTACCAAAAACCACCACGGCCACTAAACCATGTCCCCAGGTGCCATGGCCACAGGTTTCTTGAACACCTCCAGGGATGGGGACTCTACAACCTCTCTGGGCAGCCTGTGCCAATCCCTGACCACTCTTGAAGCAAAGAAATTTTTCCTAATCTCCAACCTAACCTTCCCCTGGCACAATTTCAGGCCATTTCCTCTCCTGTCAGTGTCTGATGCTAGGGAGAAGAGCCCAGCCTCCACCTCACTGCAACCTCCTTTCAGGGAGCTGTGTAGAGCAATGAGGTCTCCCCTCAGCCTCCTCTTTTCCAGGCTAAACACCCCAGCTTTCTCAAGCTACTCCTCCCCAGCCCTGTTCTCCAGACCCTTCCCCAGCTTTGTCTCTCTTCTCTGGACACACTCCACCCCCTCAATGTCTTTCCTGGAGTGAAGAGCCCAGAACCGAACCCAGGATTCAAGGTGCAGCCTCACCAGTACTGAGTAGCTTTGTCTGCTTGTAGTATGGATTATGCCTTAATAATTTCTACATTTGTTAGCAATGTGGGCATGGGTGTATGGCTGAAAGATATAAAGGGATGTTTATTAGAGAACTTCTTCCTTAGAATCTCCCATTTTATGTCTCCATTCTCAGCTGTTCTGCATCCAGCAATTCCAGCTCTTTCCTCTGCTCCACGGTTAAAACAGAGCCCTGCATCCAAGAGGTGTTGAAAGATGACAAACCCACACAGCTACACTTCAGCTCCAGCTTCAGGAGGCTACCTGAGGATTTGAGTTGCTGCTGTGAAGGAACAGCACCTTGAGATGAGTGCAGGTTATACCCAGCAAAACACTGACCTGCTTCTCTGAATGCTTATGTTAACAAACATAATTAATTGCTTACAGAATGTGAGGCCCCAGAAAAGGAAGTTCAAGCAAGCAGTGCTGTAGCCAAGGCTCTGCAAAGAAGCTTTCAGATTTGCAGAGCCTGCTGGCACTTCCCAAAGCGGCATGGCCAATGTCAGCCGGGTGGGTGCCACTGAAAACACAGCAGGGTAAATACTGAAAGGTCAGCTCCCCTTTTGTGCCACTGCTGTGTGCCTGTTCCTCGGCCCTCCTGCTCCACACAGACCTGTATCTGTATGTGTGCAAGCATACATCCTTACACTGCTGCCAGTGTCTGCTGCTCCTAACGCACCAATATTTATCTATGCAAACCAGCCAGTTCTGGAGGCTGTGCACTGCAGTACTCCTGCCCTACAGTTCATAGGATCACAGAATGTCAGGGGTTGGAAGGCACCTCCAGGGATCACCCAGGCCAATCCCCCTGCAAAGCAGGATCACCCAGGGCAGGTAACACAGGAACATATCCAGGTAGGTTTTGAAGATCTCCAGAGGAGACTCCACAACCTCTCTGGGGAGCCTGCTCAAGGCCTCCAGCAGCCTCACACTAAAGAAGTGTCTCCTTATGTTGTGGTGGGACCTTCTGTGATGGATTTTACGTTCATTGCCTCTTGTCACTGTGTATCACTGAGCAGAGCCTGGCTGCATCCTCCTGATAGCCACCCCTCAGATATTTATAGACATTGATCAGGTCCCCTCTCAGCCTTCTCCTTTCCAACTAAACAGCATCAGGGCCTTCAGCCTTTCCTCTTAAGAGGGATGCTCCAGGCACTTCATCATCATCATAGTTCTCTTCTCCTTGCCTTGTAAAACTGAAATAAAGGATCAGGTCTTTCCTGATGTGATGAGAACTTTGGAATCAGGTTATCTTTGCAGTAGTATCTGACAAACACAAGGATAGATTTTGTGAAGCCCTATGGTCTTCTCTGATCAGTCATAGAAACATAGAAACATAGAATGGTTTAGGTTGGAAGAGACCTCAAACTCATCCACTTCCAACCCCCCATCATAGGCAGGGACACCTCCCACTAGAACAGGTCGCTCAAATCCTCATCCAGTCTGGCCTTGATCACCTCTAGAGAAGGAGCAGCCACAACCTCCCTGGGAAACCTGTGCCAATGTCTTACCACCCTCACTGTGAAGAACTTCTTCTTAACATCCAGTTTAAATCTCCCCTCTGCCAGTTTAAACCCATTTCTCCTCATCCTGTCATTACAAGACCTTGTAAATAGTCCCTCCCCAGCCCTTCTGCAGGCCCCCTTCAGATACTGGAAGGCTACTACATGTTCTCCTTCTCTTCTGCAGGCTGCAGAGCCCCAACTCTCCTAGCCTGCCACCAGTGGCAGCTCACGGCAGAGGCAGGGTCCTGCCAGCTCAGGGGTAGTGAGCAGGAAGCCAGGATGGTCCAGGCCAAGGAGAGCCACATCCAGGTGCCACCAGCTCTCTCATATGGACCTAACGGAGTTGGGGACTGTGTGAGCTTTCTGGGCACTCCATGCAAGTCCTCCCAAGACAATGTGTCCAGTGCCAGTGTATCGTGGGCATGAAGAACCCAGCCAATCCCAGTCCCAGATCTCAGAGAGGGCTTTCCCACAAGTCAGTACCCATGTGGGAAAAGGCCTTTTGCTGCTCCACGTTCAAGCCCGCAAAGGGGAGGGGAAAGCTGTTGAAGCCTTCTTCTTCTTCTTCTCCCATTCAAACTTCACTGAAGGATGTGGGGGGAAGGGAGTTTGGCACGCTCCACTACACCCTCATCCTGGCACTCCCACCCCTTGTCAAAAGTCCCTCCCCAGCTTTCTTCTAGCCCCTTCAGGCACTGTAAGGCTGCTCTAAGGTCTCCCCAGTGGCCTCTCCAGACTGAACAGACCCAACTCTCCCAGTCTGTCCCCATAGAGGAGGTTCCACAGCCCTCTGATCATCTTCATGGCCTCCTCTGGATCCTCTCCAGCAACGCCAGGTTCTTCTTGTGCTGCCTTCTCACCAGAACTGGAGGCAGTGCTGCAGGTGAGGATTAAGCAGAGCAGAGCAGAGCAGAGGGGCAGAATCCCCTCCCTTTGCTGCTGCTCTCCCTGCTTTGGCTGCAGCCAGCACACAGCTGGCTCTGGGCTGCCAGAGACCAGTGCTGGCTTCTGGGCAGTTTGGCACCAACAGACACCCCTAGGTCCTTCTCCTCCAGGCTGCTCTCAGCCACTCCTCACCCAGCCTGGATTTGTGCTTGAGAATCATAGAATCATAGAATGATAGAATGGTTTAGGTTGGAAGAGACCTCAAAGATCATCCAGTTCCAACCCCCCACCATAGGCAGGGGCACCTCCCACTAGATGAGGTTGCTGAAGGCCTCATCCAGCCTGGCCTTGAACACCTCCAGGCAGGGGGCAGCCACAACCTCCCTGGAGAACCTGTTCCAGTGCTTCACCACCCTCACAGTGAAGAATTTCCTCCTAACATCCCGTTCAAATCTCCCCTCTGCCAATTTGAACCCATTCCCCCTCGTCCTGTCATTACAAGACTTTGTGAACAGTCCCTCCGCAGCCTTCCTGTAGCCCCCTTCAGATAGTGGAAGGCCACTCCAAGGTCTCCTGGAAGCCTTCTCTTCTCCAGGCTGAAAAGTCCCAACTCTCTCAGCCTGTCCTCATAGCAGAGGTGCTCCAGCCCTCTGATCATCTTTGTGGCACTCCTCTGGAGTCTCTCCAACAGTTCCATGTCCTTGCTGTGCTGGGGGCTCCAGAACTGGATGCAGTACTCCAGGTGGGGTCTGACAAGAGCAGAGTAAAGGGGGAGAATCACCTCCCTTGACCTGCTGGCCAGGTCTGATTGTCCAGACCCAAGTGCAGGACCTTGCACTTGGCCTTGTCAGACTTCATGAAGACTATTTTGGCCTTATTCAAGTCCCTCAGGATGGACACCTTTCCTCCAAATGGGCCAAATGCCCACCAAAGCTGCTTTTTCACTCCCCTTTTCAGATGGACGGGGAGAGAGGAAAATATAACAAAAGGCAGTCATAAGACAGAAACAATTTAATTTCTCCAAGCTGGTGAAACATGGGTTTGATGAGTGGACCACCAGATGGATAAAGAACTGGCTTGATGGCCGCACCCAAAGAGTGGCTGTCAATGGGTCCATGTCCAAGTGGAGGCAGTGACAAGCGGAGTCCCTCAGGGATCAGTCCTGGGACCAGTCTTGTTCAACATCTTTGTGGGTGACATGAACAAAGGCATTGAGTGCACCCTCAGCAAGTTTGCTGATGACACCAAGCTGTGTGGTTCACCAGACATGCTGGAGGGCAGGAATGGCATCCAGAGGGACCTGGACAGGCTGGAGAGGTAGGCACAAGCCAACCTCATGAGGTTCAACAAGGCCAGGTGCAAAGTCCTGCATCTGGGTCAAGGCAATCCCAAGCACAAATCCAGGCTGGGCAGTGACTGGCTGGAGAGCAGCCCTGAAGAGAGGGACTTGGGGGTGCTGGTGGAGGAGAACCTCAACATGAGCCAGCAGTGTGCACTTGCAGCCCAGAAAGCCAACCAGAGCCTGGGCTGCATCAGGAGAAGTGTGGCCAGCAGGTCGAGGGAGGTGATTCTCCCCCTCTGCTCCGCCCTGGTGAGACCCCACTTGGAGTACTGCATCCAGTTCTGGAGCCCCTATTACAAGAGGGATGTGGACATGCTGGAGTGTGTCCAGAGAAAGGTCATGAGCATGATCAGAGGGCTGGAGCACCTCTGCTATGAGGACAGACTGAAAGAGTTGAGGCTGTTCAGTTTGGAGAAGAGGAGGCTCCCAGGTGACCTTATTGTGGCCTTCCAGTATCTGAAGGGGACCTACAGAAAAGCTGGGGAGGGACTTTTTAGGCTCTCAGGTAGTGACAGGACTAGGGGGAATGGAGCAAAGCTGGAGGTGGGGAGATTCAGACTGGATGTGAAGAGGAAGTTCTTCACCATGAGAGTGTTTAAGCCCTGAAACAGGTTGCTCAGGGAGGTGGTTGGGGCCACTTCCCTGGAGGTGTTTAAGGCCAGGCTGGGTGAGGCTCTGTCCAGCCTAATCTAGGGTAGGGTGTCCCTGCCCGTGGCAGGGGGGCTGGAACTAGATGATCCTTGTGGTCCTTTCCAACCCTGACTGATTCTATGATTCTGTGATTCTATAATGACAATGACAAGTGATAGACTGGCATGGAAAGGAGAGCATAGAGAGAGATTTTAGTCTCTGCTTCCCATCAGCAGGACAATGTTTGGTCTCAACAAGCAGAGCTCTCTACACTTGGTGGTTCCTCATAGAGTGGCTTATGTTGGAAGGGACCTCAGAGATCATCTACTCCAACCTCCCCACCATGGGCAAGGACATCTCTCAACTAGACTCAGATGCTCAAAGCCTCACCCAACCTGGCCTTGAACACCCTCAGGGAGGAGGCAGCCACAGCCTCCCTGGTCAACCTTTTCCAGAGTCTCACCACCCTCACACTGAAGAACTAATTCCTCAGCTCCAGTCTAACCCTGCTCTCCCTCAGCTTCAAACTTTTTCCCCTTCTCCTGTCTTTAGATGCCCTCAGAAAATTTTTCTCTGCAGCCTTCCTGGAGGCTCTCTTCAGCTACTCGAAGGCAGTCTAAAGTCCCCCTGGAGTCTTCCCTTCTTCAGGCTAAACACCCCCAGTTTCCTCAGCCTGTCCTCACAGCAGAACTGATCCAGCCCTTGGATCATCCTCATGGCCTCCTCTGGACTCACTCTAGAAGTTCTGTGTCCTTCCTCTGCTGGGGACACCAGAACTGGAGACAGGATTGGAGGTGAGGTCTCAGCAGAGCAGAGCCAAGGGGCAGAATCCCCTCTCTTGCTCTGCTCCCCACATTTCTCTGGCTGCAGCCCAGCACACAGCTCCCTGCTGGGCTGCATGAGGGCACTGCTGGCTTCTGGGGAGCTGCTCAGCAACCAACAGCCTCAAGGCTTTTTCTTCAGGGCTGTTGTCAACCCACTCTGCACCCAGCCTGTGGTGGTGACCCAACTGACACTGGGTAAATTCCACCTCCCTGCTTTCTCTCCTCAGCCAGGTTTTCACTTCAGAGCACTTCCTGACATCAAGACCACCCATTCCTTGTCATACAATAAAGCTTTGGGAAAATGACCTGTCAGCAAGGCTCACAGCTAGACCTAACTAATCATTAGAAACATAACTGACATTTTCAAGTGTTCCAAAATACGAGTTAGAGAAAGATGCACTGAGGGAGCTATAGAATGCATTATTTCCAGGTGTAGCATGGTTCCTTAAGAGAAAAAAAAAAGTGCTGGGAAAGCAGTTTTCTTCCAAGATTTTAAGATAGTTTAAGGGGCAGGGGCACAGAAAGTAAACAGTGGTAAGTGCAGTGAAGATGGTTTGGCATTGGAAATGTCTACAGAGATTGGTGCTCATTTTAAAGAGTTTCTATAAGACTCTTTAATTGGGATGTGAAGATTTCCATGTGTGGCAGACAGGTTGGATGGGGCCTTGAGCAACCTAGTTTAGTAGGAGGTGTTCAGCCTGGAGAAGAGAAGGCTCCAGGGAGACCTTAGAGCAGCCTTCCAGTACCTGAGTGAGCTACAAGAAAGCTGGAGAGATACTTATTGCAAGAGTTGGGAGTGACAGGATGAGGGACAATGACTTTGAGCTGGAAGAGGGGAGACTGAGCCTGGAGGTGAGGAAGAAACTCTTTCCAGTGAGGATGGGGAGGCACTGTAACAGGATGCCTAAGGAGTTTGTGGTTGCCCCCTCCCTGCAGGTGTACAAGGTCAGGTTAGATGAGGCCTTGAGCAACCTGGACCAGTGAGAGGGGCTCCCAACCATAGCAGTGGGGATGTAACTAAATTATTGTTGGAACTAAGGGATTGTTAAGGTCCCTTCCAACCCAAACCATTCTGTGATTCTATGATTTAAAACATTAAATATTTCTGTGAAATATTTCTGTTCTGCTTCACAATTCCCATATCAAACTGTTTACCCAGCTCCCATGCCTCGCCAGGCTGGTGTTTAAAATACAGAGCCTTTGTCAGTTTTTGGAAGTATCTCCAAGCCTACTTCCAACCTTCCCTTCCATATGAGTGTCTGCTCAGCAAGTTTGCTGATGACACCAAACTGGGAGGCTTGGCTGATCCAGCTGAAAGCTGTGTGGCCATCTAGCAAGACCTGAACAGACTGAGAGCTGGGCACAGAGGAACATAATGAGGTTCAACAAGGACAAGTGCAGAGTCCTGCACCTGGGGAGGAATAATAAACTGCAGCAGGACAGGCTGGGAGGTGATCTGCTGGAGAGCAGCCCTGTGGAAAGGGACCTGGGAGTGCTGGTGGGTAACAAATTATCTATGGGACAGCAATGTGCCCTGGTGGCCAAGAAGGCCAATGAAGAGCTGGAGTGTATTATGAAGAGTGTGTCCAGCAAATCAAGGGAGGTTCTCCTCCCCCTCTGTAGTGGGTTTGCAGTTACCTGCCACCCCACCTTTTATAAACCCCGGCTAAAACTCAGAAAAACACTGGAAGTTAATAAATGAAGCTTTATATTTACAGCAATGCAAATATACAAGCAAATATTTACAAGATATAACAGATATTTACAGATATATACAGTGAAAAGGTAATACAGACACCACACCCCTCCCAGAGACCAAAATCCCAAGAGAGGGTAACCAAACACACCCCTACCACCTTTCCCCCCTTCTCCAGCCTTATCTCACCACCTGTTGATGCTGCAGATAAGCTGAAGATCAGAGAGATTAGTGGTAGGAGAAAAAGTTAGTAGTTTTACTCTGAATTAGCCAGCAAGACCGAGAGACAAAAGGAGAGATCATGCCAGAGAAGCAGCCGCTGCCAGACCCAGACTGAAGCCCTCTGCTAATCTGACTGTTTTGAGAACACTTCTTAAAACAACCTTTTTTTTCTTCTCAGCAAAACTCAGTGAAGTTTAACCCTCTCTCAGCCAATAGTCTAATTTCTCACTCAAATTCTCCAATTAGCTCAAACCAACACACCCTCTACTCTGCCCTGGTGAGAACTCATCTTGATTAGTGTGTTCAGTTTTGGCCTCCCCAGTTCAAGAGGGACAGGGATCTGCTGGAAAGAGTCCAGCAGAGGGCTGTGAGGATGATTAGGGGACTGGAGCACTGCCTGATGAGGAGAGGCTGAGGGACCTGGGACTTTTTAGTCTGGAGAAGAGAAGACTAAGAGGGGGTTTAATAAATGTTTATAAATATCTGAGGGCTGGTCAGGAAGGTGGGGACAAGCTCTGCTTGCTTGCTCCCTGGTATAGGATAAGGAGCAACGAGTGTAAGTTGCAGCATAGGACGTTCCAGCTCAACACAAAGAGGGGATGTCTCTAAGGGTCCCAGAGCATTGGAACAGGCTCCCCAGAGTGGTGGTGGAGTCTCCTTTTCTGGATGCTTTCAAGGCCTGTCTGGATGTGTTCCTGTGTGACCTGACCTAGACTGTATGGTCCTGCTCTGGCATGGGGTTGGACTGGATGATCTCTTTGGGTCCCTTCCAACCCCTGACATCCTGTGAGCCTGTGATGAGATGCCAAATCTGTTTGGGACGCATTTTTTATTTCCGGGACTGTAGATATTCTTCAAACCAGACTTTGGACCTCTGCTGATTTAGTGTTTACCCTCCTGTCACCCTTGCTAACACAAGCCAAGGCAAGCTGCACACGTCCTGTCAAAGTGGAAAGCATCCAGTTGCCCTGGGAAGCCCTCAAGAAGGCCAACTGGCAGCTCAGATCTTGTGAACAGCCACCTCTTCTTGATAGAACATTTTTTAAAATGCCCAGGCAGAACATTTTGAAGCATTTCCAGAGGGCTTGGGTAAATACCCCTTGCCTGGTTAGATATCATGAACTGAACATAAGGAATCCACTGAGCTTAACAGTAAAGTATGGAAATAGGTTTGGGCAGGATTCACAGAATCACAGAATTAAGCAAGTTGGAAAAGACCTCCAAAATCATCGAGTCCAACCTATCACCTAACCCTTCTAATTAACTAACTCATGGCACTAAGTGCCTCATGCAGCTTCCTCTGAAACACCTCCAGGGATGGGGAATCTGCCACCTCTCCAGGCAGCCCATTCCAATGCCAATCACTCTTGCTGTGAAGAACTTCTTCCTAACATCCAGTTTGATCCTGCCCTGGCACAGCTTGAGGCTCTGTCCTCTTGTTCTGTTATTGGGTTCCTGGCAGAAGAGACCAACCCCACCTGGCTACAATCTCCCTTCAGGTAGTTGTAGAGAGCAATGAGGTCTGCCCTGAGCCTCCTCTTCTCCAGGCTGCACACCTCCAGCTCCCTCAGCCTCTCCTTACAGGGCTGTGCTCCAGCCCCCTCACCAGCCTTGGTGCCCTTCTCTGGACACGTTCAAGCACCTCAGCATCTTTCTTAAATGGAGGGGCCCAGAACTGGACACAGGACCCAAGGTGTGGCCTAACCAGTGCTGAGTACAGGGCCAGAATGACCTCCCTAGTCCTGATGTCCACACTGTTCCTGAGTCATGCCAGGATGCCATTGGCCTTCTTGGCCACCTGGGCACACTGCTGGCCCATGTTCAGCTGTCGACCTGTGTCCCCAGGTCCCTCTCTGCCTGGCTGCTCTCCATCCATTTTGTCCCCATCCTGTAGCACTCCATGGGGTTGTTGTGGCCAAAGTGCAGAATCTGGCACTTGGACTTGTTAAAACTCCTGGCATTTAAAACTCATTTAAATGGAGCTTCTTCCAGACTGAAGTCATTACCCAGAGCCGGAACTCTAATTTTATATCATCACCTTCTTTCCATTCCTACAAGAATTTAGACATTGGAATGAACTCTCAAAGAAGTTTAGACATTTGATAGTTTCAAGGCCCAGCTTGTGAGTGTGCTGGGCCAGCTCATTTAAATTCTGTTCTTACCCTGAGAGTTTGGACTGAATGATCCTCGAGGTTCATTTCCAACCTATTGTATGAACCTGTGAATTGTCCTTCGGGTCAGGGCTGTAGTACAGTTGGTAGTTCTTAAATGTACCACTCCTGTCTCTGGCTGTCACTATTCCTTCCAGGGCTGCTGAATAAGACACTTCATTTGCATTTATTAGTTAGTGCCTTTTTACTCTGCCTTTCTGTCTTTTTAAATAAGGCTTTTAAATGAAAACTTCCCCTGTCCTTTCATTACTTATTGATGTTTTCATGGGGGAAGAATGGTTTACAGCCTTCTCACAAAGCAGAGTCAGTTATCTCAGTAACCCTATTAAGTCTTAGTTATCAGGAATCAAAGAAAGGATCCCCTATGCTGCTGCAGGCAGTGGAACATCTCCTCCAAGGCCAGGCTGAGGGAGCTGGGGCTTGGAGCTTGGAGCAGAGGCGCCTGAGGACTGCCTTCATTGCTGTGCTAAAGATGTGCAGGGCATTGTCAGGAGGACGCAGCCAGGCTCTGCTCAGGGATGGCCAAGGGCAGCATAAGGGGCACTGGGTGCCAGCTGGAGCAGGAGGGGAAACTTTGTACATGCCAGGGTGCTGGAGGCCTGGAGCAGGCTCCCCAGAGAGGTTGTGGAGTCTCCTTCTCTGGAGACTTTCCAAACCCACCTGTGTGTGTTCCTGTGAGACCTGCCCTGGCAGGGGATTGCACTGGATGATTTCTGGAGGTCCCTTCCAAACCCTAATGTTCTCTGATTCTGTGAAATGGAAGTGACAATTTCAGAACACACATTCAAGTCAGATGTTCACACCTGGAATGTAGCTTTTGCTCCACCAGTATATGTAATCAATAATATGCCTGCATCTGGTAGAGGCTATTCACAACTCTAATTGGAGACCCCTGAAACTGGGAGCCAAGTAAAGGTGATCTCCTTTTCATCAGTTGTGATGAGTATCTCTTTAATGAAGATCAATGCTAAGCTCCTAAGCTTTGGCCAACCCTCTAAAGAAACTTACTTTGACTATACTGGTCAAGGCTAGAATAGTCTCGAGAAGACTATCTATATACAATCAAGAAAAGTGTGTCTAGCGAGGTTCTTCTCCCCATCTGCTCTGCCCTGGTGGGACCAAACCTGAAGTACTGTGTCCAGTGTTGGGGTCCTCAGTTTGACAGAGAGACAGAGACCTGCTGGAGAGATTCCAATGGAGAGCCATGAGGATGACTGGGCAATTTGAACACCTCTGCTATGAAGAAAGACTGAGAGTTCTGGAGCTATTTAGTCTGGAGAGAAGAAGGCTGAGAGGGGACATGATCAATAAATATCTGAGGGATGGGTGTCAGGATGAAGGTGCCAGACTCTGTGTGCTGGTGCCCAGTGATCAGATAAGGAACGACAAGCACAAGATGGAACACAGGGGTTTCCACCTCAACATGAGGAGACACTTCTGTGTGGTGAGGGTGCTGGAGTCCTGGAGCAGGCTACCCAGAGAGGTTGCAGAGTCTCATTCTCTGGAGAATTTCCAAACCTGTCTGGATGTGTTCCTGAGTTATCCTGCTCTGGCAGGGGGGGTTGGACTGGATGAGCTTTCAAGGTTGTCAGAGTCAGCTGCATGAAGGATGCTCTATGGACTCTATGCAACTCGATATGAATTAGTGGAAGACCTTTACTGCCCATTACACCTGTGTTTATAGAGCATTGTGTATCGCGTACACACCTACAAATATTCATCTATTAGCATAACCTAGGAAAACATGACCCTCGTTGTTAGCATAGATTAGACTTGTTATTCCCCTGGGCCACCTGCAGCCACTCTCTACTGCTTCCCCATGGGAGCTGTTGCCATGTTAGGAGAGCCAAGGTCAAATGGTCTGTGTACCACTAGTTATTTTCCTCAGCTGTGTGAATGAAGGCTGAACTGCTCATTACTTTTCACTCTCATCATATTCCCACACAAGGTCCCTTCCAATCCCCATCATCCTGTGATTCTGTGATGCTGTAATTGCTAATTTTAGGTGGCTGAAGTTAGGCAGTGTGAACAACCTCCTCTTCAACCACCTCATTAATCAAAGTATTCACAGAGATGCTTGAACTTCAGCTCTTGTTTTAGCACATTCCCCTGGAGCAGTGTCCTGGCAATAGCTCCAAATGTCTGTTACCTGCAAACCTCTATCCACATTTTGTCCTGACTCTTAGTTTTGCCTTCATCAAGTAATGGTATAAATTGAACCATTTGGTTGTACTTTGTTGTGGTTCCTCATCTTATTTGCATTGCCAGTGTACTAATTTCTAGGGCTTTCGGTCCTACCTTGGTAATCAACAGTAAAACTGAACATCTACAATTTCCTTCAGAAAGTATTTAATGAGAAAAATGTGAAAGCAACTCCTTGAAGATGCTGCCTTTAGTTTGCTGATAGCTTTCTACGGGCAGTGAGCAATTCAAACAATGGATTTCTTTCCAGCATTGGCAAAGACTCAACTCACTTCTGATTCTCAACTCACTTCTGATTCTGCATCATAAGAAGACTACATGTGAAGGATCACATGTTTTCTTGGCTTGAATCATATGGCCTTGTCCTGCTGTGAGCTAGATCAGAGCTGGTTCTGGGCAGTGCTGTCCCTGCCCAGCTCAGTCTCTGCTCAGGGCCACACTGCCTGCAGCTCAGGGCAGGCTTGCACAGCCAGGGACTGCTGCTGGCAGTGAGAACTGATGGGGGAGAGCTGCTGCCCAGGGCTGGGCTGCAGACCAAGGGCACTGCCACATCTCGTGTGCCACCTTGGGCTGCAGAGGAAAAGGCCTCAGCTGTGGGGAGGAGCAGACAGTTCAGGTGACCCTAAACTGCCCAACAAGGGATCCCAGCTCATGGATATCATGTTTGGTGTGAAGCTGAGGGGTCACGAGTGTCAAGCCTCCTCCTCCTCAATGGCCATTGTCCAAGTAGAAGTCTGCCCATCTTGCCTTAAGTTCCATGAGTTCCTGAATTCATTTCCAGAATCCAGCTCCTGAATCTGGATCCTGTTTCTGGCTGAGTCCCGTTTGGGCCTGCTACCACATCATGAGTGGTGACAGTGACCAATTACCATCAGGGGTTGAGTTCAATATTGGTTTGTAGCTATTTGTATCTCTTCCTTTAAAATACTTTTAGCTTTCTTTCTCACCCAATCACTCTCTCTCCTTTATTCCCTTTCTCTTCTCTTTAGCAATCAGAGGCATCCATACAGAACCTCTGGTACTAAAATAATGTCTGGCCCAGCCCTAGCTTTTAGAACCTAAATCAAGATGTGATACATTTTAGCAGTCTTACTTCTCTCATGGAGCTACTGATAGGCTACATTTCGACATCTGCCAAGTAAGAACGTCCTGCTTTCAGAGAGGTTGCAACATAAAGGTAGGGGCCGTGTGTGGAAGGGATGCACCCAATTTTCCCTACCAGAGACTGAGCTCAGGTGCCATCGGCAGCCTTACAGGTGACACTAAGCTCAGGCACCATCAACAAATTTCCAGAGAAGATTGATTTTTGGCATCAGCAGCAGCTTTACAGCTGAGATTGAGCTCTGGCACCACGAGCAGCTTTACAGCTGAAATTCAGCTCAGGCTCCATCAGCAGATTTCCAGCTCAGACTGAGCTCAGGCATGCTCAGCAGCTTTAAAGCTGAGACTGAGCTCAGGCACCATCACCAGCTTTAAAGCTGAGACTGAGCTCAGGCACCATCACCAGCTTTCCAGCTCAGACTGAGCTTGGGCACCATAAGCACTATTACATCTGAGATTCATTTTAGGCACCATCAGCAGTGTTACACCTGAGATTATGCTTGGGAACTATCAGCAGCATTAAAGCTGAGACTGATTTTGGGCACCATCAGCAGCTTTACAGCTGAGACTGAGATCAGGCATCATCATCAGTTTTACAGTTGGATTGATTTGAGGCATCAGCAGCAGTGTTACAGCAGAGACAGCTCAAGCACCACCAGCAGATATACAGCTGAGATTGATTTTGGGCACAGTCAGTAGCTTTACAGATGAAATGGAGCTCAGGCACCATCAGCATCTTTAAAGCTGAAACTGAGCTCAGGAACAATCAGAAGCTTTTAAGCAGAGAATGGTTTTGGACACCATCAGCAGCTTTACAACTGAGATCGACCTCAGTCACCATCAGCAGCTTTACAGCTGAATTTGAGCTCTGGCACCATCAGCAGCTTTACAGCTGAGATTGATTTTTGGCACCACAAGCAGCTTTAGAGCTGAGACTGAACTCAGGCACCATCAGCAGCTGTGCAGGTAACACTGCACTCAGGCATCATCATCAGCTTTACAGCTGAGTTGGAGCTCAGGAGTTTTACAGCTGAGACTGATTTTTGGCATCAGCAGTAGCTTTACAGCTCAGGTTGAGCTCGGGCACCATCAGCAGCATTACAGCTGAGAATGAGCTCAGGCACCATTAGCAGCTTTCCAGCTGACAGATGTGCTTGGGTACCATCAGCAGATTTACAGCTCAGATTGAGCTCTGGCACCATCAGCAGCTTTACATCTGAGCCTAAGCTTGGGAACCATCAGCATCTTTATAGCTGAGATTGATTTTTGGCATCAGCAGCAGCTTTAAAGCTGAGATTGAGTTTAGGCACCATCAGCAGATTTATATCTGAGACTGAGCTCAGGCACGATCAGATTTCCAGTGGAGATTGAACTCAGGCTCCATCAGCATCTCTACAGCTGAGATAGATTTTTGGCACCACAAGCAGCTTTAGAGCTGAGACTGGTTTCAGGCACCATCAGCAGCTTTAGAGCTGAGACTGGTATTTGGCAATGTCAGCAGCTGTACAGGTGACACTGCACTCAGGCACCATCAGCAGCTTTATAGCTGAGACTGATTTTGGGCAGCATCAGCAATTTTACAGTTTAGGCTGAGCTCAGGTACCATCAGTAGCTTTACAATTCTCATCCAAAACTGTAGACTGGAGTAGAATATTAACAAGTAGTAGAAAGTTTCTTAGTATTGTTGAGGTGCTTGGTGTGACACAAGTGGATGGTGGCTATACATGAGGAAATGAAGCTCAGAAGAGTTCAGTGCTTGCAGGAAGGCAGAAGATAATTTTTCCAAAGCAGTGTGTTGAGCTCTGAATTCCCTTCCATACAGGTTACTGACTCTTTCCAAATTATAGGTTCAGATGTTAGGAGGCACTCAGACAGAACTGCCTTCTGTCTCTGGGACTGTAAATGCTACGCTTTGGCTCCTGTCCCTTTCACAAGATCAGGCTGCTTGTATAAGTAGTGAAAAAGACAGGCTGGGCACTGAAGTCAAGCAGTAATCACCACTGCAGCCACAGCCCCACTGTGGTGCAACCACAAACCCAGCATTCATAAAACTACTCCATTGCAGAAGTTTCCTGTGTTGCAAACCAGGCTCTTCAGCTGCTAGAGGTGGCAAATAGTAGTGTGAGTTTTCCACAGCAGGTAGAAGACATATCTCAGAGGCTGAAAGACTCTTGTGATGGGCACTGTAAGGTAACCCTTTGGATTTGTTTGCTTCACCTCCAAAACTGGTGTAGAAAAGTGGTTCATAGAAAGACACATTGTGTGTAACATCTGTATCTGAGTGGAACAAACCCTGCTGGAGAAGCAGCAGCCTCCAGTGGCACTGACATGTCTCTCACTTTCCCAAATGCTCTTTATATAAGACTGCACATACTGCATCACGTATCAGGGGAAGCAGAATCACAGAATTAACCAGGCTGAAAAAGGCCTCCAAGACCATGGAGTCCAACTTATCACCTAACACCTTCTAATTAACTAACTCATGGCACTAAGTGCCTCATGCAGCCTCCTCTGAAACACCTCCAGGGATGGGGAATCTGCCACCTCTCCAGGCAGCCCATTCCAATGCCAATCACTCTTGCTGTGAAGAACTTCTTCCTAACATCCAGCCTGAACCTGCCCTGGCACAGCTTGAGGCTCTGTCCTCTTGTTCTGTTATTGGGTTCCTGGCAAAAGAGACCAACCCCACCTGGCCACATCCTCCCTTCAGATAGTTGTAGAGAGCAATGAGGTCTGCCCTGAGCCTCCTCTTCTCCAGGCTGCACATCCCCAGCTCCCTCAGCCTCTCCTCACTGGGCTGTGCTCCAGCTCCCTCACCACCCTTGGTGCCCTCTCTGGACACCTTCAAGCACCTCAGCATCTTTCTTAAATGGAGGGGCCCAGAACTGGACACAGGACCCAAGGTGTGGCCTAACCAGTGCTGAGTACAGGGCCAGAATGACCTCCCTAGTCCTGATGTCCACACTGTTCCTGATCCAGGCCAGGATGCCATTGGCCAAGGCCCTTCGCTGGCTGTAATGTCCCTCAGGATGTAGCATCACAGAACTGTGTTCTTGAGTGAGAGAATGGTTTGGGTTGCAAGGGACCTTAAAGATCATCTAGTTCTAGCTTCCCTGTCACAGGCAGGGACACCTCCCACTAGAGCAGGTTGCTCAAGGCCTCATCCCTGAGTTATCCTCACTGTTTTCTCTGAGCAAATATCCGAGTTTTACACATGATGTTTCCAAGTCTTCCACAAAGGACTCTGGGAGATCTGAGAAAGTCCTTAAAGAAATGATGCCTGGGTGGAGACAGTTAAAGTATCCCTGACAGCAGCAGCACCTTAGGACTGGGAAAAGATTCTCCTTGAGCTGTTGCTGTGTCTTGGTATCATGTAACAGAGAACCCAAAGTACATCAACATGAGCCTGCAGTGTGCACACGCGGCTCAGACAGCAACTGTGTCCTGGGCTGCGTTAAGAGAGGCATTACCAGCAGGGCAAGGGAGGGGATTCTCCCCCTTTACTCTGCTCTTGTCAGACCCCACCTGGAGTACTGTGTGCAGTTCTGGAGCCCCCAGCACAAGAAGGACATGGAACTGTTGGAGAGAGTCCAGAGGAGGGCCACGAAGATGATCAGAGGGCTGGAGCACCTCTGCTATGAGGACAGGCTGAAAGAGTTGGGGCTTTTCAGCCTGGAGAAGAGAAGGCTTCGAGGAGACCTTATAGTAACCTTCCAGTATCTGAGGGGGGCCTACAGGAGGGCTGGGGAGGGACTATTCACAAGGTCTTGTAATGACAGGACGAGGGAGAATGGGTTCAAATTGGCAGAGGGGAGATTTGAACGGGATGTTAGGAAGAANAGGGGGGTTGGAACTGGATGATCTTTGAGGTCTCTTCCAACCTAGACCATTCTATGATTCTAGGATTCTATGATCATAGAATTGATAAAATGGTTTAGGTTGGAAGGGACCTTAAAGCTCATCCAGTTCCAACCCCCTGACATGGGCAGGGACACCTCCCAATAGAAAAGGTTGCTCAAGGCCTAATCCAACCTGGCCTTGAACACCTGCAGGGAGGGAGTATCCACAGCCTCCCATGGAAACATGTGCCTGTGTCTCACCACCTTTATTAGAAATAATTTCTTCCTTATCTCTGGTCTCAATCTCCCCTCTCCCAGCTCAAAGCCACTGTCCCTCATCCTGCTACTCCCAGCATTTTTCCACTGTCCCTCCACAGCCCTTCTGGAGCCCTTTCAGGCACTGGAAGGCTGCTCTAAGATCTCCCTGTAGCCTTCTCTTCTCTTGGCTGAACAGTTACAACTCTCCCAGCCACAGGGGAAGTTCTCCAGCCCTCTGATCATCTTCATAGCCTCCTCTGGACTCATCCCAGCAGCTCCATGTCACTCATCATGAACTCTGCCAGAAAGTCTTTTTAAAAATCATTGTTTCCCTATTTTTCACATAGTTAACATTTCCATCCCACCTAATTGAAGCTGACTACAGAATTTCTGAAATTCACTGAAGACTTTTTGAAGCCAAAGTGGGAGTTGTTACAGACAGAGGTGATTTGGTGACTCAACAATAATTTCTTTTCAGAAGTGAAGAGTTGGTGTCAGTGATAGTGGAAAATATTATTTCAACTCATAGGTCATAGGACCTTCTGTTGGCTTCTACAATGACTACAGCCTCTGAGATGCAGATGCTGAAATAATCATAGAATAGACTGTGTTGGAAGGGACCTTAAAGATCATTGAGTTCAAACTCCCCCGGCATGGGCAGGGACACCTTCCGCTAGACCAGACCCAGCAGAAGGCAAACGGATGCATTGGAATGATTTTTATATGAACAAAAATGATCTGATAAGAGAATTTACAATAATCAATATTTTAGAAGGAGCTTGCTTCAGTGTTTGTGCACTGATACACAATGAAAGGGCATAGGGATATACAATCATAGAATGGTCTGGGTTGGAAGGGACCTCCAAAGCTCATCTAGTTCAATCCCCTCTGCATTCAGAAGAGACATCTTCCACTAGAGCAGGTTGTCCAGATCTTTGCCAAGCCTCACCTTGAATATCTCCAAGGATAGGGGCTCAGCCACCTCCCTGGACAACCTGTTGCAGTGTTCCAGCACCCTTCTGGTGCAGAACTTGTTCCTCACATCCAGTCTAAATCTGTTCTGCTCTCGTTTGAAGCCACTGCCCTCATCCTGTCTCTGCAGGCATTTGTGCACAGTCCCTCTACAGCCTTCTTGTAGCCCCCTGCAGCCTTTTTGTAGCCCCTTCAGGTACTGGCACATTGCTATTAGGTCTGCCTGGAGCCTTCTCTTCTCCAGGTTGAACACACCTAGCTCCCTCAGCCTGTCATAGAAGAGCTGCTTCAACACCCTGACCGTTTTTGTGGCCTCCTCCAGACCATCACAAGGGCTATTATTTTTTTCAGTGTTATGTTTCAAAACAGTAAGAAGAATGTCTTTGTAGGAGTGGTTTGGCACCACTGACAAAACCCCAACATGTAGGAATCACTTCTGATTCACGAGAGCCCTTTATGACCACTTGCCATGCAGCACAGCCTGATTGCTAACAGACTGCAGACCACAAGTTCCCTGGGGAGCAGCTGAGGGAACTGAGGTTGTCCAAACTGGAGAAAAGGAGGTGCAGACAAGACCTTCTCACTCTCTATAACTCCTTGAAAGGAGGCTGGATCCAGGTTGATGTTGGTTTCTTCTTCCTAGTAACAAGTGATAGGAAAGACGAAAACAGTCTCAAGTTGCACCAAGGAGGGATTTAAGTTAGGCATCAGGAAAAATTTCTTCCCTGAGACTGGAACAGGCTGTTCAGGGAAGTGGTAGAGTCCTCATTCCTGGAGGAATTCTAAGTAAGGAAAGATGCTGCAATGGTGAACAAGTGAGAGGCATTCATTGAACAGGAAATCTTGTTTGCCTTGCTCTTGGAGAATGGGCAGTCTAGCATCAAGAGTAGAACTAGTGAGAAAGACATGTTCAGAAAAGGTAGGACACATTTGGAAGAGCCTTGTGTAAACCCAGACAGAAGTTTAGTGCACAGCTGGAGGAAGATTACAGAACCACAGAATCACAGAATGTCAGGGGCTGGAAGGGACCTCCAAAGCTCATCCAGTCCAACCCCCCTGCCAGAGCAGGATCACCTAGACCATATCACACAGGAACACATCCAGGCAGGTTTTGAATATCTCCAGAGGGGGAGATTCTGCAGCTTCCCTGGGCAGCCTGTAGATCAGATGAATGGAGATGTAGCAATGGGAAAAGAAGTCCTGAAGGACACAGGAAGAGACCACATGATGAAAATATGTCCTAATATTAATGACAACAAAAGCAATGCATTTACTGAGAGTCTTCTGTATTGCCCACCAGGAAAGAGATGAGGTTACTGGGGAAAAAAACCCAAACTTTTACGAAGAGAGGGTGAGAGACTTGGGGCTGTTTAACCCGGTGGAAGAGCAGACTGAGAAGAAATAGTTAGAGGATGGATCTGGGCTCTTTTCAGTGGTGCCAAGGACAAGGGGCAGTGTGCTCTAACTGGAACACAGGAGTCTTCTATTAAACATAAGGAAAAACTTTGCTGTGAGGTTGCTGGAGCCCTGAAGGAGACTGCCCAGAGAAGTTGTGAAGTCTCTTTCTCTGCAGATTTTCAAAACCCATCTGGATGAGATCCTGGGCAATCTTCTCTGGGTGGCTGTGCTTTAGCATTGGGGTTGGACTGGAAGATATCTGGAGGTCCCTTCCAACAACCATCATGCTGGGATTCTGTATTTTCCCATCCACTAATAGGCAGGTAACACAACTGTTTGCAACTAAAAGACAGCAATGACACAAGACTGAGTCATCAATTAGCTATAACATATCAAGGCTAAAAAATTAGAAGTTTTAAACCACAGACAATCGAGTGTCAGATAGGCTTCTTGTGACAGATCTAGGGGAAAGCTTAAATATTTTAAGGCAGAGTTTCAGCATTTTCTGAAAGGAATTCTACAACCTTGCATTATTCCAGGTTTTTGCAGTATGTCTGCCCAGGGGTCCCTTTCAGCCTTTTTACAGATAAAGTTGACATCCTCTAATCAAAGGGGAAATTATCAGTGAGCTTCATTTCATCTGTGAAATCTACCAGCTGCCACTGTCAGCAGTGACATTTTGGCAGGACAGAAGAGGTGTGTGTACAAATACTCTGCACATTCTGCTGATTGCTTACATCTGGACCAGCTGGTGTGGAGCTGAGGACAATAGCAGTGATATGAAGAGAAATACTGGTTACAGCAAGTACCTTGAAGCACGGGCATGGACAACACCTGGACATCTTGAAAGAGAATGAGCGTTTCCTAGAGTGTGTGGAGGCCAAATGCCAGCTCCTCCACCTGGCTCACAACAACCCCATAGTAAGCTGCAGACTTGGAGATACGTGGTTGAAAAGCTGCAACTCAGAGAGAGACCTGGGGGTGGTTATGAGTCACTAATCATGAGCCAGCAGTGGCCAGGTGGTCAAGAAAGCCAATAGCATCCTGCCTTGGGTTAAAAACAAGGTGGGAAGCAGGGACAGGAGAGGATCATCCCCCTGTTTTCAGCACTGCTGAGGCTACACCTGTGTGACCTGTGTTCAGTTCTAAGACCATCACTCCGAGGATATTGAGGGGATGGTGCATCACCGAAGAAGGGCAATGAGGCTGGGGAAGGACCTGGAGCACCTGGGCTATAAGGAAGGGCTGAGGCAGCTGGGGGTGTTCAGCCTGAAGAAGAGGAGGCTGAGGGCAGACCTCATTGCTCTCTACAGCTACCTGAAGGGATATTTCTACTTGACAGAAGCTCCAGCTCCTTCCATCTTGGGTTTCTCTGGTGTTAGACGACAACAGTGCATGCTGAGCGCTAAGCACAGTCTTGACCCTTCTTGGAGCGTGTAAATCAATTAGCTGCTGAGGGAGCAGACTGAGGTATGGCTGTAGAATGAGGGACAGGACAGTTACGGTTCTCCTAATTTGGATCTTAGGATTTTGAGGGGGTTTTCTTTGCATTTTTGCTGGTTTTGTGTTTTGCTTGATCTGTTTGGTTTCTCTGAGGACAGCTCTGCAGTGCAGCAAGGTGTTTGTAGGTCTGGTTAACAGTAGCAATACATCTAAAGTGCAAATGTTTCCAAATAGGAGGCTCATTCTGAGCGGTGCTGAATTCCTTCAGCTGCCACACCACAGAGGTCTGGTTTTCTCAAGTATTAGTGTGCTGGTTTGAACTAATTGGAGAATTTGAGTGAGAAATTAGACTATTGGCTGAGAGAGGAAAACACAGTATGTCACTTCACCCCAGAGCTTTACTGAGAAAGAAAAAAAATTGTTTTTAAATATTGTACCAAAACACTAGATATTAGACAGTTCCTGACCTCTCTGGCTGTGGCTGCTTCTCTTGCATGGTCTCCTTTGTCTCTGCCTTGGTAGCTAATTCTCAGTAATACTACTAACTTCTTTCCTACTACTAATCTTCCTGGCTGATCTACCTCCGCCTATCTTCAGCATCAAAAGGTGATGAGGTAAGATTGGGGAAGGGAGGAAAGGTGGTAGGGGGTGGTTGGTTACCCCTTTTGGGGATTTTGGTCTCTGGGAGGGGTGTGGTGTTTCTGTATTACCTTTTCATTGTATATATCTGTAAATATCTGTTACACCTTGTAAATATTTGCTTGTATATTGTGCATTGCTGTAAATATAAAGCTTCATTTATCAACTTCCAGTGATCTGAGTCCTAGCCGGGGCTTATTTCAAAAGGTGAGGGGGCAGGTAACTGCAAAACCACCACAATTAGCTGTCTCATCTATACTGTTTAGGATTAATTAAGATTTGCTGAGGATACAATTCTGAATACTCTTCCTTCCGGGTTATTCCTGCTGCTGAGTAATGGCTACTTGGAACTAGATGATCTTTGAGGTCCCTTCCAACCTAAACCATTCTATGATTCTATTTTCCAGGGTAGACTTTGCCAAGACTGGGATTTTACTAAAGCATTTAAGGCTCTAAAAAGCAGCATTTACTCATGAGAATGATGCCATTTTAGAGGGAAAGTCCCAGAGTGCTGCTCACACAATTAAGGACTGCAGATTGTCCATCGTGAGGAAAGCCATTAACAAATAAATGTTAAATTATAAGTACCTGGACACATTTGGGATCATGGCATGATTTTGGTTGGGAAAGACCTTTAAGATCATCAAGTGCAACTGTTAATCCTGCAGTGCAGAGTTGTTTTTTGTTTTTAATGTACTAATAACTTGGCTTGCTGATAAATGTTCTTAATGAAACCCTTCAGAGCAGTGCTGGAAGAGTTTTGCTTGATACAAGTGGAAAAATTCTGAGTGTTAACTTGATGGAAGGGTCACTCAGGGCCATCATGCTAGAGTGTGTGTTTGAGAGGCTCTTTGTATAAAGGAGAGCTACTCAACAGCACTTACATCATCAAGAAATCAGAATCCTGAAGGCTTTCAGGTTATGTTTGTATTATATTGGTCCTTCTGAGGGCAGAGTGCTGTTTGTTGAAGGAGAACACAGAGCCTGTGGCACAGGGAAGCCATTTTTAAATACTTCTGTATGTAAAGCCCAAGTACATTGTGAAACTCATTCAAATGCAAAGTAAAATATCCTTTGCTCTAGAGTCAGAGAAAGGGTTTGGTTGGAAAAGCCCTGTAAGATCACCCAGTCCAGCCATTCTCCAACTCTACCAAGGCTGGGGCTAACCTATGGCCCTCAACACCACATCTCTGCCTCTTTCAAACACCTCCAGCAATAGGAATTCAACTAATAACCTGGGCAGCCTGTACCAGTGGCTGAGAACCCTTTCAGAGAAGAAGTTTGCTCTAATATCCAACCTAAACCTCCCCTGCTACAACCTGGATGCTATTTCCTTTAGTCCTAACCCTTGTTACTATGGCAAAGAGACAAACCCCCACCTGGTTCCTATCTCCTCTCAAGGAGTTGTAGAGAGCTATGAGGTCTTTCCTCAGTCTCCTCCACACAAAACACCCCCATGTCCCTCAGCTGCTCCCCCCCAGCCCTGTTGTCCACACCCTTCTCCAGCTTTGTTGCTCCTCTCTGGATATGCTTCAGCCCCTCAATGTCCTTCTTGGAGTGAGGGGTCCAAAACTGAACTCAGAGCTGCAGGTGTGGTCTCACAAGTGCTGAGTCCAGGGGGACAATCAGCTCCGTGCTCCTGCTGGCCACACCATTGCTGATCCAGGCCAGGATGCTGGCGGCCTTCTTGGCCCTGTGGGTACACATTGGCTCATCTTCAGCCAGCTGTTGATCAACACCTTCCTCCCAAGTCTTTTTGTGCTGGGCAATTTCCACCCACTCTGCCCCTCCTCTTGCCGTTAATTTGCAAAACGGTGATGCCTTTATTCATGTGGCAGTTTTCCTACTACACAGCAGAAACCTGCCCAAACAAGATGCCTCTTTGTTATGTTCAGCATAAGCTGACAAAGTGAGTTGTAACCCAGACGATTTTTTACAGAGAACCACCAAGCCCTGCTCCCTCTCATCTCAGTGTTCACTGCCAGCCCTTCCACCCTTCAGGTCTTCAGCTTCCTTCTCTGTTCCTGACTTTAGATGGAAAGGAAACTGTGACAACTGTCTGTATTCTAAAAGAAAGAAAAGTCCCATTCCCTCCTCAGTGTTGAATAGGAAGGGGTTTAAAATTCAAGGGAGGCTGCTGTAGCTCTCTTAATCTGTAGGTAGATTGCTCTCTCTTCTGGCACAGCTGAATATTGCAGGATGGGTTTGTGTTAAAAATGAGGCACATTAATACTTCTGGTTTGCTGATGATTCTTATTTTTTATCACTTAGAAAAAACTGGCAATACTTTTTTTTCCTAGAACTTACTGGCTACATTATGGAAAAAAGCATCACTGAAACAGGTCCAGACAATTAAACTGGTCTGGAGAACAGGGCTGGTGAGGAACAGCTGAGGGAACTGGAGGTGTCTAGTCTGGAGAAAATAAGGCTGAGAGGAGACCTCATTGCTCTCTACGACTGCCTGATAGAAGGATGGAGACAGGTTGGTGTTGGTCTCTTCTGCCTAGGAACAAGTGATAGGGTGAGAGAAAATGGCTTCAGGTGGCACCAGGGGAGGTTTATGTTGGACGTTAGAAGAAACATCTTTACAAGAGTTCTGAATTGGGAGCAGGCTACCCAGGGAGGTGGTTGAATCACCAAACCCAGAGGTGTTTTAAAGAGGCAGAGATGTGGTGCTGAGTGCCATGGTTTAGCAGCAGCCTAGGCAGAGTTAGAAAATGGTTGGGCTGGGTGAGCTTACAGGACTTCTGTGGTGGTTTGGCAGTTCCCCACTCCCCCACACTTTGAAATAACCCAGACTAGAACTCGGTTGGCTGGAAGTTAATAAATGAAGCTTTATATTACAGCTTTGTCCAATATACAAGCAGATTATTTCCAATATATAACAGATATTTACAGATATATACAGTAAAAAAGCTAATACAGAACCACCACACGCCTCCCAAACATCAGAGTCCCTAAGAGGAGTTTCCAACCACCCTACCACCTTCCCCCCACTTCCCAATCTTATCCCATTATCTGTCTTATGTGCCAGATAAGAGAGGTAGACCAGCCAGGGGGGGTATAGCAGAATGAAAGTAGTAAGTGAAGTTACAAAGATGCAGCTAAGAGGCAGGGAGAGACACATGGAGCAGCCAGCACGGCTCAAAACAGTCTGTCTTACCTTTGTTTGGGTTCTAACTTTATACCTATGTTCAGTAACCTATGAGTGAAGCTGAACCATCAATGTTTTCCTTTCTCAGCCTACAACCTAATTTCTCATCAAAATCCTCCAATTAGTTCAAACCAGCATAGCTTCTCCAACTCAAACCATTCTGTGGTTGGTGATTCTGTGGCACTGTTGAGTTGTCTCAACTGTTTGTTTATAGCAGATGTGGACTATTTAGAAAGAGTAACTGAAATCACTGAGTGTCCTGCAGACAAACAAGTGACTTACCTTTCACCTGAAGTTGTTTAATGAACGCTTAGCTGCTGTAGTGAACACAAATTCCACTGAGAGCAGTTTGAGATTTGCGGGGTTGGATCGTGTCTCTGCTCCCTGCCGAATTTCCCACTCTTGATTTCTGGATTGTTCAAAGTTTTTTCCCTGATACTGTCTGTTACAGCTCCTGCTTTCTCAGTCTCAAAATTCCTTCTAGGCTCCTCAGTTCAAGAGAGACAGGGGAAGACTAGGTAGAAGATACTGAGGGACCTGAACTATCTGTCTGACCAAGAGAGGCTGTGTAGCCTGGTGGAAGAGCAGAGTACGAGGGGATCAGATCAATGGCTAAAGGGCGTGGGGAGGGGAGGCAAAGAGGATGGGGTTGGGCTCTTTTCAGTGGTGCTCAGTGACAGGACAAGGGGCAGTGGGCACAAACTGGAACCCAGAAGGTTTCACCTCCACAAAAGGAAACAATTCTTTTCTGTGAGGCTGCTGGAGCAAGCTGCCCAGAGAGGTTGTGGAGTCTCCTTCTTGGGAGACTTTCCAAACCCACCTGGATGAGATCATGGGCAATCTGCTCTAGGTGACCCTGCTTTAGCAATGGAGTTGGACTGGAAGATCTCTGGAAGTCCCTTCCAATGCCCACCGTGCTGGAATTCTGTGATTCTTTTATTTCTGAGCTTGTGTTGCATTGACTGAAGGCAGATCCTCAGCAGAGCACCTGTCTCCCACAGCTACACATGAGGCAGATCTGTTTCTTGCTGCTGTCAGCAAACCAGCTGCTGGTGTTGACCACTCTTTCTCCTAGTCCTCAGTACAGAAGCCCTGTTCATGCAGGTGAAGAGGTTGTTGGTGCCTTAGGAAGTCTTTTTGGTCACTGTCCTCATTCCACTGAATGGAGTTTCCCCCTTTCTTCCCTAGCAAACTGGCTGAGTTAGTTCTTCACCCACTCAAAACCAAACCAGACATGGTTGGATTTCACTCTCATCCAGCACCCAAACCAGACATGGTTGGATTTCACTCTCACTTACACTCAAAGAAACTTCAAGACTTTCTCCTCAATTGAATTTAGTTACCTGATCATGTGAGATGCCTGTCAGCACTGACCCCAAACAGCAGCACCTGCTCTAAAGAATTCTTCATCCACAAAGAGAAAGGCTCCAGCATACTTCTTACAGGGACAAACTGAGTGCCCACGAAGGGCTAATCTATACAGATACCTCTGCTTTGCCCTACTGGGGCCACACCTGGAGTATTGCATTCAGTTTTGGGATCCCCAGCTCCAGAGAGGGAAGAAATTACTGGAGAGAGACCACTGGAAGCTATGAAGATGATGAGGAAAGTAGAGCATCTGTCCTATAAGGAAAGGATGCTGGGCCAGCCTGGCCAGAGAGGTTGTAGAGTCTCCTCTGCAGCTGGGGCTGTTCAGCCTTCAAAAGAGAAGGCTCCAGAGAGACCTTCCAGTACCTGAAAGGAGGCTATAAAAAGGCAGGAAAGGACATTTTACAAAGGCCTGTAGTGACAGGATCAGAGGGAAGGCTTTAAGTTTGAGGGGGGCAGAATTAGACTGCATATTAGGAAGAAATTCTTGACAAGTGAGGGTGGGGAAACACTGGAACAGGTTTCCCAGGGAGGCTGCAGATGTCCTCTCCCTGGAGGTGTTCAAGGCCAGGCTAGATGAGTCCTTGAGCAACCTGGGTTGGCGGGAAGTGTCCCTGTCCGTGGCAGTGGGGGTTGGAAATGGATGAACACAACCCATTCCGAATCTATGAATCACTCTGTGAACAAGGATGTCCAGGTGCAGCCCTAGACTGCATGTAAAGCCTTTAACTCACTGTGTGAGGCTGACAAAGAGGAGGACTGAGCACCCAGGCCACACCTGTGCTTCCTTTCTAAAAAGACAGAGCAGAAAACAGAACCAAAGTCCTCTGAGTCATAGGCTCAATCCAGCAGAAATTCTGCAGGGAGCAAATGGAAGCTTTACCTCTGAGAGAGATCTGTGGTCACGTTCCAGCCCCCAGCACATGTAAATAGACATCAGCTCCCTGTCAGGAGAACACAGGCAGGCAGGCTGCAATGTTCAAGCCTCTTGAATAAACTGTTTAAAGAGGGCCAAAGTGTAGTAAAAACAGTTAGAGGCCTTTTATTCTCTGGCTCATGAACCCTTGGGACATGCGGTGTGTGCTCTTACAGGAGAGAAGGAAGAGGCCACTCTGCCACCCCTGGATGCTTGCTGCTGCTCTGGGTGTCATAAAAGCACTTCTGGGTATTTCTTGCCCAGGTCTGAACATTGTCTGATCAAAACGTTGTAGGAAGTTTTCTTTGGATAGTTTGACAGTGCAGGGTCCAAAAGAAACTGTTACTTGGGAATGATGTTTCCTGCTCACCGGCTTGGGTGGATCTGTGACGCTTCTGTTTCCGCTGGAAGGGAGTCCACTGGCTGCAGGCTGCTGTGCAGGGCTGAGCTGTTGTGTTCCCACAAACACCCCAGCAGAAAGCAGCATTTTGCTTTCCTTTTTT